>CM062840.1:7020382-7120549 GCA_031772345.1 Himalopsyche anomala
ATACACAAACTTGTTTGATTAAATTAAAATTTACAATTGAATATTTACTGAGACTGTTTTTATTTTGAACATTTTTGTTCTTGTGACTTTTATGCATTTGGAAAATCGATAATTTAACCCTTGCGTCAAAAAATCAATATGGACAACTGCTGTATATAATCAGTTAACTGAAAATCCGTCGTTTTAAATGAGTTTATTGATTTAAGTAAAGAATTGAGGTGAAATTAAAAACTCTTTACACTTTAACTGAAGTGACAATTATAAAGCACGTCTTATTATTACCGTATTGTGAAAATTATACAATTTGTAAAGGAAGCTATATTATTAAACTTACCCATTATATTATCATCTGAAAGAAAAACGTTAAAAGCAAAGAACTCAAGGTATACGCGGCAGGCATATACGTTCGTACTCGGTTTAAGATATACATATATGTATAGAGCATAATATAACGCAACCACTTTATTCTGATGTAAAATTCAAACACATGTTTCAGGCTGTCGTTTGAAAGTCGTCCCCTATTTAACGTTCGAATAAAAGGAAGGCCTCGAAAGCTCGTAAAGGCTCAGGAGGTTGTTTTCACCTTTCGAGTATTTTATTTAACGTTAAATTCGCAATGGAAGCTTACAAACACAAATCTCGCCAGAAGCTTTCTATGAAAGAAGAGCCGTACTAAATATTATTAAGCTTTTCAATTTATGTATTCATTTCCATCATGTAGGAATATTTTATCAAATAAATATGTATAAAGCACGGTCGATTCTATATTAAAAAGATATCTACATAAAAATGCGCATTTTATGATACGACATTGAAAAAAATTAAAATATTGTATTCGATCTTTAACAATTAATAGATAACTAGCTGTAAGCCCGTTGACCTCAACGGAGGGATTTTTGTTGCATTTTAAGTAGTCAGAAAAGTTACTTTAATAGATAATTTATCGAACGTATTTTAACTATAGCACGATTAGTCAATAAGAAACATTTTGCAAAACACCCCTGCATCCAAAAAAGCTGTTGAGTGATACACCAACAGCAATATGTATGTTGTCACAATTCAATTTTGTGAAACTATTCGCTTAGATTTATGTAGATATCATAGTCAAATTGAAATAATCATTGAGATTGGCATTTATGGCATTGGAGCAATTGCAGGAATATAGGAATATGTGTCAAAACTGACATACCGATGCACATACAAGTTTGACGCAGTTGAGAGTTTCATCCACCACAGTTACCTAATTCCAAACCAGTCACTATGATATTTTTGATGAATTATGTATAGAAATAATTTCTTATACGTGGTAAATAAGAGCTAACTCTGTATGCAATTGTAAATTGTTTTGTTCCCGTAAACTTAAAAAATATTTTAATTTATTAAATAACCTTCAATATGTATTAATAATAATAAAAAACTTTGGGCTATGCGACAAAATCTTAACAAGTGCTTACTCAGAAAAAAGAACTCACTCTTGACAGAAACTAAATAAATTATATGTATGTAATTTAACCATTTTTGTAATAAATTGATTTTGGAAAATTTTCTTATAACTAGCGGTAATGTGGGCTTACTGCTTCTGCCCACCATCAATTTTATAAATATTCATTTCAATATTCTAACAAAACCATAATTCTATTCTAGTAAGAATAATAACAAATATTGTTTTTTTCATTGATATATGAGATTAGCTCGGCATAGGTGTTTGCCTTACTTTTTGTCCTCTAATTAAGTTAAAATTCAATGGAGATATCATTTTTTTATTGGGAATTTGTTTATAATAAATAATTCATCCACAATTATAAACTAAGACTAACACAATAAATGGTCCATATGTAGTAAAATTGATTTCGTATGCATTAAATTTGTTGAAAGTCACCTAAAGTCGGTTGAAATAAGCGTGAGCACCGATAACTTTAGAATGACGTTCTCACTTTAATTTAAATGTAGTATTTTTAGCTACTTTTTCGCTATCACAAAAGAAAACAAGTGTTTTAGACAAAACTACTAGGCAATGCTAGTGTAAAACAATAGGTACGTCAGTAAAATATTTCATCAATTTCCGCGGCTTTACGCGAGAAACACGAAATCGCCTAATTGCCAAACGCGTTTTACGCTGGAAGGAGGCTGTATTTCATATTCTACCACCATGTTTATGACGTGGCGTAAAGGAGAGCTAGAAACCGGAAATAGATTGCTCTTGTGAACCCTACTTTGGATTCTCCCCTGGGGACACTTGGGGGAGGTTATCGCGTATGAATCAAGCTTTACTCACTCTCTTATATTGTAATCACGTGATGGAAAAAATACTTTTCAATGACATTTCCGCGCGAAAAATGACGTAAGCTTTCACAGGTATTGGGTGCACTTTATATTTTTGAGAGCGCTTTTAAGCCAAATAGGAAGTCGTTATATGTCTCTGAGCTGTGTACTAAGTGAAATATATATTTGAATTTAACGTCGATGTTATTGAACGTTAATATTTACGTAACATGGGCATTTATAAACATTCGTGCAAAACCATTCCAATAGGAATATGCTTAGTCAGACATTTGAATGGTTAAAAGTGAGAATTAATTAAATAAGTTAGTAGATTTCAAAAGATTTTTAATAAATTCAAGTAACAAAAGTAACCTCAATTATTTTTTGGGTCGAATATTTTTATTTTCGTTACGTTTCTCAAAACTTTACATCTAGGGAACTAGCTTACGTAAATATTGAAACATTTAACTTCATGTAAAGCATAACATAGCCATAAAAACAATATAAGAACTCTCTTTCCTTTCTTAGAAAAGCACACTATAGAATCCTATATAAATATAATAATCTAATTAAATTTAAAAAACTGTCGGATAACTTTATTGATTGTCTTCAACTTCTCAGGACAGTTTCAATATTTATTCGACAGTATTATTTTTGTTAATTTTCTTTCTAATACTGTTACGTTAGGATCTCAAAATTGTTCTGCAAAGGAAATCTGGATATTTATATAAGAAAATTTACATAGCTTAATTATTGTAAGGTTGAGTAATTCATAAAAGTAAAAAAAAAAGGCTAGCAATTATTTTAAAATCATGGAATAACATTTTTAATAAAAAAACTCTTAATAACTTTAATGCTTTGAGTACTTAATATCAGGCGATAATATAATAATAATCTTAATATCAGGCGAGTTGAAAATTCAAATCTATTGTGGCGGTGAGCCAGTTCTTGCACGTTGACTTCGTTGCAGCATAAGGACATCTTGCATCGAATTAATAGACTGTAGAAAACAAAAGTAAAACAATAATATACTTGTTAAATAATTTCACGGTTTGACTTTGTATTTTTGTTTCAAATCCAATTTCAAATCAATTGGATTTTCAGTATCACTTCACTAGTTGGCCCACACTAGTTTAACCGTCAAAAAATAAGCTTAAAAATCTTAAAAGCATACCTGAAGCTTTACTAAACCTTAATGCTATTTTAAAGTCTTTAAGAGCTTTTAGATCACTTCACCGAAATTTCTGTAAAAAAAATTAAAATCTATAAATCTTATACAAAGCTCTAACAATTCCCTTAAACCCCTTCTGATCATTTAATAACTGGGCGTGGCGAGAGCAATTAGTTAACCACAAGTACTGTCCTAGCCTTATTCTTTTATTAATATTACTCTCTTTGAAAAAGAAAGGATGAGCGACTGAGTAACAAACTTTTCTCGCAGAAAAAAGAACTGTTCTGTTATATTAAATTAAATTAAAATTATTTAAAAAAAAGGTTTTGTCAAATTGTTAACAACTAGAGAGTTAAGATTTCATTGTTTGATTTAAAGAAATAATATTAAATACCTATAATTTTAAAAAGATTTAATTAATTAAACATATTATTAAAAATACATTGCTTAACTGGGCTAAGTATCCACGCATGTATCACATGCGTTGATTACACCGTCGATATTTTCGTTTCCTTTAATTTCCGAAGCTGTATTATGAATGTGCAGACGATATAGCATATATTGCTCCCGATAGAATTAGGTTTTATTATGGGATGACTAATTTTCAGCCCTTTCTGTGCCATACCTATCCATTACCTCAGCTTATATACATCCCTTAAACTAAGGCCTGCGGTTAACCTTTATTTACGTCGGATCTTAGCTAACTTATTGGCATATTGCTTTATGTCGACTCATAAAAGCGTAATGAAAATGGCGTACCCGAGAATCGATTTTATGAATGCTGTTAGCATTACGGTTACGCAATATCCTGTTATTCAAATAAGGAATCCAAAAACGAGAATTTCATACCCTTTTCGATTTCATTGAAAATGTAATAAATATACTGTTGTGTTTACTATATTTTCCTTATATTTTTTAATAGATTTCAGCACTTTATGATACAGTTCATATTTAATTTTACAACATTCAAATGCCGGATTATTGATTTTTTTAGCCCGGTTTTGAATATTAAAACTTATATTGTTTTTTTATTCATTTAAAAAGCTGCCATGGGTTTAAATAAAACAAGATAAAATATGTATTTTAATAGTGAGTAGACAATAATGAATGTGTTGAAAAAATTGTATGTGAACATATTTTTGCTGTAGAGCATATGTATATCCTATCGCAGAACAACGAATAAAATTGAGACTTTTATTTGCAAACATGGATTATTCCATAGTTGTTGAAACATGAAACATAAATGTAATTTAGTAGATAAAAATAAATTTTAAAAGTATTTCTGGAAATCAATCTCAAACATGCCTTGATAACATTCAAAATATTATTCCAATGAAATGTAAAATTAAAAATACGTTAAAAGTGTACATTGTTTTTCAAAATTACATTCATGTTTTATTATCTAAACATTTTGGAATGAGCCGTGTTCGCAAATAATACCTCAATTGTAGTAAGTTGAAGTATTTTTTTAAACAGTGTTCAGTTTTATTTAATGAGCAATGTTTACATTTAGGAAATTATCCTTTTGTTGTTAAACTTTGAAAACCGGGTTTTAGTAAATATTGAAATTCAAAAATAGATTTTTTCAAAAGTCTGTTTTTGTATAAATCCTAATACAAACGATGCTCTTCGTGGTTTCCTACCTGACAGTGGTCACCGGCTCAGTTTCATAGGTGACGATTTCCAGTTCGATTGTCATTAGCAATAATTAGTATTAAAATATACCGTTCTAGTTAATATCATGTGATCCTGTAGGTAGTAGTACCAGACAGCAAGTCATCAATTTCCAGAACCACTCGCCACGATCTACGTTTAGAGGTTTAACGCTGTTATGTGTGTGTCAGTTTTAAGTGTTGATATTGTCACTAGACCGGACAGTTGCCCGAAACTCCCACTTTAAGACTTCCACTTTAATGCGCTAAAAGTTCCTATCTAAATAAATGACAGAGTTTCTATCTGATATTAATTATAACTGTCTGAAGCTTTATCGGAAAGGTAGTCGAGATGGTTCCAAACCATCCCACGACACACGTTGTTTTTAATATATACAGCCTACGTTCTATGTCCGCCTTCCACAACCCTAATGACTGAAAAAGTCTACACCTCACATTCATGGTTAGGAAAGCTGCTCAAGACTAATTTTGATCTATGCACTAGCGTGCTTGGTCAGTTAATTTAGCAGTAAAAGACTTTTTATTTGTCGAATTGTATTATAAATCGCCTACAGCTTATATTTATTGAGATTATGTAAATAAAAACTTTGAGTACAAATGCTATCTATCAGAATCATTCACTTGTTGTCCAAAAAATTGATAACGTTAAACATTATAGTAAATTTATCATTGTAAATAAAATTAGTTGAGTATTTCATAAATAGTCGGTCTTTATAAATGTATTTATAATATACTTGTTCATGCTCGGTAAAGACCCGGATAAGAAAATGAGTAATCATGATTTTCTGTATAATAGGGGTGGCCGAAAAACCTTCGTGAACTAGCCACTTAGAATGATTACACGTGAACATCTCGAGTACTCTTCCCTTGGAATAACACAGCACCTCTCGCATAAAAAAGGTTTCCAGGGGCAGAAATTTGAACAAAAAAGCTCTGGGTGGGCTCTGCGGTAGGCTTCTCTCCTAATCGTATAAATAACAGAAAGCACCGTCTGCATTTTTGATGGCTCCTGCTCGGGCCGGCGAAAAAAATTCAAAGGTACGCGCGCACAAAGGTAACGTACTTTATTGGGATAAACTCAATTTTGAATAAAAAATGTCAGCACTTCATTTTTGACTATCAAATTATTCTGCGCACTGGCAAATTTTCATTTAATTTGTCTGAAACTCTTTAACAGGTAAATCTCATTCACACAATGATTTTACTTTAAAATACATTTTTATAGACATTAGATGTATTTTTTTTTATCTTTGTTCGTTCGCAATGTGGAGAATATGTGTAGAAGAATGGAGGTATCTCAACATTAGTTTTTCTTTGAGAACTGTTTGTTACTCAGTCGCTCAACCTATCTTTTTCAAAGATGGATAGAAGAGTAAGGCTAGATCAGGACTAGTGGTTAACTAATCGCTCTCATAGAAGTGTGAGAGTGAATTTTTAGACATCACAAGCGCTCATGCCTTCTAACAGAAATCGATAAATCGATAGAAAAAATGATGTTTGCACTGGGTCTCGAATCCGTGAGATCCGGCTCAGAAGCCCTCAACGCTAACCGCTGCGCCATAAGACCCGAAAAAGTCAATTCGATGTATAGAACACTAAAATTTAATATTTTTTCGCTTAAAATGTATGAATTTATGAAACTATTTCTGTATTCAAGTTATTTTTGATTAAATGTAATAGCATATTTTGTGCTGCATGGGTGTTATGATCATAGAAACATTATTTATTCGTGAGACCATATTTTAGAATTCCTAGAATAAAATTGATTAAATTGTTTAGTTATTTTCAAAAAACAATTTAAACAATGATGAAAATAGTTTGTTTTGTGAAAATTGTTGTCGCTGTGAATTGTTTTTGGAATTGAACAGTGTATTAATAGAAGGGTTGAAATTATCACAAACATTCTTATATTTCGATTCAAGTCAATAAAAATATTTGTTTATATTCGTTCGATGATAAAAGCTTTGTCTTTATTGAATGAACATGACATTTAAAACACTTTCTAAAAGTTTAATAAAAAAACAGAATTATTTATGTTAATAGAAAATAAAACACTTATGTATCTTGCCACATTATTAATTTTAAATCATGTCAAGGTTCAACTGATGAACTGATCAACTGATGAAATATAAAAAGATATATCAGTATTTATACAAAATGAAATACAACTAACAATATTGTGTTAAAGCAATCGTTAAAAGAAATATGAAAGTATTTATAAATAATTATACTAGTAATAAATAAACGATACTAAGCTATCTATAACCAAAATGTTTGGGACGTAAAAACTATTGAATACCACGAAATTAATGAATACCACTAATTTAAACAGGTCATGATAAAAAATAAGTAATGTGGAAAATAAGTGTGTTTATAAATATTAATTTGTTATGTCGCACCTCTGATTGTTGGTCAAAAAGATTATGTGAATATTTGCCACAAGAAAGAACGATGCCAAATAAACATAAAATTTGTTGATTGGAGTTTTAAGAAGCATAAACTAAATTATCTTTAATTTAAATGCTTAGGACCTCTAACAAATGAAGTCTTCTTTGTAATAAAAAATACAACCAAATAAAAAAAATCAAGTTAGAAGGTAACATATTATGATTTAAAAAGTAATTCGTTAATATCGAATTTCCATGCTTCATTCGTTTGATTAATGTTGTGGAATTAGTAAAAAAATGTTTTTATTTTTAAATATAATGCCTTTACACCAAGAATAGACAGTGAACACCTAAAAAGTGACTATGATTTTAGAGCACCTTCCCGACAATATTACCCTATTCAAGAGTGTGCTACGTTGTTATTGTTTTGATATGATCTTGATCGGATAAAGCTCTATAAGTACCCGCAGTGTTATTCTATGAAAGCTTTGTCTCCGAGTGGCCTGAAGCTATCTTGGAGCTTTCGTCTTTTCATGCGATTTATGTGAACACAACGAGCGCACTTTGTTTGCAGGAGTCTGTTTATAGATCGATGTATTAGGTGAAAATTGTGTTTTGAGCAATGCTCGTGTAGATATTAAGCTTTGATGAATATCTTGTAATTATTGCGTATATACATTAAAAAAATAGTGCCAGGCTATGAAATGTTACCCATTTGGTAGTTGAGTGTTCAAAACCATTGGCAATTTTTCTTATATGGTTGAAATCTCTTTGGCGGTAATAATTTCATAAATAATGAATGAATTGATAGTTAAACGCATAAATGAATAGAATGTTAAAATTCTATTTTTTTAACCATATCCGCTCCCAAGTGGAGCATATAGACTCCTAATGAAGTTTATCTCAACGAAATTTTTTCTACGAGAACTGCTTGTTACTCAGTTGCTCAACCTCTTTTTTTCCAAAGAGAGTAGAATAGAAGGATAGGGCTAGGACAGAACTATTGGTTAGCTAATCGCTCTCGCTACGCACAGTGCATAGGATAGGATGGGTAGGAGTAAGGAATTCAAGACATCACATACATCCATGCCTTCGAATAGAAATTTATAAATCATCAGGCTCATTCTCATCTACTCATCTAATACTTAAATTAATAAAACAGAAGCAAAAATTAATAGTTTTCTTTTTTTTTTATAAATATATTCGCTCCCTACTTGGAATACATTATGGTGGTTCCTCGTGGATTGTCTATCCCCGCTAGTTTCTTTGCTTCCTCTAAGGTCACCCTAGTTTCCAGTAGCTCTATAAAATATACTATATGAAGGGTCATCAGTGAGTTTTTACGACGAAGGGATTCATCTGGTTGCTAGAAAAGACAAGCATAGTTCATGCTCTCTTGTGACATCCGTAGTACAAGCCCAAGTCCAGGTTCAATGTCGTTCAATGATCTTAGTCCTATTTTATTATCCTTTTCCGCTCCCAAACAAATAAGCTAAAATAACAACCAAATCTCCCAACACAACTAATACTGAGATGCTTCAATAATAATTCACATAAAGAAAGAATACGGTTTGAAAAATAGTATACTATTTGGAGAAAAAATATTATAAAAAATCTTTTTAAATAGCTATATCAATTTCTAAGAAAAAAAAACTATTTTATTTGTATCTATGTCAAGTGTATTTTCTGTTGAAAGATCGGAAAAATTGACGAGAAACGTCAGAAGTGTTTTCAACAAACAGATCTTACAATTGATACCACTTATAGAGACACTATTCTTTCGTGAAATAGAACAACTTCTCGAACTAAAACAATTCCTTTGAACTTCATATCAAAGTTAAGCTGTCAGTATCAATTTCAAGAATATATCTGTAGGAAGTTGTACTCATAAATATAAAGAAACGACAAGTATTTGAATATTTATGTATACAAATCAATAATATTTAGAAATTGCGAAAACTGACAAGTGATAATTGAAATCGTGGTTTTTTTGCATTTTTGAAAAATATTATTTTTATTTTCTGCAAGTCTGACACTCGCCCAAGTGACTCTAGACTGTACTGCATATTGGCTTTACACGATTTTATATGTTTATGGTATTTGTATTTAAAATTCTTAATTTCTCCAGTTGCAGAACTACTAATATTTTGTCAGTTAATAAAAATCATCAGTGAAAACGGTTTCATTAAGCTGGCACGCCGTATTGTAATAAATGTATACATAATTTATAATGTAATTGCTATCACTTATAAGGTGTTTACCGTCAACACTTGGTGAAAAGAAAATATATTTAAAAAAGAACACTATTTTATACTAATTTTACATGCTTGTCATAGGCGAAACTGTTACTGATCATATTTAATACATGTGAAATTAGTAAACAAGTGATTATCCTCAATGTGTGAAAATATAAAAACAAATGATTTACTTTTTGAAGTATTTTAGAATTGTACAATTCAGAAGATGTAGTTAACCCTTTCAAGTTTTTATTTTTTGTTGTTACACTGTTATTAGCCTCCGTGGTCGATTGGTAAAAAAATTACCCACATGATCTGAGTTTAAGTCCCGGGAAGTAAAATACAAGATTTAGAATATTAACGATCGTGGGTATTATTGTTTGTAATGAATTTTCTTCTCGAGTTGATTTAAGGCAGCAATACAATTTCTCACAAAGTAAGGTTTATGTTTTTTAAAAAAATATATATTAATTCTTTGTATTAGTGTCTAGTATGTTTTATTTTATTTTTTAGACTAAAAAGTAATACCCCTTGCAAAGCGTACAAAGCATTAAATTTAAATCATTTACTTCTTATTTTCCAACATCTACGAGTCAAAAGACATCCATTGAGAATACTTGTAATACTTAAATATATACTCTTGCAAAGAAACAAATTTTGCTGATTTCATTTTTTCGACAGCCCTTGAAAATAATTGAGTCCAGCGCCCATAAATAAAACAGCGATGTTTTTACAGTCCTAGAGAATGGATTGCTGATCAGATAAAATAAAGGTCTGGATCGACTATCCTTTGCCTGCTCTGAATACAAACAAGCAGGCTCTATTCAAGGGTAAGTGTGCCTTATCTGCGAGAGTGAAAGCTTCAAATTGTCTCACTCGATTTGACTAGGTTTAAATAAATTTTACAGTGCGTAAACATTGATATTTTTAACATGAAGTAACGATTTTTGTTTTACATTTTGAAATATCAAGTATTATAGTGAGAAAGCGATTTATCTAAAAGGTGTTTATATGTTGTAAATTTCAATGAATGCATCTGAATAAATATACTGCGGTCGCTTGTGTACCTGTCTCGGCTGTCAGTATCCGAATTCGGTTAAAAAATAGTGAAAAATATTTTTTTCCTCTCTTGAAATGGTCTTATTTTTTTTCAGCCATTTCCCTTCTCTCTAGTACGTACAATCGATATTTCACCAATCAATACGATAAATAGGCTAATTTAAAAATATGGTTGTAAGAAATTCTTACTTGATTGTTTGTAATCTAAAAACACACTATTTTTTATTAAATAAACTAATTGTTTTTAAATGTAGCAACTAACTATAAATTCGAATGTTATTATCACTACGATTTTTTCACAAAATATTTTTTAATGTTTAACTGATAAAATTGATAACTAAACGATGATGAAATTTACCCGGGTAAGTAAAAGTAAGTTTGATATACAATCAAAATTTGTTATTGATCTTAATTGGGGCTTGAACTCAGGCCAGCTGGATCACTTAGGCGAAGATTTTACCAACTAGACCCACACAAGTAATATGTTCGTATATTCAAAATGCAAAGGTGTGATTGCCACTCCATGACAGATATGACAAATGATGTATAGAATTGATTAGCTCACAAGTAACTCTTTCCTGACACAAACATATTGTTGTAATCTTTAAACCTTAATTTTGCTTGTTTTTTTAAAAAACATTTGATTGCTATTTATCGTTTTTACTTCCATTTTTGTATATTGACAAATAAATGTTTATTTATTTTACCATATAACACAGTATTCATTTTTATTCAATGATGCTTTATGGTTTCAGAATATTATAAAAGTAACTTCATTTGAAAATTCGTTAGAATAAACTTAATTTAATTAGAGTAAAGGCTGTGTTGAAAGCTCATGTCCTGATGTTTTAATTAAGTTTATTATGTCAAAAAGGTTTTAACACAATTCGTGTTATATTATAGGAATAAATTAATGTTGAAATGTCACGAAGACCACGTTTTGAAATACCAAGAACTGCTCATAATAAAAAAAATATATAGCAAGCATGGTAGTTGAAAAATTCGATAAGCATAAATAAACGTTAGAATTTAAAATAAAAATTAAAGCATTGTGTTAATCATAATTAAAAAAATAATAAAAGCTAATTTAAATAAAGCCAAAAGAAAAGCAATTTTTATTGTGTGAAATGATTAAAGAAATTTTTCGTATTATAACATATTAATAGTAATTACGCCATCGTCGTCAAATAATAATATAAATATAGTGTCTAGACTCTAGTGTTTGGTTAAAAGTAGCATTCTAAGAATATTTGAGGACAATAACACTTAATGCTTGAACAGGTTCGTATGAAATTAATGTCAAAATGCTTCACATTTGAAAAAAAAATATAGAAAATTCAATGTATGGCGATATTTTAGCTTCTTTGACATGTCATTGCATAAAATATTGAGACGAAATCGTTTTCAAAAAAAACCTAATGGTATAAACTACTCGATCAAGGGTACTTAAAAAGAATATAACTGACTCGCTTTAATCTCGGGAGACCGAAAGAATTTCAGTTTGTTATACTGGGCATGTATTGTTAACGTTAAATGTATTAAAATATCCCAATATAGGACAAAATTATCATAATTATTAATCCTCCACCTTTTTATGCGTTTGTCTTAAGTTGAAAAAAATAAATAATGCTAACGTTGTTTCTCCAGTATTGTTTAAAAAATTGTCTCACGATACGTGTCTTAAAGAAGCATCATCGGACGTATAATCACAAGGCTTAAAAATAAACTAATTGTGTTAATCATAATTAAAAAAATAATAAAGGACTACAATAATTGTTTAGAATATTTCAGTTTTAAATTACAAATTAAAGGTCAGGGTTGTTCATTAGTAAGCCGCCTGTCCATTTGTAAATGAATGTTTTTTTTGCACTCATGAACATTTTTGTCAGCAGCCGCTACTGATTACAATATGAATCACTTTTATAGTGTTTATTGTCAATATTTGGTGGAAAAGCAGTATATATATATATATATATATAAAAACACTATATTCCTTTGAACTAATTCCACTTTATAAAAAAAAACAGTTGGTAATGCTCGATAGGAGAAAAACCGGTTTTAAATAAAAGTGGAAGTAGTACAAAAGAATATTGTTTTTTTTTTAGTAAAATATTAATGATATTCGTCAATTTACGTTCTCGTAAGCTTTTTACTGATTCTGAGAGTTGTGTTTAAAGTTTAAAGTGCGATACAAAATCTCGAAAGTAAAAATTATTTGACTATTTAGTTACAATATTATATTTCGTTATTTGAAAACAATTTACCACGGTTCTCTGTTTTAGGTAAACCGTAGTTTCCAATTACAAGTTGTATTGATATTTATATGTTTAAGTATAAGGCTTCATTGAGTATGTTTATTAATTGTAGACGACAGTTATTTTGACTATATATAGTCAAACAATGATTGAATAGAAGTATGAGCGATCCGATCAGGATTTCATAACCTGCCTTGCGTAATGTTTCATTAATTCTTCCAAGAAGCGTCATTCAACGTCAGGCTTAATCAATTTCCCTTTCAGACTATTTGCTAAATCGATAGCACCGACAGCTAAAGCTTGTAGCCCACCCAAGATAATTTGATCCCATAGGTTAAGATATTCAATTAATTTAACTAAAAAGATTTCTCTATTAAAATACTAAATAGCTTTTATATAAAAAAAATGATAAGCACAATGATTTATTTTTAAAAATAATTTAAAATAAAGACTTCAAAATCGTCCGCTGTGGGCCAGTTGGTTAAAAGTTGCTCTATCGACCAGGCAGGCCTGGGCTCAATTTTCGGTAAGGTCAATATAAAATAAAAAAATTAAAATATAAATTTGATACCTAAGACGAATATGCCTATCATATGAACGAGGCGTATCGAGAGTGATTAGCTAACCACTAGTCCTGTCCTAGCCTTTTCCTTCTATTCCTACTCTCTTTGTAAAAAGAGAGGTTGAGCAACTGAGTAACAATCAGTTCTCGTAAAAACACTTTTGTTGAGATAAACTCCATTAGGAGTCCATATGCTCCACATTGGGAGCGGTCATGGTAAAAAAAGACGAGGGTGTTTGTGAAGTTAATTATACTCTCGAGTGACTTACAAAAAATCTCGTATGATCTTAAAACTTATACAAATTTGGAGCATTGGCTTTGTAATGCCAAATATTTTTTAAATTAAAATCTTATTATTTATATAATGATAGTATTTAAGGACATGTCTTCATTTCAAGAAAAAAAAGCAACAAATGATTTGATTTCACTAATATTCTATAATTTAAGCATAAGGATGTAAAAATAACAAAATGAAAGCACAAGCACGATACCATTCGAAAAGTAAATAAAGATTTGGCCAACATAATTTTAAAATTCATTGACAAATAAAGAGTACACAATCATATATGAGAAAAAAGAAAAAACGGACTCGTTCTTTGAGTAAATATTTTGCCGGTTGAGCAGTTGGACGCTTATTGTTTGAATATATTTGTTCTAAACTTCTTCAAAATAAACAAAATCTATTGATAGTTCTTAAAAAAAGTATAGAAAAACAAAAATAGCTGTTCATGCTATTAAGTTTCAAATTATTAACATATTTATGAAACGCCTAAGGTATTTTTGGCAACGAAAATTGATCTTCATTGTGAATAAGCGGTGCAACGGCCTTATGTCAGCTACGAACTCATCAAAAAATTTTGGCTAGATAAATTAATCGTCTACTCTCTTTTTAATAACAATATCCAATTATACTAGCGTTGTTTATATAGATTGTGGATAAACAATGTCTAATTTTTTTACAATAATGATTTTGTATATGTGTATATTTTTTTTACCATGTCCGCTCCCAATGTGGAGCATATGGACTCCTAATAGAGTTTAACTCAACAGAAGTGTTTCTACGGGAACTGCTTGTTATTCAGTTGCTCAATCACTCTTTTTTCAAAGAGAGTAGGAATAGAAGGATACGGCTAGGACAGGACTAGTGGTTAGCTAATCACTCTCGACACGCCTCGTTCATATGATAGGCATATTCGTCTTAGGTATCAAATTTATTTTTTATTATTTTTATTTTATATTGACCTTACCGAAAATTGAGCCCAGACCTAGGACAGGACTAGTCGTAAGCTAGTCGCTCTCCATACCGTTCATAGGATAGGATGGGAAGGAGAAATTCATGACATCACATACATCCATGCCTTCGAACAGAAATTCAAAAATCTATTGAAAAATCAATTTATAAAACAGTCCGTACTGGGATTTGAACCCATGACCTCCGTAATCGAAGCCAACGACGTTGACCACACAGGTGGCTGAAAATTGTGGTAAAATGAATATCAATTGTTAAGCATTAAATATCGACGAAAAATTCATTTATGTATGAATAACCAAAAACTGCTTGTAACTAGAATGATATTGATATAAAAATAAGGAGATCAAATTAACATTAAACATTAATTCACAATTGGTGGGTCCTATGGCGCAGCGGTTAGCGTTGTGGGCTTCTGTGCCGGATCTCACGGGTTCATGTCTTAGTACGAACAACAATTTTTTGATCGATTTATTGTTTGTGATGTCTTAAATTTCCCTCCCATCCTTTCCAGTCCTTTAATAACTAGGCGTAGCGAGAGCGATTAGTTAACCAAAAGTCCTGCCCTAGCCTTATCCTTCTATCCCTACTACTCTCATTGGAAAAGAGAAGTTGAGCGACTGAGTAACAAAAAGTTCTGTTAGAAAAAATATTTTGAGATACCTCCGTTAGAAGGCTATATGCTTCACATTGGGAGCGGACATAGATAAAAATAAATAATTCATAAAACATTTTCTCGTGAGAAGAGAGCTTTTATGTATCGCCGCAGACTTTTCTACAAGCCTATGAAACGTCAAGAATCACTTATTTTATCTCTAACCGGAAGCTTTCACTACCTTCGGAAAAGCTTTCGCAAGAATTTCCTAAGACTTAACATGAGCTTATTTTCCTTTCTTATCGTATTTCGCTGACCAAGAAGAGGCTTGTTAAGCGATTTATGTTATTCTTTATATGTTTGAATTGACAGTGAGTTTTATTGCAGGCTTACGTTCATTAAGCGATCACCAATTGTTAGCACATGAAATTTCGTAAGTTAGCTCGACATATAGTAATCGAAAACCTCCTATCAATACTGAACACAAATAAAGCTGTTATCAATTAATTTTCACAACATTTTGTAACACACAAAAAAGGAGCTAGAGTCACCATTCACATAACTAACCCTGCTACAGTAAAAGCAGCAACTGACTTTTGTTCAATATCTGTAGAAGTTCAACAAATCAATGAATATCTTCATTAGATTATATTCATAATAAAATTTTCCTTTCAATCGATAATAGCTCATGTTTTTTTTGCTCCCTGAAAAATTACTATTATCGATAGTGACTTTGTGAATATAAAATTACATTTAATATATTTTTTTACTACATACGTGGTATTTGAAATTGTGACTCGTGTTTTACCCTTTTATGGGGATCGTCAGACGGAATATAGCAAGATTTACGGATAAATTAAAAATTGATTTGAATTCTTTAGTTGTTAATTCCAAAAAAAGGTCAAAGTTTTTTTCTTTTTATTCTGAAAGTAGTAAGAGGTAAAGGATATTACTAATTATAGTATAATTACTTACATATATTAAAGATGGTTAATCTCAAAAGAAATAAATTCAACGATGGTTAGCCACTTGTTCTATTCAAATGTTATCTGCTGATGTTTTTAATATTATTAGTAAATTTATTGAAAATTTACTCATAATTTTACTACAATTAGTAGATAACACTTAAAATAGAACAAGGAAAGTTATCAAATTTAATTTTGAAATATAGGATTGTCAACGAATGAAATATATCATTATCTTCATCAGCACAAATTGTCAATCAAAAGATCTACGAATATCTTCCTAAATATGGTGCATAAAAACGTCAATCTAGGCTCAATTGTCGACAGGTAAATTAGCATTTTGTTATTAAATTCATGTTGATTTGATAGCTTGAGTTATTTTATTAAAGTTATTGTCGCCGTAATAGCGAAAGTTTCAGATTGCTAGTTCTGAGTAAACAGCAATTGTAATTATAAGTAATTAGAACTATAAGTAATCAGAATAAAGCCTCCATCATTGATTTGTTTTGGTACATAGATAATTACAAATAGTATCGAAATATAAATGTTTTATTGTCAATCTAACATAAATGCAGCTCGAAATTAATATACAGGGACAATAAACTGCTCTTAAATCAGCATAAATAGTTTCAAACTACATAAGTGGTCGAGCGGTCAACGACGTTGGCTTAGAACACGAAAGTCAAGGATCCAAATCCCAGTACGGACAGTTTTAAGCAATTTATTTTTAAATGTGATGTATTGAATTCCCTCCCACCCTTCCTACCTTAAAAAAACGGAGCGTAGCGTGAGCGATTAGTTAACTACTAGTCCTGTCCTAGTCCTGTCATAGTCCTGTCCTTCTATCCCTACTCTTTTGAAAAAAGAACGGTAGAGCAACTGAATAACAAGCAGTTCTCGTAGAAACTTTCCTATTCAAATAAACTCCATTAGGATAACGTTTGATTCATTTTGGGAGCAGACATAGAAAATAAAACGTTAAAAATAAATGCTTATTTGTCCTAAATTGTACAATAAATGCACCAACTTTGCTAACCCAGACAAAGAATATTTAAGAATCTTTTTGTGTACACAACTTATTTTTATCAGACTTTTTGCTTGCAAACTTTTGCCTGTATGGGGTCGATATTATGTTTTAAAATAAAAGCCTTTTTGAACAAACAAGTTTATAATATTTGAAATAAAAGCTTTCGCTGTTTATGGTTTTCTATTCTAATTTTATGTATATATCTCTTGAGGTATAGCGCAGGCGTTATTGGTTTGTCACCACTGTCATAGGTTATATCGACGCGCACACAATAAATCCATTATTGAAGTTGACGAGATGGGATTTCGAGAATCAATTGTGAACTTTTCTGTCGCATTAAGTACTCAATCACGACATCCTAAATATATCTTGATGTGCGAAAGAATATTCTTCTTTTTACACGGTGTGAAAAACGCAGATTTTTATCGCAGGCTTATTTTTGATGACATGCGAAACTTTTTTGTGATTCTATAAATATTTAAGCTGTAAACCATTTATTTAGACACCAACTAAACATTTTATGTATGCCAAGTTCTCTTGAAGACCATTATTGTAAATAGCACAATTTAAATGTCACAAATATTTTTGTCTTTCATATGCAAGTGTATAAATGCAACTAAAAGTAAAAGCTATTGCTGAAAAAGTAGATTTCAAGTGAAGTTAGCTATTCCTAAATAAGGCATCAGTGACGTAACGCTTAGGATTTCGCGAGAAATGGAAACAAAATACGTATAGTTGCTGCTATATCTAAAGTTGTGTTAAGTACGCTCTTGAAAAAAAAATGTTTCAATGAACATATTTAAAAATCTATTAACACACATAGTGCCAGTTTGGAAACGTAAGGTGCTGTGTTCAGTGATTGCGCTTAAATACATAAAATATATTAAATGCCTTTCCTGTCGAGTTGTAATGTAAACAGGATTCAGTTTTAAAAATTAACAAAAACCCCAAAAACTGTTAGGAAAAAGAAATACCGATCGAAAATATCTAAAACTAGTTGTCAAGGATAACGTTAAGACTTCTTCGTAAACAGATTAAGCACAAACTTACTTTAATCCTGAAATGTATGAAAGGACATTAAAGAAGTTGTAAAAAGTGATGTTACCTAGCTTAGCCAATGGTTGGCAAAGAGTCTTAGCGTTCGTATTTCCCAGAACCTTTTTAGATTTTTGGTTGAGAAAAATTTGTGATTTTTCCAAGGAAAAGTGAAAACTCACGAGAAACCGTGACGAACATGTACGGCCAGAGTTCACGGTGATGCTTTCAATAAACAGATATGTTATTTATGTGAAATAACATAGAGAAGAAAAAACAGAACGTGCTTAAGTAAAAGGGATAAAACAATCGAATATATTGATTGTGGAAAGGCAAAAGAGAATATTCCGCGTATTCAACATTTTACACAAGCGTGAAACAAAGAAATTTTCTGTAATAATTTTACCAAATTTTGAAGAATAGCAACACTTTTTTATTTATCAACAGTAAAAAGATTTTTTTACAATTTTTACGAAATTGATCAATAATCGCAAAAAACTGTGTTGGAAATTAACCAGTGTTTTACAAAACATGTGTTTTCGTTTTAATTGTAAAAACTAATAAACAGAAATATGCGTTTCAACATTAGAAAATCTATCATTTAAAAATACATTTTCAGGTCAAAGTAAGCACGTGGGAAGTTTTTTTGAATTTTGAAAAAGAATCACTGATAATATTTAAAATTTTATTTGTCTTCATGATATTTATATGCGTATTTCAAAAATGTTATCCTTTTATTTTAAGATTTTCTGTAAAGTAACTTTCAAGCTTTCGTGTTTTCATTTTTTTTTTGATTCTGAGTGTTTTATGATTCTTTTTATGTAGATTTATAAATATATAAAAAAATGTCTACGCGCCACCATATGCGCGCTCAAGTCCCGCACGCTAAGGCTGGGGTGCCCGCTTTTGAAAAATCAATCTTCAGTCGCATATATGGTAAGGACTTATTTAATTGGTGAATCAGCCTTTATTATAAAACTTAAACGTATTAATTTTTATAAAAATCATTTAAGCACGTTCGAGTAAATGATCCAAATGATCTTTAAGCTAAGAGTCCACGATTTTATGGAAATTCAACAGCGATCTTATTTGTCTATTGTGTAATATGAACATTTCCCAGGTAAACCAACGTATCCCCAATTTCCAACGTAAGAATCGATTTCTGAGAATGATTTTTTTCCTTTCATTCAACTTGCCTTTATTCTATAACTACGGTGAAAATTAACAATATTTTTGGCGGAATTTTAGAGCGAAGTTTTTTTATATTTTCTCAAAAACATTTATTGAAAAGTGTGAGTTATTTCCTTTTACCTTTACACAGTTGATATCATTGAGCTTTCAAGTGGGTGTGATATATACGGTGTATTGAACAAGATTTATTGTGATAGTCCACGATCGTAGATGCTACGATGTTTCTTCATCGTAAAGGTTTTATGGTCCCACTGAGTGGTGTGTCAAAATCTTTTAATGTTAAAGTTCTAGGTAATTTAAAGTATTTTCTTTTTCTTAAAATCAAACTGTATCTAAGGTAAGTAGTAAATATATTTCAGTGTCACAAAGAAACTTTTTTATTGTTAGGCTTTTTTTTAAAAGAAGGTCTTAAACTTAAATTTATTGTATGCAGAAGTTACCGCAAAAATTCTGCCACCGAAATGACTTTTTTAGTAATCTTTATGCCATAAAATTTGTTTGATAAATAAAATAATCAATTATCAATGAAATAAAAAAAATGCACTTTGTATCTTTTGAATTATTTTATTTTTATGTAAACTTAATTCAGACTGTCTTACTGGAATGATAAAACATCGATTATTATAAAATTTACATTTTATATTAAAATAATCTTTACTGAAAGAAAAGTGAATTCTAATAAAACATTTTAATTTTTTATAAACAGTATTGTTTTTATATTTTACTTATCAGTTGACAATGCTCGCATTGAGCGAAACCGGTCCTGATCTAATTAATAAAGTGGAATGAAGTACAAAGGAATATTGTGTTTTTATTAATTAAATCTAATTCTTACGTTGAACATTATTGACAGTGAACACTTTAAAAGTGATAATATATCATAACTATATAAAATGTTTAAGAGATAAACATACCGTAATGCAAATACCATCCAAATATTTTTCCTAAAATTTGAAGTCTTGGGCTAATTCAGTTTGTTATAGTAACCACCGCCGGTGGCGCTGCCCGACCGCAGTTTTCAGAGGGAAGTATAGTGGGTGGGTATAGATGAGGGTTGGGGTGTGTTTTCGTCAGTAGACAATGTTTTGAAGCGTGGTGCATTTGACAGGGCGATCAAAAATTTTGCGACTTAACGAAAGGTCTTGAGAGATTTAATAATAAAAAAAATTTTCTTTACATTTTAATTGAATTGAAAATACTTTTTGAAAATTTTGATAAACCTTGATAGTGAAATTTAATGTTTGCACCGCTTGAATAAACTGCTCTATAACATAATCGTTAGATTATTTATTTTTATTCCCGTCCTCTTTCAATGTAGACTGTAGAACATATATATATATATCAACGGAAATAATTTGAGAAGAACTGCTGGTTAAAAACAATGAAACAAACTTTTGTACTTATTCTTCTATTAAATATTAGGATCAAGACCGGTTTTATTCTTGGGAAACGTTTTTAACTGATAAAATAATACATATTGAAACATAACTATTTATACGAAAAAAGACTAATAAGGGTGCTACAAACAATTATATATGTATATAATTAAATAATAATAAGTAATTTAAATTAATTATTTGTAAGAGGTTTTCCTCCCTTCCCAATCTTCTGATCCTTTAATAACTGGACGTAGCAAGAGCGAGTAAGAAAAAAGAGAGGTTGACCAACTGAGTAACAATCAATTCTCGCCGAAAAAAACTTTTGTTGAGACACCTCCATAAAGAGGCCATATTCTTCACAATGGAAGCGGACATGGATAAAAAAAGGTTTTAAGCGCTTAAATAATAGTAAATTTAAGTTTTATTTATTATTATTTTTTATTATTATCTTCAAATTTTTCACATTTATATTACCTAATATTTGTAACACCTTTGAAGGCGTTCTTATTTTGTATAAACAGCTATCTATCAGTCGAAAATGCTCAAGGTGAGCGAAACCTGTCCTAATCATATTAAATATTAACAGAGGAAAAAAAAACAAAATGGTGTTTTATTATCATTTGAAGAAATTATAATTAAGTTGATCGCTTTTTCCATCACATATGTAAGACAATTTATCAATCGATTGGATTTTTTTTTTCAGAAAGTTTGACGTTCGAATCTCTCTGAACTTTAAGCAAAGAGAACGAACGCTTCTTTGCCATGACTACTCGGGTTCAGCTCCAACATTAGATAACTAATGCGTATACGTTTTATATTAATTATATCAGTTTTTGTACATACATTTTATATATTTTTTAATAATGCCCAACTCTGTCCAACGATGTGACGTGTTTTCTTAATAGAATAATAGAAAACAACGTAATGAACTCAAATACTAATTGAGAATATAGCACTGTGAATATTTCATCGTCTCGAGATTAGCACATTTTAATAGGAGTGAACGAAAAATTTTCTGGCCCGGAATTTCGCTCTCTTTTTACTCCTGTTTAAAAAAAAGACGTAAATTTCTTAATTATAAAAACCTTCTTTCCTCAGTATTTTAATAAAATTAAAAGTTATTTTTTTCAAATAAAAATTTCCTTTATTGAATCAAACGATCTCAATCTTAGCGTTAGGGTCTATTTTTTTATTTTGTACTAGCCGGTACCTGGCAAGCGTTGCAATGCCACTCGAAGAAAGGCATTTTAATTTGTGTCACTTTTTGATGATTTTTACTGTAATCTGTAAATTATTTTATATGTCAATTGTTTGTTATCACTTTTCATTTTGTTTTTGTAGAAATAGCACTGTTAAATTTTATTTCTTATCAGTTGACAATGCTGATCCTGATCATGATAAATAAAAAGTACAAAGAAATTGAGTACAAAGAGATATTGTGTTTTTTTATTAATATCATGCCTTTTTACCAAGTTTATTGACAGTGAACACCCTAAATATATTATGTCTTATTATTGTTAATTCAAATAATTTTGATAATCAACAACTTTAACTGTTTCCATTTATTTTTAAAATAATCCCTATCTTAGTTATATTGTTATTATAAAAAATATACACATTTTTATTGGTACTGTACTAATAACTAAACTTTCACGAATTTCGTAAAGTTTCGTAAACGCTATATATTATATAATAATACCATTCGTCATAGATAAATGTATATCTTGCTCATACGTCGAACTTTCAAATTACACATGTAGAACTACATATATATGCCTTTAACAAAGATACAACTTCACGTTTTGTTGATAATGTCTGCTAAATACTGTTGTTTGACAAGAATTTAACGGGCGTAGAAGATCTACAAATATGTCTCGAAGTTTTCTGCACATACAAGGTGCTACGATAAATACAAGACAGTCAAATATTTACTGATTACGCATTTTAATATAAATGAATCGCAATTTTAGGTCAATATTGATTCTTGATATTAAATTAATCTTTTAACAAATTAGATTTTAAATAAATATGTCGGGTCCGTAGTCAATGTTAATAGCTTCAATCGTGGTGCTCAGGGGTTTGAACCTCAGTGCAAATAATGTAACTTTTCAATCGATGTATGTATTTTTGATTACAAATATGCATGTTTGTGCTGGTTAATTTTTTTTATAACATGAGATTGATTCCTTTACTGGACATATCGTACTATTAATATTCTAAAAAAAATAGTACTTAAGTAACAAGAGTATATATTATGCTCGAAATTTAAGCGGGCATGACAAAAATATATATCATTGGTATACTGCCAAAAAACGTTTAGTCGAAAATTGGGTGTTTTATGTTATGAATGCAGATCGATACATTTAAACACGCTCTATCGTCTAAAAAACCAAGCTGGCTCATATAAAATCTATTTGTTTCGAGTTTAAGAAGTAACCAATACGAACTAAGTATATTTCGTTGGAAGATATAACTGGCATAAATCTATATGTAACTTTACGCTTTTTAGCTGATTTTTTTACAGCTACCCAAAGACGATTAAACGACTAAACGTTTTTGATCTGTCAAAATTGTTTCGCTACATTTTAGCTCGTTTCATAATATTTGAAAAATTTGATTATTTTATTAGTACATTTTTTTTTGACTGGCAGAATACCAACGATATATACCACGATTATTGACGTATTTAATGTTTTATGAATAATTTATTACTTATATTAGGGTTTTGCTGCATTAAGTTGAAATACAACCAAGTCCAGTAAAATTAAAATGGTCCATTGTCTCTAACTATTATTTTTGAATATTTTTTTATTTCAAAATAAAACTAAAATTTAAAAAAAAAACATGAAATGTATTCCGAATTGTGCACTTATTAATAGAACACCCATTGCTTATAACATCTCAATGTGACGTGTATATTTATAAATTTAGTATGCATATTATAATATATATTATATCTTGAATGAGAGATCTCTTACGCAAGATCGACGTGATATTTACCCAATAATAGTACGAATTCATCATAATATACCAATTTAAAACGGACGTGTGGTTGTTATATAGGTTTCCTTATTAATAGGTTCTTAGTTGAAATATTTCAACGCAGATGTAGAGTTTTAAGAGTGAGATAATAATTTGGTTAATGTAAGTACATATATATGGAACGATGTACTATTTTGGAGGTAATGATGATCAATAAAATATCGTACTAATTTTATTCTAATGAAAAAATAGCCAAATGGTTAAATAAAACAACGATTTAAATTATTGGGTCAAAATATTAAGTATTTTTTTCACTATTTTATTTCTAAATAAGCTTTACGTCAGTTTTTCATACATTTTTTATGTCAATTTTGTTTATTGTGTATGTTTTTTTTGATATTATTATTTACTGCACTAACTATATTTTTTTTGTAATGGACAATTACTTATTTAATTTCTTTAAAATTCGTTGAAATATTTAAAAGCAATTGCTATGGTTTTGAATAGTATTGTCGTAATCTATTCGATTTTTTAAAAATATTTGTATTTAACACATTATTCCAAAGAAAGAAAAATTGTACAATCAATCTTTTGTCACCTCTATTTTTATATAATGACTTGAAAAGTCCATTTTTGTGTTATTTAAACAAACTTATTTTTTTCTTCAAGGTGTATTCGATGAAAAAGTAAGCAAACACTCTTTTTTCAGGGTTGTCGTCTCCAAATATACCCTTCTACTCTTGCAATTCTTAAACAACGGAGTGTAGCAAGATCAATTAATTAACCACTAGTCATTACCTGGTCATACCCTTCTTTCCTTACTAACCTCTTCAATAAAGAGAGTTTAAGCAACTTAGTAACAGACAATACATGTAGAAAAAACGTTCTTTTGAGATACCTCGATTAAGAGGTCACATGCTTCTCGTTAGTGGCGGACATAGATTAACATTATTACTCGTTTAATGTTTACTTTGATTGCCCATATCCTAAAAATTTTAAATAATAGTACGGCGTAAACTAACGTGTATACGGTGTAAATAATAGTTAGTAATCAGGGCTTAATTTAATAGTAGGGCTTTTATCAAAATAATACCATTATTCACCATGAGCGGAAGTCGTAAAGAAAAGCGTAAATGCAATGAAAACGACCTTTGGACCATGTAGTCATGTTGTCGTCTACCCAACATAGCTAAATATATTTTAGTTATGACTAGAACCAATATGAATTACTTGAAATACTAAAGATAAGCTGTTAACAATTTAGAGTGAAGCTTTCATTTTGTAATTTATTTTCAGGAATATTTTGCGTATTCATTAATACGAAATGTAATAGTATAGAAGAGACATTTAAATTATTAGAAAAAAATAGAATTAGTGATTGTTATTTATTATCTTGTTTTATGAAATGTCATGCCAGACAACGAATATAATATGATCAATGAATCAACTAACAAGGAAATGTTGTATGTTGTATAAAATTTGATATACATACACATTTTTTTGCATTTGTTAAGTGAATGAATATGAGTATCAATAAAATAATGAAATTATGTAAGCATACTGTGTATGTGAATTTTCAATATTAAATACATATTACAATATAGCACTTTTCTGATAAACTGTTCATTATAATTACATATTTTCCTTGTTTTTATTCGAAAAAATATTTTGCTACTAAGAATAAAACAATGTTTTTGTATTTAAAATATTTAAATGTATGTAGTATTCTGTGTACGAAGTATTCTATGTCTGGAAGATTCTGTATGCGGAAGGTCCTGTGTTCGGAAGATTCGGTGTAAGAATTATTCTTGTTCGAAGGATTCGTGTGCGGAGTATTTTGTTCGGAGAATTCGTGTTCGAAAGAATCTTTTTCGGAAGAATCACTGAACCATCACAAGCATCCACGTCTTTCAACAGAAATCGAATGAAATTATGCTGTTCGTACTGGGACTCGAACCAGTAAGATCTGGAACGGAAGCCAATAACGCTAACCGCTGCGTCATATACAGAACTTACAGCTTAATCGCTTAAAGTTATATTTTTTTCATAGGTTTGCGACTCGGAATGTGAAGTGAAATAAATCACAAAACATTGAAAATGAGATATCAATGGCAATAAACAAAAAAAAAATAATACTTCTTCAATGTGTGAAGTTAGTTAAGTAGTAGAATTATAGTAATGAGAATGTGAATTTTAAGTTTTTTGAGTCTGCAGTCAAGTATTTTTTTTTTTTACTGTATTTGAAAGTGATCATTTATGACTTACTTGACTAAACGTCCTGACCCACGATTTATTTTTTAAACACAAACTCTTTATATTCAAAATATTGTTTTTCTTTTCAAATACGATTCCAACTTTTTACTTGGTATTGTAATTTTTAAAATTATTTATAATTTAAAACAAAGTTTAATATTCGATTCTCTCACGCGTATCGATTGCATTGGAATAAATAACCTACTTACTAAAATGTTTCAAGACATAAACGAACCCGATAGATATTTTCCTTCTTCTAATAAAAGCGCCTCTCTCTTGTAACATGCTGCCGGGGTTAAGCTTGGGACGGGGGTGATTTAATTGAATGTGCGTGTTTTGTGGACGGCCCGTTGTTTTTTCCCAACCCTAATTTTGGGATGTAAAGCTCAAGTATAAAACAAGAATCTTGTCGTTAAAATTTAATGATTGCTTTTACGGGGCAGTGCTTTTCCCTCGATACGCTCCTGCACGTTGGCATTATTATACTTTAGCGATTATTTTATTAATAATGGAAGAAAAATAATTTAGCGCCGATTATAATTGTAAATTGGATTACGTATTTATGGGACGTGATATTATTAGTGAACGAAAATTATTTTGTCGTCATTGAGGGGCGCAAAGGGCACATTAAGGTTTCTCGGTAATTGACAATTTCGCACCGCAATATTAAATTTATAGACGTTTAATACAATAAAAAAATAGTGATATATTGCTAGAAAATAGCCCTATTATATTAAATATATTTCGTATAAAAAATATCAGGTAAACAAGTTTTTTTCTCGTTTCTTAAAGACAATTTTTTTTATTTCCATCACAATGATTTGTGTAAAAATAACATACATTAAACTCTAAAAGATATTAAATACATATTTAATGATTTGACAATCATGTCGAGTAGTCAATGTCGATGGTTTTGGATAAGGTAATCAAAAGCTCAAATGCCAGTAAGGGTAGTTTCATAAACTGATATCTCTGTCGATTTGTGGATTTTGTTTCGAAAGTATGGATGACTGTAATGTATGTTTGTCCGAGCTCTTTTTTTCACTACTGTCTAAAAAACATAATGGTTGAGCAATTGAACAATCGACTTATGCCTTCATCAGAACTATCTAATGTTTCGATGATGATAGTAAAGTTGTGATGAAGACATAAGTCGAAATAGCTATCATCCATGAGTCAAATAATATTTGTAGATTTAAAAACCTGATAAAAAAGGTATTGCATTAAGATTGGCTTAATGTGACTTATCTTAAAATCAATAGCTTCTCAATGCATAAAAACTGCTATTGTCTAGTACTCGTCATATGTAGAATATTGTAACTATAAGATTTAAAGATATACAAACTTTTCAAGTTGTTTTATATCATTGTAAATTTTATCCGTTGTATCAAAGTTTAACTTAATTAAGACGTGAGAAATTCGCTAAATAAAATACTGAAATATTATATGTTCTACGTCAAACGATCGTAGCCTTAAATAACCGACCTTGCTGTAGTAGTCAATAAATTTATTAATATTTTCTCGGTATAATTAATAAGAAGTGTGTACTATGTATTCATTGTGGTAAAATACAACGCTATATAATATATAATTGAACGTGAGCGGTGGGTGGTTTCTATAAAAATCCCTTTATTAATTATATCGCTCGTTTGGTGATATATTGTGTCAGTTATTGAGAACCTGACGGATTGGAAATAAAAGCTTATTTTGGACAAGCTGATTTTATCGCTGTGGATATCAATCTTAAAATTTGATTTATTTATGTGTAGTTGAGAATAAACGTCTTAATAAAAATGAATTCTGTAGACATTCATACGTTTAAAGATTAACTGATTGTTAAAATGTTTCGCTGATATTTTTATAGTTAGAGAGTTATTGATTATTCGTTTGGAGAGATTCGTTCAATCGAGTCTTTGTGATCATATTCAATCCCACTGTAGAGCATATAAAGTGCGAGTCGAGTTTAATTATCTATTTTTGAAGAGACGATGGCTACATAACAATTAAGCTAAAGTAGAAATAGGATACGCCCCATTTAAAGGGTTACACCACCTTGGCACTTAGAAAATAGGTATGAAAATATATTTTTTTTGACGCAGCTATTAAGTATATAATATATACTTAATATTAAACACATATACATACATACATAATATTAAAGATAATAAAAGATTTTTAGTATTTTTCCACTTAAAATTTATTTGATCAGGACCAGTTTCGCTAATCGCGAGCATTATAAACTAATAAGAAATATAAATCAAACAGTGCTATCTATACAAGTAAAATTGAAATAAAAAGGTGTAAGCAACAACTAACAATGAAAAGGATTAGTACATACATAGTACTAAATGAATAATTTAAAATAATAAAGAATAAAAAAATGACGCAGATATGAGCTAATAAGTAGGACTCTCTTTTGAAAATCCTTACTGATAGTGTACTTGTTTTCTCTATCAAGCATTGCATAATAAATAAAAAAAAAATTTACTCATTTGAAAAAAGTAATATCTAAGACTTGACGTAAGGAAAAGTTTTTAAATTAATTTTTGTAGAAATGACAGCTGTTTTTAAAAAAAACTCTAATTTTGCTTTTAACCAATTGGAAAATGGATATATTTGTACTTTTATAAACGTTGCGCATCATTTTACTGCATAATTACCGATTGTGAAAATTTTCATATACTTTACATATAAATCGAATATTGATAATTTGAAAAACTATTTTTTAGTATAAAAAAATATAAATGTTTTTATATTTCAAACTTTAAAAACTCTTATAAACTTTAAAAATCACCAAAAAGATTCTCCGTTTTAAGGGTGTTTGCTGTCAATACTTGGTGAAAAGGCATTATATTAAAAAATATATATACATTATATGACGATTTTATTTTTTGAAACATATTCTTATTTCAATGTATAGGTTTATGTTGACGTTTGACGTGGAACAAAAGTGTTAAATAACCTTGGCAATGTGCAAAAATTCATAAAGCCAAGTCTCGCACTAGCTCAGCTGATAACGTCGTTATAAACGGAACGTTCCCGTTACAAATGAGGGAAATATATCACTAGACCAAAGGGCTCGTATTCGTTGTAAAAAAAACTAGAACGGCTTACATGAGATATTTGCGAACTGAGCGAAAATACCTGTACGTATTTATTTTCCCATTCAACGTGTGGTTTCCCTTTGTATTGTTTTGCGAAAACTGGGAACGTATATTTATATGATGTACACGATTTTTGTTTTTTTCCTTATTTTAGTGTCTTATTATTCTTCGCCAAAAAAATAATAATTAAATGGAAAATTTCAGCAATACTAAAATAATACACACACAATACTTTTTACTAATGTTTGCATAGCTGAGTTGCAATGTTTTTTAATATCAGTAAATACGCAGAAAATGTATTTGTTCGCAAACGAAAAATAAAACAGGCATATTGTAATATCAACAACAATATTATGTTAACCTCCTACAATGTTTTCTTGAAGCTTACGGGCTGCTTATGTAAAAAATTGTTACAGATTTTTTCAACGTATAGGAATTAACGAGAATTTATTTCATACACGAACAAAATAATGAATGTGGGTTTTTTTTACTGTATAGACACGTAAAGTAGGAACCCTTCAATGTATTTTGTCACTAGTGACATATGTATGTTTCGTCTTTAAGGCATGTATGAAGACGCCGCAAGGTAAAAGAACTGTTGTTTTTTTTATATTGAATATGTAGAGCATTAAATCCTCTCACTTTGTAAGTGATCTCAAAATAATCAAATATCTTTAATTTAAATCCAGTTCCCGTTTGCCTACTGTAGGAACACTTACCTAATTGAACAAGAAATTAAGAGGCATACATAATCAAACCAATGACATTCTATTCATTTATAAATGCTACTTAGACTGTTATACGAGGCTAATCTGCTACTACAATACATATTAATTTAAATTTAAACTTATTTCCTTTGAAAACAACTTGGGATTCTCAAATTTTTTAACGTTCCGGGAAAATTCATATGGTCAATTTATTAAATTTAATATTATATTTTTCAATATGAGATAAGATGTAAGAATAAATGAAAAGACAATTTGTGTATCTCTTCTAAGTTTCACAAAGAACCCTCGAAAGATATCATACAATATAGAAATTATAACTTTTCTATTGGTGAATTTTATGTTTAATGATGATTTAAATTCGATTTTTTTTTTATTAGAGAAGCATTAATTGTTATTTTGCCAAGATACATCTGTGAAGAGTTTCAACAATGTTTAACAGTATTTTGTCGAATATTAACATATTCTGCAAAAGTTTTAGTAATTTATGTAAAAAAACAGATTTTGTAAAAACTAAATCGTTTGGCTAACTTGCCAGTTTCTATTGTTTAAGCCCTTTTACGACGACGGACCGAAAAGTCATCTCGCGATTATTTTCGCACTAATACCGCGAAATGATTTTTCGCTCTGTGGTCATAAATGGGTGAAAATTATGTTTTTTTTTTTTTGGATATCAAATTTATAGAGCTTCAAGTACCAGGACGCGCCAGCGTTAAGGTTCTTACAGTCTCCTTCATCGATAAAGATTTTGAAAAATTGTAAATTGAATCCCCTTACCATCGTTTGCAGACGGAAGGGCGCGATCACTACAGAGATGAGAAGTTCACGGAAACTCCATGTGAATTATTTTGCAAATCAAATTCCATATGCTTCCTCCATACTATATCCGTACATGTACACACACATGCGCATACATACATACATACATACAGTACACAATTAAAAAAAAAAATTAATGAAAAGGTAATGTTTATTCAGTTATCATTTGTATCATAAGTTATTTGTTACACTGAGGTTATTTCCTCACAACTACCGTGAAATAATTTTTGCTCCACAGTTGTAAAAGAGTTAATAGTTTTTTTTTAATTTTAAAAGCAATTGACATTTTGTAATAAATATAAAAATGGAATCAAATAACTTTATTTAATAATACGCGATGCACACGTTTTGTAAATGCTTGTATTTATGAGAATATAAAAAATATAAATTTGCCTTAACAATTGTAAAGTTTTTCCTTTTTATCATTTTTATCCGCAGTTACAGACATCAAATACAGTGTCACGAAAAATGAAAAAAGTTTTAAATACTCCAATATTTGTTGGTCCATCCACCCTATGAAAATAAATGTACTTCTGTGGAGTACTACTGCGTTAATTAATCGGCTAACGCAACCATGCAGACAAAATCAATAGTGGTTCAAAGCTTCATTTACCCAGTAAAATCATCCAGTAATATTTACTTATTTAAGTGGAAAATTGACCCCGCAGGTTAATATAAGTGCAAGTTACGTTTACAAAAACAAATCACAGGGATGAAAACGGTGGGACTTAAGCTAAAATGTATTTTCTAAATTGTCAGCCCTGAAACCAATAAAATATCATTCAATTTTTCTGTGCATACATAGTTTTGAACCCCAAAACATTATTTTATTTTTAAATCGTTTAATGGATTTGTGTTTAATAGCACAACTGTCTGTAATGTCCATTCTTCTGCCCATACAATTCTAAAATCGTAGAAAGATTAAACCTGTCCTAGCCTTATTATTTTATTTTTTTAAATTCATGTCCATGCCCGATGAGAAAAACATGACCTTCTTATGCAGGTATCTCAATAAAAAAAATTCTACGAGAATTGCTTATTAGATAGTTGTTTAAAGTCTCTTTTATTCGTTGAAAATAAGGATAGGAATAAGATTTAAGATAGGACTAGTGGTTAGCTTAGTTCTCTCGCTACACTCCGTTAATTAAGGATGTGAAGGATGAGAAGGATTTTATAGACATCACAAACATCTATTGAAAAATTGCTATTGCATAACAAAAATCAAAGGACCGGTATTTTGTATTATCGAAACTGGTATTTAATTATTGAATCAGACAACTAACATGAAAATTCAGTTTTGGAAATACCAGTATTGCGGCCCTTAATTGCAGCAGTCTATACATTTTCCTAAATTAGTGAAAGAATTCATGCAAATATGGTTTAATTATAACAATGATGATTGGTGTAGGCTGTGCGCTAATTTGAACTTTTACTGTTACTTTTTAGAGTTGTAAAAAGTGTGTTCAATCTTTGAGAGAAGGATTCGTTCTCTTGCCAAGTAAAAACAAACAAAATCATTTATTGCCATGGCAGACTCACTGCATTAATAAGTCACTGCGGGAAACAGTGCGTTCGTTACCTTTATAATTGAATTTTGGGAAGAGCGGGAAAATAAAAAGCGGAAACGGGGAATTTTTAAGTTCTGAGGGGAAGTTATTATTAAAATTGAAACAGGCCATAAATGTAATCGGATTAAATGCTCACATATAAAATTAAAGCTGATAACTCTGTAACTCCACTGTTTGTGTTACAAAAAGTGACACGTGCTTCGCCTCTTATAAAAACATCATCAGAAAAAAGTCAAGACTTACGAATAAAGTAAAAAAATATTATAATTTTAATTTTATAAATAATAAAATAAAAATTTGGGTTTTCTTACTTTTCTACTAGACGCAAGAAGATAGCTTTGATAGTACTTATTACAAATAAATTGTTAATATTAGGTATGGTAAATTTCAATTAAATAAATTCAACAATATTGTAAGCTGTCTGTCTATCTTATTTAAAATGTTTTATTTTAAGAAATGACTTTATTGGTTTCCAAAAACTCCAAAATATTTATTATAAACCGTGTTATGATTATTAGGTGGATTATTTCAACACTTTGTTTTTATTAAAATTGTGATCATTTTCTATTTAATAATTCGCAAATTCAACAAAACTATTTATTTTAGACATCTAACGGGTTATTTGATTCTTGAATTAAAGTTTCTACCTGTCTGCCCTACATAAGCAGCTTGACAATCTTGGCAGGTAAGACGATAGATTCTGCTATGAGAAATTGATTCTAAGTTATATTTTACTATTCACTTTACTAGTCAAAATTTGAGTTTATATTAAAAGTAAATAAAATAAAATTTGAGTTGAATCCATCTAAAATTAATGTTAACCTACGTAGTATGTATAAATATTGCAACATAAAGCTTGGAAAAACACCACAATTTAAAAAAAATAGATGAATGAATTCTAAAATGTATTATTGAAAAAATCATATTAAAAATGATAGCATAATTTACACTTTATTTAGAAAAAGTATAATTAAGCAAGTATTTTTATATTTAAATATTATTTTAGTACAATGGTAAACATATACATTATGCTGATTAGTTTAAAATATCTTGTAATAATAAAAACAAATAAACTTTCTCAGAAATTCACAAAAAAACCAACGAATGAAAACGATTTGTGTGTTTAAATACAAACTTAAATACATTCCATAATTTACAGATTTTCGAAAATTGCCCACGCACAGAGTATACAAGAGATGTAAGCTTTTAAAGCTACGGGCAAATTTACATCTCGGCTTATAAATACAAAACCAAACAAAAACATGCATGTTTTGAATAACTCTCTCATATTGGAATTTATAAATAAATCTTGCATTGAATTAGCCTTAAAATATGAATAAAGGATTAACAATAAAATAAGGACACAACAGGTATTTAAGAATCTTTAAAGAATTCTGCGTTTAAATTTGGTATGGTAAATGGTATCAGAACTACTTTAAGTGAAATATTTGAAAACTAAAAATTGATATAAATAATAATTGTATTTATTTTAAAGTGATGTAAATATATCGTACCTTTTATATGATCGGTTGAAAAGTGACATGTTTGAATCCTGGAATCGAACCATTAATATAATATCATATTTTTTTTGACTAATTTATAAATTTCTATACAACTGTTAATCTGAAAAGTATTCTTTCCTTCTTCATCACTTCTTTTAACAGAGAGTGCTATCTGAAACTGACTTACAGCGTGTTCTGTGGTGATATTAATAATTCGATATAATTATAATATAATTATAATGGCCCCCATTAGGCGTGTTAAAAATTGTTTCGATTGGTACTAAAATCAGTGTTTTGGGGAAAATTCGGTTTTTTCAAATTAAAAGAAATTAGTTGATTTGTATAATTAATTGGATGCTCTAGTCACGGCAGATTTAACATTACCTAACAGCACACTTGCACTCCATGGCACATTGTTTTCACAGTACTTAAATATAAAATAGTTTTACTAAAATTAAAAATAATACTGCATTTAAAAAAACGTTAAAGTTTCAACGTAAAAAACTAAACCATTTTTTCAGGTTTATTTGTAAGTATATTACATGATAAAATAAAAATATCATTTTCTCATTATATTGAAAACTATTTGACATTCAACGTATAATAAAATTGTATAGGTGATGTATATTTTATCTAGAGATTCGAGGCTAAACGACTAAAGTCTAAGAACATCTTTCAATATTTCGCTCCCTTGCTAATCTATATATAATAGAATATAGATTTTGGAGATGTATTATATTACACGGTTGTGTAGACTCCAATCTGATTTCCGATAGTGTTTACAGTAGCGTTACTAGTGGAATTATATTCACACAAAGGGTCTTCACATATGAAAATTAATCAATATCACTCTCCTTTAGTTAACAACAAACTTGCTTATCGTGGGTCGCTTTGCATACGATGTTTACATTGTATATAACATTCTCTACCTCTTGACACTTCAATTAACGGGCTTTGAGTTTATATTGACATGAACTTCTTCTGAGTCAAATTTACACCCAATATTTTTGACCAACAATCAATGGTCGTTTTATACTAATTCCACATTATTTATTTTTAATCAGGATCGATGAAAATTAGTATTCATTTGGCAACATTTAATTGTATGTTACACCATGTGATTAGTGTAATTCATTAAATATATTTCATCAGTTGACAATTCTTGCTATGAGAAAAATCAGTCCTGATCTAAAAAAATGAAATAAGCGTTCATTCAAGGAGAATTGACATCACAAAAACCTAAGTAATAGATCTCAAATTTAAATTAAAAAAATATAATTTGACATAACCAAACTTTACACTGGGACGCAGTCATTCAAGATAAGTAACGTGTGTTCCTTATGTCTAATGTGCATAAGGAACACACGTTACCTTATCATGGACTACGGCGCTATGGTGTAAAGCTTGCTATTGACCTTATCGAAAATCGAATCCAAACCCGCCTGATTGGTAAATCAAGATCTAACCAACTAGATCACAGCGAGCAGTTTTAAAAAAAATATATGTTGACTTTTCAATATATTTAAACCACGTACGAACATACATAGATCCAGCAGTATATTTTTAACAGTTTGAAGTAAGCATGTTTAAAACATTTTAATACCACGAATACTCAATCATACAAATTTCCGACAAGAGTGACGAATCTGGGATCGTAAAATGGAAGAATATAGCGCCACTGCTGAGCTATTGTAATCACATTTTTTTTTGTAAATTAGTAAAACGAATCTTTTTATAGGTGCCGTATAGTGTGGTCGTGAAAGAGTGGCAAACTATCGGCTGGATTTCACATATTACCGAACGCCAGAAATGGCCAATAATGAAACACGCAGAAACCTTTATGGGACTCAGCTAAGGTAGAGCGTAAAACCTTAGGAAAATGTATAAGTAATGTACTTTTGATGTTAAAACATAAAAAATAAGTAGGGTTTGATTCCATTTCTGGCCCATCTTTGTTTTTCGTGATGGAATAACTGACAGGCTTACGCTAGAGCGGACATTCTTGAGCGAAAAAAGAAAACACTTTCGTGAAAATAGCTTTCAGTATTTATGTGTCACTCTGTCTTGGATTGAGAATTAATTAACGAAAATAAAACTGACAGTGATTTTTTGATTGTTTGATAAATTTAATAGTTATAATATTTTACAATTTTGACTGGCAGATAAAGCTTATATTTCGTTTGAATTGAATTTAAAAAAAATCTATCGCTTATGTATAACAAGCTTTTAAAAATGTAATACCTGGAATACGTAAGAAAATGTTTTCTGTCAGCTTAAGGTTTTAAATGGCGTTTCGAAAATAAAATATTTAAATACTTAAAGAAAGCCATTTTCACAATACATTCTGATACAGAATAACTTAAAAAAACTCCACTTTTCAATGAAAAAAATGGTTGAAAGATATTTCAAAACCATTTTCTCGTAATTGAAAAAATATAATTATTGATTGCTTAAATTAATCTAAGTATGTATGAATAAACACGTAAAATAAATATGAGCTTACAGGTATAATATATCAACCCATAACCGACAAAAGAACATAACCTTTTAGCTGCCGAGGTTAATTAATAGTAATTACCTAGCAGGCCGGCTATAATTTGCAACTATTAATTTTATTAGTTATTGACGATTTAACTCGTCTCTGGCATGTTGGCCACGAAATTGTTTACGAGATATATTATCTCTGGCAGCCATCGAGTCAAGCGGCACAATTAGGTAAATTGAGTTTTAAGCCAATAATTGTTCACGTCTTGGGCGTCAGTGACAAATATTTTCGAATGACATCTCATTCGCCTGATATTTTTTAGGATCTGTGCATTTTAGTGTTTAGACTTGTTATCGTTTGTTCCATGAGGACCCCGGTTGAGAAACGCTGATACAACTAAAAGTAGTCAGTATAATATCAGGATAGACATTGACCTTATATTACTATTTAAGGAATTCCTTTTTCGAACTTAGTTCGAGAGTAATTTAAAAAAAACCTTCTGCAAAATTTATAAATTGTCGGCTACAATTTTTTACCTATTACGGGTCGATATTTACATATTTGTAATTTTTTCAACAACAAAAAAAGCGGTTTGTAATTCCAGCGGAATAATTTTTGTATTCTAATTTAGTTCATTAAGTTAATTCAAAATAACATAAGTGAGGTAGGTTATGATAACTTTAAAAATTAAAAACTGAAAAAGAGGTCTTTCCTTTTTATATTTCTAATACTAATTGTTTGTTACACTCTTATTAGTCTGAAATGATTTTGTATAAATAGTCCTGTATTAAAATATATTTTTAATAGTTGATAATAAACTTAATGAGCAAAACCGGTCGCGATTTTAATAAATTAAATGTGGAAATTTTTCGAGTGTTTCATTTTTTATTGATATGTTCGTATGGTATTGGAATCCTAAATTATTACGACCTTGCATTTGATCTATGAATCGTATAGGTTATAAAAGAGGCCGATGTTAAGATTATTATCTATATAATACATATTATGATTGTTTTATAATTGTTTCTTATTTTTTTTAGTTGAAAAGAAGTCTTTGGAAACACGACAATTAATTAAGTCTTGTAAATGTATTCATTGCTTTTTTGCTCCCTTGTTTCGAAAAGAGTAGATACAGAAAGATAGAGGTAGAAAAGCCAGTACTAATACTACGCAAAATTTTAAGAATTGAAAAGGTAGACAGAAATTTTTGACACAATTCTAGCGAAAAAAAACCGCAAATCAATTTATCAAACTGTTTGTAATAGTACTTGAAGCCTTGAGCATCACAACTGAAGAAAACGATGTTGATCACTCGACCACGGGCTTGACATAAATATAACTTTAAAACGAGACGTATAAAAAAAGCTTTGACTATTAACTTTCTTAGGCTCTTTTTCAATTGCTAACTTTTCCGAAAAGATAAACGAATCGTAAAAAACTCCGTGAAAAGTTCATGTAGTGCATATTTGGAGCAGAGAACATTCAAAGCAACACAATTATTTTCTGTTTTGAATTGTACGGTTTTGTTGGAAATACGTTTTTACCATTGCACGCAGTCTATACAGAAACTCCAAGAATTTAATATCGTAAACATAGCACAATAATATAAACTAAAATTCTCAACCGAGTGAAAGACAGCTGAAATCGATCGTGATGTTTTTTATGCTGCATAAACCTACTGTTGTAGTTTTGTTGGGCGGTCGTCCGTGTATTGTAATATTTTTTAATATAGCAAGCAAAAAGCTGCGGCCAGGCCAGTGAGCTTTTATTATGTGGACGCACGAAAAGCGACATTATAATGAAAGAGGGATGATTGCTGGGAAGGTAGGGGCTTAGCAGGACAGCCTGACTGCCCAGAGTCTTAACACGATCAATACCGCGAAAGGTAAATTCATATCGCTTTGGGTTTATTTCATACGGTATTTTATTCATGTACTAGTAAATGTATGGCATCGCCGTGAACCTATTATACCTTAATCAATAAATGATATCGTTGTATATAATTATTATTTCTAAAAGAAGTACCTAAAATGAAGAAAAAAAAAGTGATCAACGTTCATCAAGTTAAAAAAAAGATAAGTATTTTAATAAAAAATAAATCAATTCCACAATTTTTCCAATTGACCATGAGCAGAACAAGCCATGGTATCTTTACCAATTAACACTATTAGTTGATGGAAAATGTTTTACTTTTATAAACATCATATTTTTCCATCAAAAATTGAAAACAATGTTTAAAGTATTTCAAAAAGAATTAGTTTTTTTTTTATTTCTTATTTAGGATTTAAAATATCACCTAGAGCTTTATTGTTGTAAACATAACTATTAATTGAACCTTTGAGAAGTGATGTGAGCTAAGTAGTACCCATCTATTCTTGATGTTGCTGTGTGGAGCATATGAACTACTTATGAAGCTTATCTCTCTTATTTCAACAAAAAAAAAATTCACGACAACTGCTTTTACACAATCGCTACACCACTCTTGTTCTGAAGAAAGTAGAGATAGAAGGATAAAGCTAAACCAGCACTAGTACTACGCGCAATTTTAAGAGTTCGAAATGGCTAAATAAATCAACTAATTTTAAAAAAATGTACTATTAAAAACTTTGCTATTTTTTTTAAACCATGTCCGTTCCCAATGTGGAGCATATGGACTCCTAATGGAGTTTATCTCAACAGAAGTATTTCTACGAGAACTGCTTGTTACTCAGTTGCTCAACCTCTCTTTTTCGAAAGAGAGTATGGATAGACAGATAGGGCTAGGACAGGATTAGTGGTAAGCTAATCGCTTTCGATACGCCCCTTTCATAGGATAGAATGGGTGAGAGGGGGGAATTCAAGACATCACATACATCCATGCCTTTGAACAGAAATTCATAAATCGATTGAAAAATCAATTTATAAAACTGTCCGTATTTTTTACTTTATTAAAATGCCTATGAATAATTATATCTATATATTCTTTAAGTGAAAAACATTTGAGGTGGTGATGGAATGCTGTATTATGAAACAATGGAACTTTAAGCTGGGAAAAATTTCGTCCTGACACTAAAATGATTTGATTTGACCAATGTCAAAAACGCGAAGTTTCATTTACAATCAATAAACAGTTGAGTGTTTTGAAACATACAATTCTATATAAATATGTATTTTGAAACACGAAAAACCCTCAAATAAATAGAATCTTTTTTTATATTGCAAAGAGCTAAAAGTAATCCAGGGAATTAGAGGTCGCTTGCATGATACTGACGTCTATTTTTCCCACGAAAGGGTAAAAAGGTCGTAGTTATGTTTTTCATAAAATATTTATTATAAAAATAAATATTTTAAAAATATTATAAAGCAGTCTTAATATATTGTAGAACAGTATAAATAAAGTCTTACTTTGGTAATGTGTCCCTGTGATTTGTAATTTATTCGTTTCAGTTCTGAGTATAATATGTTTATATTTAATTGTAAATCTGGTTAACAACGTTAAGTCTTAAAATATACTAGTGTGGGTGTTTTTAATCACGTGCAATAATATAATATAATATTTAGGGGCATCCAAGAGACTATTGATGGGTTAGGAACTAACTCAGGTCGCATTAGTCTAAAAATGAACACTAGTAAGACCAATGTGATGTGTAACCAAACCTGTCATGACTCTGATAGGACCCTTACCAGCGCGGGACAGATCATCGAGAGGGTTGACAGCTTCAGATACCTCGACGTACATCTCCCCGCAGACGGTAGTAAAAAAAGGAGCTCGCCATTCGTTTAGGAATGGCTGGAGCCACATTAAAATCAATGCGGACTGTCTGGGACACACAGCTGTACTCGATTAAAACCAAATGCCACTTGTTCAACGCTTGCATTCTGACGGTACTGCTTTACGGTTGCGAATCATGGCACCTGATGAAGACTCAGAAGAACTGTATACTGAACTTCAAGAACAGATGCCTGCGTCGGATAATGGGGGTGAAGTGGTTTGATTTTGTTAAGAATTCAGAGATAAGGAAGCGTACAAGAAAGCGTCCTGTCAAGTCAGTGGTTATGGCGAGACGTTGGAGGTGGTTGGGTGACGTGCTGCGGATGCCTCCGGAAAGCGTCAATCCTGCCTGCGACTTCTTTCGACCTGTGGGATTCCGGCACCCCGGACGTCCGTCGGGTACTATCCATAGGATGTACTCGGCGGAACTGAGAGATGCTGGCATTTTATAAGAGGAAGCAAAGCAATTGGCGGGAGACAGGAAAACATGGAGGTGCCGCGTGGCGGTCATATGCTCCACATAGGGTGCGAACATAACCAAAGAAGAAGAAGACAATAATATAACCGTTTAAACATATAACAATACAATTGAAATAGTTGAGCAGTGGATGACCGAAAATGTGTCATAACAATATTCTAAATTAAAAAGTTCTATATATGTAAATATATTTGCTGATGCATGAAATTAAACAATTCACTAAATTTGTGTGTTTTTTTACTTCAAGATAAAGTTTGAGAAAAAGATAAACTTTTGTATGCATAGTTGAAAACACAATTTGAAAACTAAGAAAGTTTTTTGAATGAGTAAAGCTTATAAAAAACATTGCCGACAAAAAGTATTAAAAATTTCTCAGTAGGTTTTAACGAAAACTTTATAATATTGAAGTTAATACTAGTTAATGGTATTTGTCAACTGAAATCAAAAAAGTAAATAGAAAATTGATATTGAGTTATATAATAGTCACGACATTCATGGTAGTTTTAATGCTTGTTTTAAAACTTTTTTTTTCTATCGATGCATACTTTTTTTTTTAAACAAACAATTAACTTCTTCTTATAATAAAACTTCCCTACTCTCGCTTTATTATTTTTTAATATTTAAAATACGCATTTTGTGCACTCTAAAGCTTGATATATAAGTTTTAAATCTATTGATTGAAGTGGCATTTACTTGGTAAAACTCCATTGTAATATGTTAAAAAATAGTATTTAGATCTATATATTTAAAAAAATAGTTGATAGCTATTTTCAATGGAATCGGCGGTAACTTTGTGGAAGTTCATTTTAATAAAAAATAACTTAGATTATTCCACGTATTGCGATATAAACTATGATACGTGTTTCGCCTCTTTCAGAGGTATTCTCAGACAGTCTTACTTTCACAAATGCTTGTTTATTTTTTATTTTTATAATATATCAGGATACTAAAATTAAAATCATTCGTACCTTCATAGTTTGTAGTACAATACGTGGAATAATCTAGGATATTTTATATTAGTTGATAGCTATTTCGGCGTATGCGTTCATCAGAAATATGTTTAAATCTACATGAACTCAGCTATATATACTGGCTTAAAAGAGATAAGCAATACAATTTTAAATCTGTCATTGTAAAAGATATTTGAGATTATCAATAGATTTCACATCGGCTAAAGAAAAATTAATCAAATAACATTAATGAACTTATAAATGAGACCAAATTAAAGGCGGTTTTGATATTCAAGGCGATGTTATCTTGAGTGTTTTTATTTAAATACAAATATGTGACAAAATATCAAGTGTTTTAGTTCAACAAACATTATTTTATATGATAGTTGATCGCTATTCCGGCTTACAACTTGATTGAATGAGCCTAAATCACTTTCAAACATATCTAAAATAATACTTGTACAACTAAAATACCTTTACGATTGTTCACCTTTGGGTCTATGACACAGTAGTCAAATACAAAACATTTTTTAAATTGATTTATCGATTTCTGTTCAATGGTTTATGATGTCTAAAAAATCCTTCCTACCTTACCAATCCTAAAATAATGAGGCGTAGCGAGAACGACTAGCTTACCACTAATCTTGTCCTAACTCATCTTTTATATCCCTACTCTCTTTGAAAAGAAGAAAGGTTGAGCAACTGAGTAACAAGCAGTTCTCGCAGCAAAAATCTGTTGAGATGCCTCGATTAAGAGACCATATTCTCCATGTTGGGAGCGTACATAGTAAAAAAATGTTCACCTAATGTGTACTTAAAAAAAGTGATGAGATAGATAGATACATTATTTTGTCACTTGTAAAAAACATTCTTTTACTATTCTGATAAAGCTCTTTTTTTACCTGTGACTCTTTGTGGTGTCGGTGAAGTTTTTCCCTAGCGTCTAAGCGGGTCTGGTTTCAAGTCACAGTATTTGTTTCTCAGTTTTTATTTGAAACGTAAGTCATTGGTATTTCCGATTCCGATGTTTTTTTATTCTCTAGTTAATCTCGAGTGATTTATAAAAACTCTCATCGAATTTATCTTGTTTATTTTTTTAAATCTAGCCACACCAGCGTTAGCTAAAATGATCTTAATATTTAAAAAAAAAAACCTTTATTTTTGTTTGGTACTTCTAAAACAATATTATATTATCTTCCGTTATTAAAATTTTACTAAAATGATTATAACCAGCAGAGCTTCTTCTTTTCTTTTTAAATACAAAAAGCTTAGGTAAGTGTCACCTTACCAATCAGCCAATATTTTGAAAGTTTTACTTTACATTTACTATTCTGAAAACTTACACAAAAAAGCGCAGATATTATTCTAGTTTTATAAACAATTTAAATTTGTACCAATCGAGAATAATTAAGCTTAAAAATTTCTTCAAGTAAATAACTTACAAAACATGATACAAATGATTCTCCTGTACGATATGATTTGAGCTACGATGATATAGATATCGATGTTTTTTGATTACTTATTAAAAAGTTTTTCTGAATAATACATTTCTATAAAACTTCTAGACGAATAAAACTTTGAGAACAAAAAAAAACAATATGTCTGCTTTAAATCTAAGAGCCAATGCAAAACGTCCTTAAAAATGCAAAGTTTTTCATTATCAAAGACAAAAAGTTTTAAACGAATTTTAATGCGGATAGTCTTCATTTTTTTCTGAAGGAACTTTTTACCTTTGTTGAGTTTCTAAGATTACTTAAATTTTCTCAAAATAGCAAATCATCTCGAAAGCTAACTTATTCGATGGCTTTTTTGTTGAAAAGTTCAGTTATTAGATTTTTATTGGTTTAATACAATATTTATTTGTATATAAACTTTATTAAAAAATCTACTTTGCCAAAAATTGTTGTACTATATGAATGATTTAATTTTACCATGTTTACCATTTAAAATGATAGTTAAAATATTAATGAAGATTGATAATTTTTCTAATTTACTGGATGTGTTACTAATTTTTACACGTGTTTCTACTTAGCCCTTCAAGGACGAGCGTGACCATATGGTCACAGTAAACACCGTTGTCTATTGATCCAACTATTCATATTTTTTCTACCTGAATATTGTTGCTTTTGCTCATATTTGGTTAAAAAGGGTACAGACTTCAGTTAGTCATCAGCCGTTGGGAAAGAAACGGCCACCAAAAGCACATGCGATTTTTTGAATTTCCATTTTTTATAATTTTTTGTCAAAACATCAAATTATTTACAGTTCTTTTGCTAATATATTTGTATTGAAATTATGTTGATCCAAAGAGATCAAATTGTAAATATTTAAAAAAAAAATCACTTTTAGCTATATTTCAACCCCGAATGTTTGCATGCCCATACGGTCACGCTCATCCTTCCTACTGTCCGTACACAATATTACACGGCAATAAAAAGATGAGCATGGCCATATAGTCATGCGGAGTTTCTATACAACGACTTTGCGTTTTTTTTTTAAATTTTTGTTAGGAATAAAAGTTATTCGTGACTTCAATATGGCTTAGAAAATATTTTTTTATCGGAAAAAAGGTCTCGTCTCTGGAGGGTTAAGATACAACTAAATCCATCGAAGATATCGTCACCATGATGGTATAAGTTGGTAAGTAACAACATTGACAACAAATTGGTTAGTATTATACATCATGACATACTTTGATATATATTCTTTATTTAGTGTATAAAATTAGCAAAAAGCAGCATTTTAAAACGCTAATTTATTATTATAATAACTTATTGAAAGACAGGCAATCTTTAGTGTCTAAAGATTTATTGGAGTCAGATTAGCATTAATGCTTATATTTTCTTTTATAATAATTATCTGCGTAACATACACATATTGAGGCTACTCAGTATCTATCTTAAAAGCTCATTTTTTCATTCTGAGGCTACTCAGTATCTATTTTAAAAGCATCTTTATTCATAACTATCAATTTATTACTAAATAACTCCTGCCAGTACGGTCACAATAATTTAATTTTAATTGTATTTCTTTTTATTTGTGTATAGAGAAATTCAAAGAAAAAAATGTTTATTTAAATAATTAAACAAATTAAGATATAAATTGTTTCAGACACATTCCCTTCCGATCATTTTTTAGAACCTATTGCTACCAAGGATTTTATTATTTTTCGAGAAGTCAAGATTATTGGTTCTTGAAGCTTTATTATTTACGCGATTATCAGTTTAATAGTTGATCCAATTCCACATAATTAGCAAGTAATGTTAATACTACACACCTTTCTCACCTCATCTGGACTCCGGTAAAAAAACCTTAAATAATGATACTTGTATCAAGGAAAAAGAATCGATACCCGACATTTTATGTGTTATTTTTAGTCTTACGGATTTTTTAAAAAATAAATAGAATTCTCGCACTTATTTACTCATTAAATGACATAATTAAGTTATCATCGAATTCATCTAAAATATTTTATAATGTAAAATAATTCTAGCATTTTATTCAGTGGATTTTCATTTTGTTAATACGATATTCTTCAACCGATTTGACTTCAATATGATCAGCCAAGTCGATAAACACTAGAATAAAGATTAAGATATACCGTAATAAAAATATATAACAAAATAGTATGGTAAATTCAAGACAATTTGTGGTTTATAATTTGATTGCATTTACTCTGAACATTTTGAAAGTGCATTGTTGCATGTGGCAGTGCAAGAATAATCTGATCTTTGAAATGGAACTATTCCAAATTGAAAAACGTATCGACACAAGAAATCGCAAAAATCTGCATGCATATCATTTTCACGGAGGGGATGATTGAAATTCAACCATTAAAATGCATTCCCACGTTTCCGCATAAAATTTAAATCCATATCCGTACGGATAAAAATCTCAAAGATAGCATTTATTTGAATATACAAACTGGTATTTAAAATAAAATAAATTATTAGAAAAAATCAGTCGCGTGAAAAAAAGACGACTCCGACATTGACTCCAGCTTTATAATAATTAACGACTCCGAACCGAGAATTTTTTTCAATAATTTCATTTTAACTTATATATATGTATACCATCAGATCATCTTTAGTCAGCCAAGTATGAAATGTTAACACACTTTTGACTATTTTGTTTAAATACACATCATTAAAAATATTTAAAAAAAAAAACGACTCCGACTCCTACTCCAGACAAAATACCGCGACTCCGCGACTGCGACTCCAACTCTGACTCTGACTCCCCAGCTCTGGAAAAAATTAAATAAATTCACTCAAACTACGTGAATGTCATTTATGCTGAAAACATGAACGATGGTCGTTAAATGTTTTTAGTCAAAAATAAAATAAATTGGATGGCAAACTATTTTTATCCACATTCTCATACCGCGTTTCATTTTATTTTATGAATGACAGAACTTTCCAATTATTTAAAATGATATTTTTTGTATTTTACTTGCTTTTAGAATTTTTGGCTTTTGGCAACATCTTGAAGTCGTATTCAAATACCTTCACAATCTTCAACATATTTTTGTAAAACACGAAAAAAAATCTTACAAATAAGAGTGCCTAATTCAAACAGTCAAAGTTTCATAACATACAAATTGAAAAAGAATATTCAGACATAACTACTGTAAAAGTTTTAAGTTGTAAATTTACACTCAATGTTGTAAATTATTTTTTTTAACTGGCTTTTTGCAATATATATTTTTATTTGTAAATACTCGGCACGAAGCAAAACCGATTGATCATTTTTATTTGGTTTTAATACAGATTTGATAACAAAGTGGAGATTCCGTTTGCGTGTTAAATACGTCTGAAGAAAAGGAAATGTTCTTCTTACAAAGATTTTTTTACTTATTTTACTAGAATATATTATTTTTTAAAAAATCATGTTGATTAAAATATTTTTAACATTCTACCATTTGAAGCTGTTATTAAATTCATTTCACTAATTAATAATGAATATCAAAAATAAATCATCTTTTGGTAGTCTTTAAATGAAGTCGATCATATAAAAAAATCAAGTTGTAATATATTATATTATACTATGAAAACATTTCAATGTGAATTTTGAGGCTTAAGTTGGAGGTTTCAATTCATATTAAAGATAAGAAATAAAAATAAAAATATTAAAAATGAAATTCTACAAGGTTACAATCGAAAATTTTGAAATCTTAATTATTAATTTCGTAATTAAAATCTTTCCTGTTTGATCTTCATTATTAGATATTATTTTAATTTGCCACGTGTAAATGAACATTACAAAAAAAATCTTCAAGGACGTATTCCACGAAAGTCGTTTGGTTCCAAATACGATAGAATAATAAATGATTCATCACGTATTGAAGTAAATTATAAGGAAACGTTTTCCGCAGCGTCACAATAACATGATTCCAATCCAATATCCTTAAGTCTTTAAGTTTTTTTTTAATAGTACGCTCAAGTAAGAAACTTGGAAAGTCATTTCACAGTCTACGATTCATCGAACAAAAACTTTGAAAGGGGCTTTTTTGAAGAGGTCCAACGCCCGAAAACGAAAATTTTCTTTGCAGGCATCCGAATTTTTTTGATTGAACTTGAATATAATTTAAAAAGCAATTATTTTTCTTCTTTTACATTTTCTCGGAAACGCGAAACCGGCCGACGAGACTTTCGCTCTCAACACACCGAAACGCTTTAGAATTGGCAAATAATAATACAAGCACAGCACATTACAGTATTTATAAATACAAACAAAATCACTTAAGCATCAAATGTTTTAAAAGATTGTATGATTGTATAAGCGATTTAAATAAGTAAATTTGTCTATAGTCATTCCCAGCATCCGGCCACTAATTTCTTTTATAAAACTTATAAACTTATTTTAATGGTAACCGTTATATTTTTTAATAAAATAAACACTGTCCTACATTTATATATTATATCATGACATTGTGCGGTGTAGTATTTGAGTAATATATATCGTTAAAGATATTATAAATTTTATGTATATGTAATCCTTAATTTCATAATACAAAATTTAAATTGATAACATTGTTTTACTAATTGTACGTCGAAATTTGAGACATATGTTGAGAATAAGGTTTTTTTTTAAATTTAATTAATTAGTATTAGATAGAGTCAATTGAAACCTGTTTATCAGTATCCGCGCACTTCAATTTGTGTGTACACTTGCGCCTCGTATAGCACGGTTATATGGTTCCACAAAAACGTTGTGTAATACAAATCCGTGTTATACAAAATTAGGGATTGTGTTCCGAAAAAAATATCGAAGATGGTTTATATAAATATGTACTTTATTTTTTTAAATAAACAAATATTCATTTACATATATATTGAAAGAAATTTTAATATCATAAATGGCATTCAAACATCATAGCTATCACTTAGAATTCTACATGTTTTACTTTTTTTTGAGATCGGTTGTAAGTTTTTATCATCATCGGAGGGCTCTAGATTTCTTGTGGTTTTAGCCTTCAAAAAATTGGTAATAAGCGATTGTCTACTTTTAGCGTATAAATATTTGCGTTTTTCCTTATAAGGTTCCAAAATTTGTTATAAAATACAAATAATGAGCCAGAATTTTTTTCGGATTACGAAGAAATATGCATTGCACCATTGAATGCCAGAGCGCAACTGAAGCGTATCGAAACAAACGAAGTCTTGAAATGCTCAGTAAGATTCGTCATGACAAATTACACGGACATACAAATCAAACATGTTAATTTTATTTATTTTTTATTATTTTTAAATTGAAACCGTGTTATATAAAGCGTGTTGTGTGAAAAATATGGCACAATTTATACAATTATATGTATCGAAACAAACGAAGTCTTGAAATGCTCAGTAAGATTCGTCATGACACATTACACGGACATACAAATCAAAAAAGTTAATTTTTATTTTTTTTATTATTTTTAAATTAAAACCGTGTTATATAAAGCGTGCTGTGTGAAAAATATGGCACAATTTATACAACCGTGTTGTATAAAACAGTGTTATATAAAACCGTGTAATACGAGGCCCAAGTGTATTTCATAATTTGCATTTGACCCAAAATCATCAAAAAACGGTTTTTTTTTATCTTTTGTAAGATTTTTTATGTGTGGGTTGAGTCCTTTTTCCTTTCCACAGTCAACATAAATTTCATTTATTTGTAAGGAATAGATAAAAACAAAAGTATTCATAATATTAATTTAAGAAAAAATCAATTGAAAATAATTTAAATTACAGGGAGCCAATATAAAATATATTATTTTAAGTGATTGAAGTGGAAAAGAGAATTGATAATATTATATAAGCACTGGATTAATGGAATTTGACGATGATGATGGCGATGAATTTCATCTGACGAAGTCCACCACTCTGCTTTCTCTTCAGCGTTAAGACTTTATTTATCGTAAAATTAAGATGCAAATTTTTCAAATTAAAAAGAAAACCAGCTCGAGGGAGCCGCGGACGGGAAACGTGAAAAATGGGTCGGCGCGACCGCAAACAAAGGCAGGTTTCACCAGATATTAAGGAAAAACATAATTGTTTACTTCAACAATTAACGCCGGGTTTACGAGTTGGAAAATTTGCCGTCTTTAAAGTAAGTTGAAACTGCCATTTTCGTGCGAAACCAGATTCCCGGATCCCGTTGCGTACGGCTGCCTAAAGTGTCCACTTTGGGCAACATTGTTTTTTGAGGCAGTTACGTCTTACAAACTTTCTAAAGTCGCGTTTAATTTTGTGTAACTTTTTTATAAAAATTATTTACATACCAAGGAATATATCAGTCAACGATACGCAAAACAAGTTCGAACAGTACTTTTCTTAGAAAACTTTTAACTACACAGAATTAAAATAAACAATATAACAACTACTACCTAAAAATAGAAAGGGACTAACAGCCTTAGCGAAGTGCTGTAGCGCTTAGCGCAAGGGGTAAATTTTACGCCTACACAGTCTTATCAAAATATAAAACACTTAAATAATTATTATTCATAATTTACTGACCATCTTTATTTTTTCCTTGCAACTTATTTTTTTTTACCGACGATTTTATGAATTTCTTACTGACCATTTACTACACATTTGCTGACCGTTAAGGTCATTAGATACTGACTAAGTAATAACTTTTCATTATTATTTCTTATTTAACCTCTTGAAACTAAGGCTGTTATAGAACCACAAAAATTCTAATTAAATTAAATTAAATAAAAAATGTTAAATTTTGTTTCAGTTCCAGACTGATAACATTATGAAAAACGCCTTCAGTATTCGTATAGAGTTTTCTTATTTTTTCCCTATTAAAAGACTTCCACTAACATAAGCATTATAAAAAACTACTTCGTAAGAATAAATGTCGGAAACTTTTAAATAAATAATCGTAAGTCCTAATATGTATGACAAATAATTTCTCTGTTTCCTTTTTAATATTTTATGTTTCAAGCTAATTTCATTTATTAACTCTCGTGGCTCGGAGACTATAAAAATACTTCTCTGCCGATGGGGGTCGTTTAGGGACCCCAGTGGTTTCCTCATTATTGGCCTTATTCTTATGAATTTCAAAAAAAAAATAGTCTAATGGCTTTAAAATATCTCTCTGCATCATTCCTCATACATTTGTTTATATAAATAAATCCGTGTTTTTTTAAAATAAATAATCATATTTTAAGTTGCGCGTAAAAAAGACGTCATTTCAGTGCAAATATTAATTTGCTACTGACGCGTTCAGCGGAGTCCAGCCTAGTTATCTTACGAACGATCGCTGATAAGTGGGCGCTTATCTCTATCTTATCGTATTTATATAAACTACAAAAGGTCCAAAAAACTATGATATAAGAATACCGTAATTATAAACATTGTATCACCCATATTAAAATAGATATTTAAGAATGTGGGTATTGGGGTCGTATTTCTTGAGCTTAGAACTGGAAAAGTTAATAATAATATGTTGTATTCATTTCGCCACAGCAAATTGACTCGCCAGTATGTTTAGTGTTATATTTTAATTGTATTGTCTGTAACTACAAAAATCTATATAAAAAATTCACACAGGATTAAAAAAATACAAATTAATTAAGCTGAGTAATTTTGGTTAATGTCGCCAAACTATTTTTTATATGAGACAACAAGACTTTGGTTCAATTAAAATAACTATATTTTCATCAGTAGAACAAAGTATCGCTTAAGGACGTCTATGAACCTAGCGCTATGAAAGTTGTGCAGCTTAATTTGTACATTTCCTTTACAAAGTGTTTCAGTTTGGAGTAGAGTGCAAAAGACTGAAAATGAGCAGAGCATTTATTTTCACTCCAGAAGACAACTCGATGACACTTGTTTCTTCAATTGTATCAAAATCACTCTGCTTCACATTTAGAACTGTTAGAAGAACATTTTAACAAGGGAGTGCGTCAAACTCATGCCAGTAAGGGTACGTCATTTTATTTCTATGAAGTAACTCCTCGATATTACGTACTTAAATCTTGCGAACTTTGGATTTAACAGACAAACTTATCTGATAAATGTCATTCCCAGTCAAATATATCTTAAGATTTGTTATTGCCTTATGAAGATATTAAAGACTTTGTATTTACAGGTAGTGTGTTCTTCATTTTGTATACAATATAAGTACACCGGAAACTTTTTTTATAAATCTGACTTAAAATTGCTAAGACCAGTGTAACTACCTTTTTATACCTGCATACCGATACGAATGAGAAAAATGAGATAGTATTTTGTTAATTAGTTTCTAAATATTGTTTTATAATATATAATACTTACTATACAAAATATAAAAATAAAGTTGCATTTTTTTATTGTTTGTATACTGGTTGAAAGATTCGGTGGAATGGAATCGGTCCGCGTACCAACACTTGGAAAACACTGGTATTGATACTAAGAACTGGAACAGTATAATTTTGATCAAGTAATCAGTTTAAAAAAATCAAATCGAAAGATTAAAATTGTAACAAATATTTATGCTATAGATGCAAATCAATAAAATATATTTTTAAAGTAGTCGATTTGGAGAATTAATACCTTTACCACGCAATGACGACCTGACTGTCGCCTTAAGCATTATCATTTACCTACGGAGATTGTTGTCGGATTCCATGTGAATAATTGGATTTTCTAATCCACAAAGAAGCATCTGTATAAATCAAGAGGTTCCCAATAGGTGAGGAATTTTCCCCACTCAATTTCAAAACTCCAAAGATGGAATCGTTGCTAGAATCTTCTTTTTGGACCGAAGTTTGATTAAAATTCTACTATTTTTTTTTCATTGAAATATGCTTCAGTTATTTTAGTATGTTAGTAATAAGTCAAAAATCATTTCAATACAATTATAGTACTGTATTCATACATCATATACTACAAATGAATTTGAATACCACGTATAATATTTTGGGTAGCGGGGAATTACATTCTAAAAAATAGTGAAAGGGCGCAATGGAGAAGTATGGTTGAGAATCGTTGGCTTAAATAATAAATTATTCAAAAAAAACTTTGTGGGTTATGACCCTCCAATTTTGGACGCTTCTGCTCGACAAAGATATATTAATATGAAGACGAAACTATGAGAAAGATATTTCACGCCGAGACACTTTAAATAATGTACTTTAACAAAGAGAATTTTTGTTAGGTATACCCCTATTTGAACTATGTATTGTATAATAATATGACATATCTAAAGAGTACTACTCTATTTATCATATGACAATGTAAAATACATTGCGTTGAAAGTTCGAAGTAATAATATGAGGTATTAACTGTGATTACAAAAAAAAGGTTTAAATTATACAAAAAAAATACTTATGTTCATTCCCAAAGTGGAGCAAATGACTTTCTAATGGAGGGATCTAAACGGAAGCTTTTCTACGAAGAATTTTTGTTACTCAATTGCTCAAGCTTTCTTTTTTTCGGAGAGATAATATAGGACTTAAGCAGGACTAGTGGTTGGTTACTCACTATCACTACGCCTTATTATTTAACACGTGGGACACGGTAGACACGTGGGACGTTATTTTTAGCAGGGTTTGAGAGTCGGTTAAAAAAAAACGACTCCGAAAAGATTTTTTCAATAATTTCCGTTTACCTTACAATCTAGTTATATGAATAACTTAATAATAATACAGTTAATGGATCGACAAATCATTTCTTAAAATTGAACAATCATTATTATTTATTCCAACTCCGACACCGGTTACACGACCCAACATTTTAGACATCACGAAAATCCATGCCATCGAACAGAAATCAAAAAAATTGTTTGAAAAAATTATGATAAAATCGTCACGGAAGTCAAAAAAGTTGACCACTGTATTGCGGATCAGAAGGCACAAACATATTATTCTACTCAATTCTAAGAATATTATTCTATATGCAAATAATAATGTTTTTTAAACGTGTTTTTTTTTTAAATATGCAAAGTTAAATAAAAAAATATTTCACATTACATAAATTGGAATTTGATTCTTAACTAGTACATTATTATGTTCAAAAGTAAAGCACATTTTTTTTTCCTAATTTAAAATATGTCAATAAAGATCTGTTGAAAATATTTGCAATCGTTTTTAAGAGTTTACTATTCGTTTTATTTTATAGTAGACTGGGCTTAATATTTTAATGCTTATAATAAAAATGAATGCTCGCGTTTATTTAATTTATAATACTCCAGTGCATAGAAAAACACTGTCATGCAACATAATAAAACTATACTAAAAATAAAAGCTTTTATTGATACGCTTTCAATTCAATTTTACGTTAGTGATGTTTATTTTTTTTATAAACCTCTATCAAAGCCAAACTTCCAGTTATAGATATAATGAAAATACAAACCAATTAAGCGATTGATAAATTCAATCATTCGTTTGATAAAACATCATTGTAAAATCAGTGTTTTTTTTTAAATCGTGCTTATTTAGGTGTAAAATTTTCACATGTATATGTGTGTGTAGACACATTATTATATACTGTTATATGTAGACATAATGTAGAACATATGGACTCCTAATGGAATTTATTTCAACAGAATTGTTTCTATGAGAATTGCTTGTTACTCAGTTACTCAACTTCTTTTTTTACAAAAAATTAACAGTTCAATTAAAATAGCGAGAAAAAGTTCAATTTTTTTATGTTGTTTATTTATGTACATAATAATACACAACAAGAAATTATTTGGTGTTACTCTTCAGAAAATATGCTTTAAGAAAACACAAAGCGTTCAATGATCGTTTTATAACAAAATTTTCTGATATCGAAAATACTCTTTCACTGGATAATGATGTGGGGCATATGGTTTTCAAGCCATCAAATAAAAGATCCAATGTTTCTATCCTTTTGTTTATAGCCTCGGCACAACTGGCTACGAAGTTGAAAAACCGGTTTTTGAAAACCGACAAGCCCTAGACTGTCTTAGCTTCTTTTTCCGGCCAGTAGAATTTCGGTGTCATTGATGACCACTGTGTACTATCCATACTGGAGCTGAAAGATGCTTTCATATCATGGCAGGAAGCAAAGAAATAAGTGAAAGACGAAGAATCTTGAAAGTACCCCGTGATAGCTATCCGCTCCACATAAGGAGTGAATTTAGCAACAAAAAATACACAAACAGGCTAAGAAGTCTGAAAAAACATCCAAGGATACTATTTTTTACCAAAAAATAACTAAAACAGTTGATGCTTTAATAATGACTAGCTGTAAGCCCATTGACCTCAACGGGGGGGTTTTTGTTGCATTTTTAAGTAGTCAGAAAATTTACTGGCGTGAAAAATAAATTACAAACCTATTTATTGAATAAACCAGAAATTCTAAAAGTAAAAGAAATATATATCAGAGCATATATCGACAGCCCTGCCCTGCAGTACTTACATTATATATATATTATTATTTCTGCAGTATTTAAATTGTCAATTATTTAATTTTTGGAATAATGTTTAAGGTTGCTAACAATCGTTTTTCTTAGTAGCAGAAATATACCACGTGGCGTATATCGACAGCCCTGCAGTATTTAAATTGTAAATTATTAAATTTTGGAGTAACGTTTAAGTTTGCTAACAATTATTTTTCGTAGTAGCAGAAATAGACCTCGTAAATTATTTAATTTTTGGAATAATGTTTAAGTTTGCTAACAATTATTTTTCGTAGTAGCAGAAATATACCTCGTAAATTATTTAATTTTTGGAATAATGTTTAAGTTTGCTTACAACTATTTTTCGTAGTAGTAGAAAAAGACGTCGTAAATAACTTAATTTTTGAATAATGTTTAAGTTTGCTAACAATCATTTTTCGTAGAAGCAGAAATATTTTAAATTATATTGACTTAAATGCTTGCAGTTTTTGCTGTTAGGAGCTTTATATAACGTAAACTCGTCATTAAAATTGATGATGTTTTTTTTAAAAATTGTATGTCGGAATTCATTCTGTTAGTATTGTTCACCTTTATGTTCAATGAAGTATTAATATCCCCCATGGGAATGAATAATTTAGTCAACGCGCGAATGAGTCGGTTGTTGTCCAATTCAGCAAACAAATAATGTTTGCCCAACATTTTATGCAAATTAGTTTATATTTTGTGATTAACTAAATAAACAAATCTATTCAATAGTTGTTTTGTCCACATCCGTAGTGTTTTTATTCAATAATGAAGCCCGCAATAAATACAACCATAAAAATAAACAGTTATGTAGAATAATTGCTAGGTAATTATTTTGGCATTTAATATTATCAAATAGTGGCACTAAAACAAATAAATACTGTGCCAAATTTGTGATTTTTTAATGTTGGGGTTATAATTGAACCACTTCCCAGTGATTGCTATATATGACAAACAAATTTTTGTTCGAATGAAATAGTACTATGACAGCAAATTTTTATTGAAAATAACTATTTTAAAAACAGTTTCTCGTAAGATTCAATCACTTTAATCAGCTCATTAATGTGGAGGATATTAATCAATATCTTTAAAATTATTAAATATTCAAATTTTTACCTTTAAAGTGCTGAAAGTCTTCCATATGTTTTTTCACTGACACGTTTTGTTTCACTTTTTGACATACAAGTGCACGGACGAATTCTAAGTGACTTAGATTGGTCACATGAATTCCTTCAGATGCTTAAAATGTTATATATAATATGGTTAACGATAAATAAAAGTAAAATTTTCTTATAATTTAAGATTTCGACTGAAGGTGCTTGGTGGAATTTCAATATTAAATTTGAATCATTCAAATTATGTACACTCCCACAGATTTTGTCACTAACGACCCGGGTTTCGCCTTTCGGCATCTTCAGGCGTTCAAGCGCACGGATGAACTTGATAAAATTTTCTTAATAAATATTTGTGATTTATCGGTTTCTGAGAGTAATTTCCGTGACACACGGAAGAAAATAGAGTTACACACAGAGAAAACAGTGGATAAAACAGAAAACTTTTTAAACGATGTTTTATTTTAATGTCTAAAACCATTCAATTGAAGTCTTACGCAATGAATTATTTATTAAAACCTACTTATAAATATTAAGAGCTTATCCTACAAAAAATACACATTGATTCGTAAAGAGCTCGACACGCAAGCAATAAGAAAAGCTGCCGTCAGCGGAAATCGTAAAAACAAACAATCAACTGAGCCGGAGTGTGAACAGAGAACTTCTATTGTTAATTGTTGGTTCCGGCGGAAACAAATAGTGTAAAAAAATACAACTGGCGGCTGTGGAAATACCCGAAACATCTGTGGATTTAAATGTCGGCTTTAGGAATAATCCTATACATAGATGAATTGTTTTTTTTACTACGAATTAAGATCGTTCAGCTAAAAAAACGAGTGTTCTATTTGTAAAATTCTGATTGTTAGAAAATATATCGTTATTCTAGCGTTGTATATCAACCAGCAAAGCAATAAAACTTAAATTTTTATCCTACGAGTGACAGTAAGAATTATTTTTAATATTATATTCTTACTTAATCTATCAAATGACTGTCAAAGAAAAATACAGTTTTACCCAATTTACATCAAACTTGTTAGTGACTAACGTGTTAAGAATAGTACTTTCGAGGGCCGCAAAAATCTTTAAATTGGCCACAGGTTGCGCATCCTTGCTCCCATGATCTACAATAATGTCTACTCGCATATGAGAAAGATTGAAAATCTTATTCAATAGTTTTTGTTATCATTGTATTATAGTAAACATGCTTTTTTCTTATTGTCTTTAAAAAGCTACTCGTTGTGTGTTTAATTTGTGTCATCAAAGCTGTCAAAAGAAACAAAAAATGTTTTTTATGTTTTGTATGAACTATTTGAAACGTTTTGTCATCTAAAAAGCTTTTTTTTGCTATGCCTATCATTAATATGAATAATTTTGGGAAACATTTTGCTTCTACACACGATAGCTTACGTTCGTTGTGGCAGAAAAGTCACCCGTGGAACGTCAACATGAAACATATCTTGTGTCACGTAAAAATGTCACGCTATGTGTGCAACGTTGAGAGACAGTTCGCAACGTAACAGCATCACTTACACTCTATATTGCGCGACATTTTGAAGAACAATTTTGTTCCTTAATGAATAGAGACTTTCATCTTTTAAATAAATGTTTTTTAACTCACCTTATCAATCGATTTTTTGTGGGATACCATCTAAGCTATTTTCAGTTAAATTTGAGTAATTATTCACATTTCCTTAATTTAAAGCTGACATTAATTACTTTAAAAAGCGTGAACATAGGTGAAAGGTTCGAAAGAAATTTATACAAAAACAAAATTATTCCTAATTTAACAAAATAGTTACATAATTGAATTTAAGTAAATTTGCAATGTATTTTAAACCGCTTCAAAATTTTCATTTTATTTTCACATTTATAAAATATATGGCGGACAATTTTTCTATTGTATTTTTTGTTGTATGTTGTATGTAATAAATATATGTTGCGCCACCTGTGTGGTCGAGTGGTCAACGTCGTTGGCTTCGGCCACGGAGGTCCCGGGTTCGAATCCCAGTACGGACAGTTTTATAAAATGATTTTTCAATCGATTTATGAATTTCTGTTCGATGGCACGGATGTATGTGATGTCTTGAATTCCCCCCTCCCATCCATTCAATACTATGAAAGAGGCGTATCGAGAGCGATTAGCTAAACACTAGTCCTGTCATAGTCCTATCTCTACTTTGGTTGGAGAGGTTGAGCAACTGAGTAACAAGCAGTTCTCGTAGAAACACTTCTGTTGAGATAAACTCTATTAGGAGTCCATATGCTCCACACTGGGAGTGGACATGGAAAATATAAATAAAAAAAGCACTTTATGTACACAGTATGTATTACATTAGTCTAGTCTCGTTTCACATTACATATTTATGATTTATCTCGTGGTGAGCAAAACTTACCTTGGTACACATAATTTGAAATTAATATAAATATTTATTAATATATTGCATTCACACCGAGAATTCAGAGTAAACATCTTAATATAATAATTAATCCTTGTTTGAATTAATTCGAAGCCTTTTTTGCATCATCAAAATTCAACGAATCATACCTATGTTAAATTTGGCATTCAATATCAAATTCGCTTGATATTCATTTGTTTATTTTTAAATATGTAATGTAGTGAAACAAGTGAATTTTGAAGTGCGTCAAAATGCGTTCATTTGTTTCGTTATTATACTCCCAACAAAAGCCTACCCAAATTCACGTCCCTTCAACGACCACGTTAGTCTTCTTGTTTTCCTAATTGATGCGGAGGAAAATGCAAGACATCGAGGCTTTGTAGAGAAAATAATATAACTAACAGACATGTCAGATGCGCTCGCCTCCGAAGTAACACAATCGTGGTTTTCATTTTGAGCGGCTGCCATTTTGTTTCCACAGATAACTTTATTATACAATCCTTTGTTTCGAGAGACTAAGAACACGAAATGGCGGTGTTTTGCAACAAAAGGCGGGAAAGTTAGCTGATTGGGCGAAATAAAATGAACGAACTCGCGTTCAATTCTGTGACGGTGGAAAATAAGAACGATTTTTTGTTGTTGTATAGAATGAAATTCTTTTGTTCAATAATATCGAACTTAAAATTCAAAATAAAATAAAAAAAACAATACCAGATAACGTTTATTATGCAACAAGAAAATACTATGCTTACATTTAGGATCTGAGAACGCGACCCTATTCTATTTTGACTAGTCTTAATACTTCAAACTTAAACTGGCTTAGCTTGCAAAAAGGTATCTTGTTTCGCGAAGAGGTTTCGGAGAGAAGACGCAGTTAACAAAAATAATGATATTTAAATTTAGTAATATTACTTCAAACTTTGTCGTATTCAATTAAAAAGAAAACGCAACGGCGTGCATGCAATCAGTTTTATCGACCTATATATGCTATTCCGTAAATTTTTTTGTTAACTTAGATGTATTATAACCACGTCTTTAGCCGAGTGGCAAACGTCGGTGGCTTTGTTTTATAGGCGGTCAAACTGCTTTGTATCTATGGTACGGAAAGTTTCATGAATATATATTTCAATCGTCTTACGGATTTGTGATTTAAATTTAAGACCTAAAACGTGAGTCCTTGTGATCTCAATTCACCTCGGGTTAATCTCATTAATGCCAAATATTAAAATAAATAAAATAAAAAATATATATCTTTTTTTTCTTCATTGCGAGTCCAAATGATCGAAATTGGTAACGGGCACGGTTGAAAAAAGATGTATACTATGGAAATATAATATATTTGTTTAGTAATCGATCTGTTCTACACAACATGTTATACGGCGTAACCTCTACTTATATACATGGTTTATGCGTTGCGTTGCATTTGGACGTATATTTTTCAATGATATTTAAGTGTGAATTGTATTCACAATTAAATATCATTGAAAAATGCGTTTAAACCGCGTTCAAAATGAAAGTATCTAAACGACTTGGGTCGAATAAAATAAAAAAATTTGACCAGATGACATGAAACTATTTTGTTTTTAATACAGATTTGTTAAACATAAACACTGTAAGTATGTATTAGATGTAATCAAACAATTAAATGTATTTTTCTCAAAATAATTTAATGACTACTTGGTTCAAACTAGTTCTAATATGACAAACTTTCTAATTCTTCTAACAAATTCTATGTAACAAATAGACCTAACTCATTTTATGAAAATTCTTATCCGCGTAATTATAAAACCACGTATTAGTAGACAGTCTAGTTTATACGAAGCTGTAGTACTCTTCTACGGTAATACCAAAAAGTAAAACAGATGACTGAAAGCTTATTGAGAAAGCTTTCAGTGTAAAAAAAGTAATTAGCAATAATGCGGAATTTTGGCTTGAGAAATAATTTGAATAGTTTGAATCAAAATTATTTCCTGTCTTGAAAAATATTTTCTTAATCGGTTCTTTGAAAATACAATTTACAGATTTGAAATTCAGATTTATTATTGCTTGATTAAAGATACAAAACTATTTTACAGTCATTTTAAAAGTATTGAATTTAGATTTTAATCGTTAAAATTATGTACATTCACACAGATTTTGTCACTAACAACCCGTTTTTCGCCTTTCAGCATCTTTAGGCGTTCAAGTGCGCGGATGAAATTGAATTGAAATTCCACCAAGCACCTTCAGTTGAAACATTAATTGTATGGAATTTAATTATACTTAAGCATTTCATTTCAAGAAAATAAAATAGTAAGTACACGCCGTTTTGATGACCAAATATGGTGTGTCTGAGATGAGAGGATGCAAGTTGCTTGTGTTGATACGTGTGTGGCCGCTTTCTATAACGCAATAACAAGCAAGATAAAATAACGAATTTATATTTTATTTACTTGTTTCGACGCAGAACTGCACGGAGTGATCTTTCAAACTTGATTTGAAGCCACTAAATATTTCAAATAAGAAAATATATACAAAAGTAATATAATGTACATAATAATGTGTTTTCGTGATTTAGAACTTTTGACTGCTAATACGAGTTTAATTAACGAATTTTCAAAACCGTAACCACTCGGCAACGGTGGTCAGCGGATACGAAAATGTATACCTAAAGCCGTAAGTCATAATGCTTTTACATTAATTGCATTCAGTGGTGCAATGTCTCTATGCTGCAAAAGTTGGCGATCGCTGCCGACCTAAGTCAATTTGGGAGTATTATCCGTGCTTTGCAACCTTTTTAGCCAACCTAAGAAAAACATATTATGAATATAAAATAATACAGTAATTTTAGAAAGGCACCTAATTTTCGTCCACCGTAATCTGGCGGTATCGATCTGAATTTCCAACTTAGAACAAATTCATATTAAGACAGTTAATAATGTATTTCATTAAATACAAGCAAGTTAAAATATATCGGTTTCAGAATGTGATTTCCGTAACAAAGATAAAAACTTAAATATTTTTGTCGTATGCTTTTGGCACGTTTTATAAGTTGTAAATAATTTTAGATTATGAAAATTACTAGAGTTAACGTAATTTTAATTTGATAACTTTGTTATTCCACTTGTGCTACAAAATGTGACACGTGTTTTGCCTTTTTGAGATACATCATCAGACAGAAAATCGCAACGAATTAGCGTAAAAATGATTGTAATTCTTAAATTATAAATTACAAAATAAATGCTGTATTCTTATCTACTGAACGCAGAGGGGAAAGGGTGAGATACAAATATAGATAGTACTTATTACATTACTACGTACGGTAAATTCCAATGAAAACTAATTAATTAATCAATTAATCAATTCTAGTTTAAAATGTATGTTACTAAAGTTTCCTTTCTATTAATGACTTTATTAATTTCAAAAACGCTAAAACAATCATTTGTATCCCTTTATTGTTTTCTAGGTGGAATATTTCAACATTTTTATTTTTATTAAAGTTGGAATTGTTTTTTATTGAATGATTCGTTAATACTGTATATTTTATAAATACATATTTTAAGAAATTTTAAGTGTTCTTTAATTCTTAATTAAAGTTTTTACATATTTTTCCTACGTAAGCAGCTTGACAGTCTTGACAGGTGTGAAGCAATAGATACTGCACTGAGAAAATAATTCTTACTTATCTTTACTATATTATATTTAATACAATTTTTATATATTTGAAGATGTGTCTTCAAAATAAACGATAGACTAGAACAAGGGTGGGACACCTTTTCATTTCTGAAGTCAAAATTAATTTATCTGATTCAACGTAAGGCCGCAGTAAAGAAAACATTGACACCCCGTCGTTCTTTTTTTTCGACTGTCGAACACATAATGGGTTGATTACGCTCTTTTTCAAAACGCTTGCGTATTATTTTTTGATTAAAGTTAATATTTTGATCAAGTCAAAATGCCGCAGGTTCCTCTCCATTGGACTAGAATATGCTTATTTGTAAAAATATGAATATATCTGTTTTTGGCTTTAAGCGCCTTATATAACTTGAGTATAGTTTTGTAGTGCTTTGTAAAAATTTGGTTTGCTATGGCTGGTAGCTGAAGTCAATTCGAAAGTCTTGTTCGCTGAACAAATAGCCGCCGGGCGTCGACCGGCAAATACAATGCTCCTACACGCTCACTCCACAGCAAACTAACACATTGTGTGTTAATCCAGCCTGTGAAAAGCTAAACTAGACTTCAAAACGGGCAAAAAAGCCGTTCCTGCCTCCAACCAAATAAGTCAATTTATATTATCTAATTCCCTTACATATCAACCAAAAAGACCTTCTTACTTACACACTTGTACGGTCTGACGATTTTTGCCTACATTTTAAACAAAGGAATGAAATAAGGTCTTTGGGGTAAAATTGTATTTGCATATTGGATGATTCAATGAAGTACGTTATAATTTAAGGTGGTATGTTAAATATTGTAATTAATTATTTGGAATAAATTCTATGGTTTCAAATAAATGAACGAATTAATTGTGGATAAATTATTAATACATTAAAAAAATGTTTGGTCTTGTGGAAGCTCATTTATTATTTAAAATTAAGCTTGATAAGTTTCTTGCTTCATTTGTTGTGTAACAAATTGCGACATGTTTTTTTAACCTCTTCGACATACATCGTCAGACAATTTTCTGTCAAGAATCAATTTTTACTTTGTTTTTAAACCTTGCGATTTTCTGCCTGATGATGGTTATTAAAGAGGAAAAAATTTGTAACACAAGTGTATTTACAAAGTAATCAAGCATGGTCTAAATGCTTTCTTAAATATTGTAATTCGCATTGAAGAGTTTTATTTATGAAACCAATGCATCAAATTTTTTTATATATGTAGACATTTCTTTGGTCAGGGAGGAAGATCAATTGAAAATAAATAATGTCTGTATAAAACCGATGCTGGTAGTGCCACAAAAAAGCACAAACACTTTGAATAATTGTTTCGTTTTTATAAATTAAGCGGTAACGGTATTGTATTATAGTTCTGAGGTATTTTTTGTTAAGCGAGTTTGATTGGTTGAGAATAAAAACTCGCTGTAAAACCAGGCTTAATAATTATTAAATTAGTAAAAATAATAAAAGATTTTTAGTACTTTTTCCACTTAAAATTTATTTGATCAGGACCGGTTTCGCTCCTCGCGAGCATTATCAACTGATAAGAAAAATAAATTAAACAGTGCTATTTATACAAATTAAATTGAAATAAAAAGTTGTAAGTAACAACTAACAATGAAAAGGATTTACAAATTACATTATATAATTTTGTGTAATTATTTACACAAAATTAAAATGCTTAACATCTATAACATACAATTAATTCAATTAAGTATTAAATTGTAGTTTTTGTAATTTATTTCGGATAAATAATGATCATGTTTAAATAATAAGTACTAGTAAAAGTATGTTTGTCTATCTATACAGATGGAGAATAAAACCGTTATTTTACACATATTTATGTATGTGTGTGTGAAAAAAATAAAAAAATAACTTAAAAAAGTTTACATATTTTAATTTACTTTCGTCTCCGATGTGGAACATTTCATATTATGAATTATAAACGGAGCATATCATCAGATATTGTATTTATTAAAATTGATTTTCATTCAGTTACTCAAAACTCTCTCTTGGGAGAAGGTAGAGAAAAATGGATGAAAGTTTAAGAAAATATGAGAAGAACTAGCCGTTTTATTTTCACTATTTCTTAAAATGGTATAAAGAGCACTTTAGCCCGTGATACTGCAACTTGAAATGACTTCACGACTGGCAATTGGTTAATACATAATTGAATAATGCAATAATTATAATTGTGGCATATTAGAATAATTACATATATGGAGATGAAATAGATTACACAAAAAAACAAAATTAACATACCCGTTAATTCTATATTTTTTTCATATGTTGTTAACAGTTTAATTAAAGAAGTTTATTGAATTTTATCTTGTCTTTATACCTATTGTGTTACATACAGTAAAACCATGATTTTTCGACATAAAGTTGACAAATGCGGGATGCATGTTTTGTTTTGTCGTTAAATGGTGTTTGGCTAGGAATGTGAAAAATAAAAAATCAAACAAATAAAATTTAAAAACGATGGATCCACTGTATACAACATAATATATCACTGATATCAAGCGTATCACCAGACAAGCCTACAGACCGGGTATATTATGAACTATTTAGAAAATCATATATTATACGTAGGTTAATTTAAATTTACATAATACAATGATGAATGCTTAGGTGTTAACTTGGTATGTGTTAATAAAGCAAATGTATTCCCTGAAGGAATATTAAACTAAGTATCTATGTACACAAAACTAAACAGCATAGATTCGGGAATAAGTAAACGCAAACGGGAACCAGAGAATGGGTATCATGGTTATTGTACCTTCCACATTAAATAAATCATACTAAAGCATTGCAGAGAACAATTCAATTTATCATTTATGTTCAAATATAAATATAACAATTCAAACGATTTTAGTAACACTGGCTTCATGGTGTAATTTAATGCAAGACACAATTATTTATAAGTACTGAAAAAGATGTTGTAATGTTTCGACTCATAATAAATTTTATTATTTGAAAAAAAAGTACTACGTTTGACACTAATACTCAACGAGTCTATGCTTTGGTCGAATTCGCAAGAGCTTTTTCATCAGAAGGTTTTGACCAGATAAATATATAATATAGTTAATTTTTTAACCAAAATAGAGATATGAGGGTTCTTTTTATTTCAAGAAGGTGCTAGAAAAGATATACATTAAAAAATGTATCGATGAAAAAAAAAATCAAAACTAAAATACAGTAGGTTCTACGTATCGAAACTAGGGTGATTGTTATTTATTTTCTACTTAAGTTTACTCTTCAAAAAATATTTAGTATATAAGTGTTTCTTTCAATCACTGGGCGTAGCGAGTGCGAATATTTAATTATTTATTCTGCCCCAGCTCTATCCTTTTTATCCCTACATTTTTCTATAAAAAAGAAGTTGAGAAACTGAGTAAAAAATAGTTCTCGTAAAAAAACTTCTCTTGAGATACCTCCATGAGAAAGTCATATGCTCCTCATTGGGAGAGGACATGGATTACATATATATTTATTTATAAATTAGTGTTTTAAAAATAGCAATTCGTAAATAAGATTATTTAAATCTAAAAAATGTTTTATTTCTGTTGGCAACAATGCACGAGGAATACAAAAAAAACAATAATATTTGGGATGAAAAATACTGGAAGACCTCCAACGCTAACTATCATTAGAACTGTAAGCTCAATCAAGTAAATGTTCAAACAAGTTGTTATGTAAAATATAATTATTAAAAATGACATACATAATTTTTTTCTTTGAAAATAAATAAATAGTTCTGTAGTTATCAGGCAATTGGTAAAAAGAAATGTACATTGAATATGAATTAAAAAAATGTGTATGTATAATATAAGATTTTTGATTTATTCGGTAGTTTTTGTTTTTGTGGAAAATTATTTATAATATTAAAATGAAATCGATAACTTTGTTATTCTACTGAATGTATTAAAAATTGTGATACTTGTTTCGCCTATTTAAGAAGCATCGTCAGACTTATTTTCGTAGTGGTATTTAATAAAGTTAAAATTGATTCTTAAAATAACCTTACAAATTAAGAAATTGATGTCTGTGTTTTTTTCATTTGATTGGAAGTAGAGAGAGAACTAGATACAAATAGAATAAGTTATTTTAAAAATATGAATATGTCGTTCTCTTATAGAAATTCTAGTGATGTACTGAATAGGTTTTGTTACTGCCGTTTCATATTATCAATTCCAGGACAAAAGGTAAAGTGATTTGTGAAACTAAATAACCCTTAGTAGCCTAGAAAAGGTATTTCACAATCGAAAATGGATTGATCGTGAGATCTCATGTTCAATTCTTATCTAAAAATATATAAAACATGCTACAAAGGCATCGAGGAAAAGGTAAACAATTGTCTACTTTTTTGATTCAATGGTCTCGTGCTTACTTTATTAATACTATTCTTGTTGCTTGAAAAAGATGGTTTTGATTTTTTCCATGGCTTCGGCGGAAACATTTTGATAATTATTTTTTATATTAAATTGAAACTTATAACTTTGTCATTTAACTGCTTGAGTTACAATTCTTGAAACCTGTTTCGCCTCTTTGAGAATCATTTTTAGACAGATTAAAATGACTTCTTCCAAGCATATCACATGGTCCAATGTCATGTCTAATAATGAAAATAATAAATGAAAAGACGTAATAGTCAGTTGAAAAAATTCATGGAGTTTTCTATAATGCACTTGATAAGACAATACTTTTGAATAAATAACTATTAAAAATAATATTTGATGCTCTATGCTTATATTTACCAAGATAAGTTTGTAAAAATAAATATAGTTTTAAACTTAATGTAGAAAATATTATATATATATAGTGAGTCACATAAAATGGTTGCATTAATTTGAGACAATTTCTCGCAACATAGCACCAATTTCTCCAGGCCAAGCTTTTGCAAGTAACATTCTGAAGAGGTCTCAACTGGCGTTGCGACGCCTCCCATGGGCGTGTTTCTGACGCCACGGAGAGCGTCGCCACGCGTTTTTCAGACCGTAAATTCGCGAGCATATTATTAGGTGGCTTTTTAAATTTTCAGATTAACGCAGGCTGTGCGGCAGGCTGCCTGGTGAAGTGGCTCTCCTGTCCACGCGAGTAATTCTCCAAGGAAGCGAAACAACTCAATGGGGGTCGGTTTCCTTTTATCTTGAGTGTTGAGTTTGAGGGGATGAAGTGGTCCTTTGAAATTTCAATTAAAATAAAGTGACACATTTAATTTTACGTAAGCAATGAAAGTTTTGATAGCAAACACAAAGACGCCACTTCATTTTATTACGTGTTCATAGATTAGCATCGTCCAATTTATTGATATTTTAAGCTTATTTACAATACTGTTATGCCTAGTGGCGGACTATCCTACAAGCAAATGAGGCGCGAGCTTGGGGCCTCCGAATCTCAGAGGCCTCAAAAATGGCTTAAATTATATAACCCATATACTTTTTAATCAAATTTTTACGTTTTTATTATTTCCCAGTGATTTTCGGACGTTCTTATGTTATCCGAAAAAACAGGGCCCCCACATTTTATTGCGCCTGGGGTCCCCTATGTGCTTGGCTCGCCACTGGTTATGCCTGTTATGACAAAGGTTGATTTTTTTTCCATTTAATTTTTTTTACGTCATTTAACAATAGCTTGATCTACACCTAATTTAATGCGATTTGTTTTTAAGGTAAAGATTAACTGACTTAATGAGGGAAAGGACTTTTACGAGCAATAATCTATGATATGAATTAGATAAATTTGAATAGTTTATTCTAGTCCATGGATGAACTTGTTAATTCAAATTCATCCGTACACTTAAATGCCTGAAGATGCTGATAGTCCAACCCGAGATACTAGCGACAAAACTAATATAAGATATTGAAATCCATTATAAACCTTCAATCGAAACCCTAAAAGGATATATTATTTACTGAAACAAAAAAAAAACATATCGTTTGGAACTGAATTTAAATTCATATGAAATGTGATTTAAATATATAAATATTAAGCGTAAAGTAAGTGTAACATTCGTATTCTGCAGTTTAATATTAAATAAATATTTTCATACGAATTGAAAATAAAGTATTCACATCAACAAATACTGTATATAGTTTTTGGATCTCTCTATTGAGTCTAATAAAAAACATTTTATTTAAGAGTAGTAGATTATTGACGTGACAACGTCTTATAAATCGATGACGCCCGCTGCACGCACGAAAAAACATGACTCATTGTCCCGTTTGTTGCATTGCGCCGAAGGCAAGCGTGCGAGCGAGAGCGCGGATAAGCGATAGAGAGGCACGATCGGCCTACCGTTCGGATTGTGCCGCATCTATCTCTAGCACATTGTTACTTGTAAATAAACTGTTAATCAAAGTAATAAACATATTTGAATTAATGAGTGCGAATAAAATATATCAATAAAAAATTGTAGATTTCATTTCACTCCTTCTTCGTATCCATACAAAATAATGATAATTCAATAAAAATGATTCCATTTTATTCATAAAAGTATGCAATCATTTCATCAATGTTTTCTTATGACGTTGTCACGTTAAACTATCGTCCGTAAACCGACTTTACAGACAACCAATTTTTTTTATTGGTTTTGAATCATGAACAAGCTGTATTTAGAACCACAGCAAAAAAAAATGAATTTTCCAGACACAACAAGTCTTTACGACAGTATTAAAAATATGCAGCTAAATTCTTCTCCGTCGTGCTGACACACCACTTCTTTAAAATATCTTCATTTTTACCAGCCTAATGGTACGACGTCAACATTTCTCGTTATTATCCAACAATCCAAACATTCATATTCCACGGTTACTGTCTTTCATGGCTGCGCAAATACTTGCTCATTGCTGCAGCTCAGTTTGACTGCATTTGCACAATGCATTAGTGCATCTCATACCATATGCATGACGTTTTAATGACGCCATTAATGCGACGTTACGGTGTTGGCGAAAACACGCGACTTGCTATCCATGACAGGGGTCATACAGCTTTTTTTATTCAAGAAATTTACTCAATGATTTTATGGATGTATGGGTATTCATTCATTCATTCATGATAGTTCGGTCACACGCAATCGAAACTATTACTATCTTAAAATGCATGAAAAGAATTTTTTGGCCTATTATAATAGTAATAGATATGAATATTAACAAGTTGAAAAGTAGAGGAGATTCTTTTATAGAAAAACTAATTTAATATTTTTCCGTTTATAATAAATAATAATAAATAATAAAGCGTGTCTAAAACATTTTTTTATTTTAAATAACAAAACACAACATGATGTATAGTTTCAAAATATATAAAGTAAACATATTATTTAAATAACAATAAACACATAAATGTTACAAATCATATTTTTGGCATATTTAAAAAAAATCCATGTCTTCACCTTACAAGAGTTTTTTTCTACGAAAATTGTTTGCTACTCATTTCCTCTTTTTTTTTAGAAAAAAGTATGAACAGAAAGATATGGCTAGGACTAGACTAGTGGTTATACAATCGCTCTCACTGGGCTTGTTACTTTAGGACTGTAAAAGTGGGATAAAAAAAACCCAAGCCTTCGAATAGACATAGAAAATCGATTTAAAAAAAATGCTGTTTGTACTAAGACTCGAGCCCGTGAGATCGCAACGACGTTAAACCCTGCGCGTATATTTCAATGATAAGCCGAGGGAATAATGATAATTAACTGCCAAAATATATTATTATATCTGATGTAGTAACATATCTTTAAAGAAACAGGTGCTAGTTTGCCATGTTGTTCATATATTATAATGTGACTCAAGAATTTACACGATGTAACAATTACTCTGATTCTTCTGTATTCTTATAATACTATAAATATTGTTTTGTGTTTGCAATTGATTTTTTATTTAATAAAAACACGGTATAACAGAGTATGGAAATATGTTTCAGATTTCACTATTAGCATAGTTCATTATCAAAACAAAATAGGCGATTATTTAACAGAGATAAAGTTCTGAAAACATCCAAAGACAATGAAATATTATCCTTAAAAAGTGCCCTTGTAGAAAGCCTGCGCAGTTGAATTTTTTTCTTCCACCAGAAGCGACATTCGTTCCGTGAGTCGACATTTTCCCTCATCTGGCTTTATGGGATACGAGAGAGTTTTGCGGAAACTATTTGCAAACAATTTATCCACGATTCATAAATACTACATACATGAATTGTATTTGATTTTCACGTTGAATATAAAGGTTTTATCACAATATCAATTAAATACCACGACATGAAGATTACATGGATTCGATTTTGTGTAGTTTAAAAGCATCATCATTTTTCTACTTTCACACTAGATTTGACAGCTGTTGGTAATTATGTCAACCTCAGAAGATCAAGTAGCAATATATTTAAGCTAGTGATCAAATGTGTTTTGGGTCAAGTCTTAGCAAGGGTAATATAACAATTATATACTATGTCAAATTTAAAATTATTATCTTGGACATGGGTGTTGTGATGCCAATTCTATACGAGTTGATATCGAGTGACTTTCAATTATTTTTAATTATTGAATTAACCTCATGTGCTTAATTTTATTTAGTGGATTGGAAATTCTCTGCTACAATGCAAAATATTTTATTGTTTTTATGTTTACTTACGCTTACATGAATATTGAATTTATGATTATTCAAGCCCTCGAGAAGTGAAAGTGAATTTCACAGGTTCACAGCATTTTTCCGATCGATTTATCGATTTCTGTTTGAAGACATGGGTGTCTGTAATATCTAAAAATTCATTCCCACCCTTTTGATCCTTCAATAACTGGGCGTAGTCAGAGCGATTAGTTAACTACTAGTCCTGTCCTAGCTTTATCCTTCTATCCATACTACTTTCTTTGTAAAAGAGATATTAAGCGATTGAGTAACAAACAGTTCTCGTTGAAAAACTCGTTGAAAAACTGTTGTGATACATCCATTACGAGGCCATATGCTCCACATTGGAAGTGGACATGGATACATACATACATTTTTTTATATCAAGTTAATAAAGATGACTATCGATAGTTAACAAGAATGTACACTAATAACTAAAACTTAAATAATAACAAATCTCTTTGATAAAAAACATATTTGCATATTTTCTTATTCTCAATTGTCTGGATCTCGCTTTAAAGCCCTTACTTGCTGCTCTACAGTCTTTTGGTCAAAGGGATGATTAATGCGATATACGTGGGCGCTGTAAGAACAGCGAGGCCTCAGCCGGTCCTGGATCGTCCATTTCAGAATATTTTCACAGAATAATGCCCCTTGTTTAATTATTATTGCTCTTCAAAGAATAAAATACAACCTGAAGCTGCCACATCGGCACGAATTATATTTTTTATGTGTCTAGCGTGAAGTGCTTCGTGTCAAAGATTTTGAATTTTACGAAGTTGAGGTGATAGAAACTTTATACAAATAAAACACTTTTAACGGAGTTTTATTATTTGGTTTTAAGAATTATTAAAATTTATTCTAATCTGTATATTTAATAGGAAAGTATTGTGATGTTAGGAAGAAAGAAGTTCAAATGTTATATCGTTTTTAAAATTGAATACGCAGTTTTGGAAGGAAAGAACACATCATAGATCGAAGGGTTTTTTTTTAATCAATGGATATATTTAATAACACATGAAACATATACCTATGAGTGTTTGTCACGTAACCACAACTTTATTTAACAATATTATTGTTAGCAATCCAATAAACTAAGAATTTAATTTTACAAAAGAGTATAAACTCACTTCAATTATGAATAAATTAAATGTAAAAAGTAATCAATGAAAAAAGAGCTAAAACTTAATAAGCTGGAAGTTTCAGACTGGTTTATCATTGACTTTAACGTGATTACAAATACAATACAAATTTCCCAATAATACTTGATTGTCATTTTTTACAATTGCTTTTCTTCCATTTTATACCCAGTGCATTCAGATAAACAAAAAATAAAAATACTCAATTATTTGACAAGCGAATTGAATTTCTTTTTGTGTGTTAAATTGTCAAGTTGAGATACAAAAGTGTGACAAAATGAAAAAGGGAATGTATACAATTAAGCCGTGTCATCAACTCGAAAACGCAATTTCCGAGCTATAAAAAATACTTTTGGTACGGAAATGAAATAAAAATTATAAAGTGATATCTAACTTACTTTCATTACAACGTTGATACTCCTTGCAGAAATAAGCACACAATTAACTTTAATATATTATTATATTAACGTCGTCATCTTTTGTTACGGTCAGTGGCGGATTAAGCACATGAGAGGCCCCGAGCGCAATAAAATTTGGAGGTCCTGTTTTTCGGATAAAATAAAACGTCAACAAAATTATATATAAAATAATAAATATACATAAAAATCTTAACAAAAAGTGTATGGGCTGTACAATATAAGCTATTTTTTAGGCCCCTAAGATTTGGAGGCCCCAAGTGTGCGCCTCATTCACTTAAAGGTTGATCCGCCACTGGTTACGGTTCACATGGGCTCGAACCCCAGCACGGATAGTTTTACTTGTAAAATTGATTACCCAATCGATTTATAGATTAACGTTTAAAGTCATGGGTGTCTGCAGTATAAAACAAATGCTTTCCACTCTTGAGATCCTTAAATTATGGCGTAGCCAAAGAGTGATGAGATTATCTATAGTCGTGTCCTTGTTCTATACTTCTCTTCGACAAGAAGGATTAAGTAACTGAGAAACATGCAGTTTATGTAGAAAAACTTCTGTAAATATGAACTCGATTAAAATTGCGTTAGCTTCACATTGAAATTGGATATAGTTTAAAAATAAAAAAGAGTTTTGTAGTTTTGTAAGTGGATGATTTTTAAAATGATTCGGTGAGTATTTCTTGTAAGTGGCCGCAGTCGATTCCCTAGACCTTCGAGCTTTTTTCCATTTATCGTAATATAAGATCTGATAAAATTTTCACATTGCCTGAAGTTTGACACAAATGAACGGTAAATTCAATATCAGTGCACCAGTAACAAGCAACGTCACGAAATAAGACGCTGTATAATCTGCTCTTGGCACCCTGCCAAAGGTTGGCTGCTAACATTAGAATGCCCGCATCCATTTTGTCGTCTGTAGACCAAATCCCACCACATCTTGCAACCCGCTCCTTTAGCTGCATAGATAGCATTGACCAACGAGTGCGGTCGGATAGTTCCATATTACATTGTTTTGTATTGCAGCGTTTTTATAGATAAGGGTTGTTTATTGATTTCTATTTCATATTCATGTATTTTTGTGATCAAATTGTATTTTATATTTTTAATTTTGTATCATATTTTTCTTTTTTTTACCATGTCCACTCGCAATGTGGAGCATATGGACTCCCAATGGAGTTTATCTCAACATAAGTGTTTCTATGAGAACTGCTTGTTACTCAGTTGCTCAACCTCTCTTTTCCCAAAGAGAGTAGGAATAGAAGGAAAGGGCTAGGAGAAGACAAGTGGTTGGCTAATCGCTCTAGATACGGCCGATACGATAGATAAGGATGGGTGGGAGGGGGGAATTTAAGACATCACAAACATGAACATGAAGTCTTTGAACAGAAATTCATAAATCGATTGAAAAATCTATTAATAAAACTTTCAATTTACGCCGCCTGTGTGGTCGAGTGGTCAACGTCGTTGGCTACCGCTACGGAGGTCACGGGTTCGAATAAGCTTTAGTGAATACAAGTAAAATTTTATTTTTTCGACCCTATGGCACGGCACAGTAGTCAACGTCGATGACTTCCATGCTGGAACTCACGGGTTTTTAGGCCCAGTACGACGGCATTTTTGAATATCCATATATAGATTTCTGTTCAAAAGCTGGATGTTTGTGATGTTTAAAAATTCCCCTTACTCAACACTTACAAAAAAAACGTCCAAAGGTTTTTTTAAATTTAATTGCATAAATCAATAATAAATTGAGTAAATAAAACCCTGGTTTATAAGCCTTGGCGCAATTCATTGTTGTAATAATTTTATTCTTTTACTTTGACCCACAGTCATAATCATAAGAAGATCGCTAATTCTCCTTCTAGAAAAAAAGAGTTTTGTTTTGTGTGGGTTACTTCCTTTTACTCAACTTAAGTAAATATGTATACAGAAATTCTTGGCTCTTATGAAAATGCTTTAAAAACTCCGTGGGCAACCAAAATATTCTCATGGACTACCGATTTGCAGACATTAAAATGGATATATTGCAATCATCCAAGTCAAAGAACTGAAATGTTATATACAAAATAAATGAATTATAATAAATTTTGATCACCATTTTTTTATTTTATTTTATTTCCCGTTCGAATATTTATTAGAGGTAATGAAATATTAATAAGTCATAAAAAATGCAATTGATTCATCTAAGATTTTCTCATTCTTCCATCGCTTTGTCGATAGTTGATATAGTGAAAAACTTAACGACACACGGAGAATCTAATGAGAGTTGAGTCACGTTAATTTATTTGGACAAAATGCAAAATATCGGTATTGCTTTGTTTTTAATTTTCATATCAAAAAGATTTTTTTTTTAGTAAGAATAATGCAAAACAACAAAATATTTAATTATATAGCAATGATAACGTTTTATGGTCGGTTTGATTGTTTATATGTACATATGTGTCGATTCCTATTTTTGGGTCTTAGAGTGACAAAGGCAAAACTGCAAAAAAATAATATTTGCTGTCTATTTTATTATCTGATATTTATTTTATTTAGTATTTATTATAAATGAGTAATATATTTTTACAAAGCAAAATAATTACAAAAAAAACCTTAGATCTCTTCAACAGTATTTTTTACCGTTTAATACAAAGCTTTTTCTCAATGTTTTTTAGTTTAGTTCTTATCGTCTTACGTTCCTTTATTGCTGGATCTTTGGATAGTGACGATGTTTATATTTTGTTATTTTTTACTATGCATAAAATATTCTTTAGATGGTTTTAATATTAGATTTTAAAAAAGGGTATTTTCCGGCCTTAATGTAAGGAATATTATGCACTTCTAATGGAGGTCTCAATATAAAATGTCTTACGAAAGCTGGAATAAAATAAGAATAAATTTATCAAAGATTCTTTTTGTAGAAAACCTTATTTTTGTATTGCGTATGTTTTGCTACTCTATTTGGGAGAGGAGTGATAGGCAGAATGTATAGGATTATTTTTCGGAAGCATTTCAGTTTTCATTCTGAGCACAACATAAAATTTAATAGTTGCATATCAAAAGTAATGGGATATTCCGCCGATAGATAAATAGGTAGGTAAACAGATCGACATACAGCTAGAATCACAGATGGGCGAGCATTCATTTTTTATAATGCACAACTAAAATAATTGAAGCCTTTTATTAGCACTGAAGTATTTTTGAATGTTTTTTATTGAATAAATTATTCAAAAACAATTTGATACTATAAAATAAATATTAAAACCGAGAAAAATAGACCAAGTATCTCAGATAAAGAAATAATATCAAAATAAGCCCACGTGGCATACATTCATTATATAATTGCCAATTATAAAAAAAAGATATTCTTTATTTTATATGATAATCAAGGTTATTAATGTTATTACATTAAGATTTTCTATACAATCACTTGACAGCCTTGAGGCTCTCTTACTTACACGTTTTTAACGATTTCTGGTTTATCTGTTTATGTATTTTTATAATTGTTTATAACAAACAAACAAAACAAATAATGAGTGTAATTATTTTTTACTAATTTAAAAATAAAAATATTTTGTTGTTCTATATTATTATAGGACAGGAAAACCAGTCCAAATATTTGTTTTGTGGAATTAGTATATGTGTTTTTTAATATACTACCTTTCCTCTAAGAATTGATAATGAATATGTTAAAAATGATCGGTCGATATGTGTATTAGACTAACTAAACGATTGATAATTTTAAGTTGTCGCTTTACGGGTATGAATAGGTAAAATCTATTACAGAAATCATCAAATCATCAAAGCGTTAGTTGTAACAGGTTGTTGTTATATTGCACACTTCATCCAAAAATAATGAATCTCGAATTAATGCGAGTTCATTTTTTTTAGTTTTACAACTGTTCGTTACAGTTTTTATGACAAAAACAGCTTGAATAATGTTTCTTTAAAAATTGTGACAAAAAGTAAATGTATTTATTGATTTGGCATTTACTTGGTAGAACTCCATTTTAATAAGGTAAAATATCAAGGTATTTCAGTTCTACAGTTTTTAAAAAGTTAAAGGTTGATAGCTATTTCGGCTTACGCCATCGTCAGAACTATGCTTTAAACGTACATTTACTTGGCTATATATACTGTCTAAGAAGAGATACACAATGCATCATATTATTCACTCTAACATACTAATTCAAATTCTAATTACAATATTGCACTTATTAACTGTGATTTTAGTGTTACAAAGAAAGATAAGCAGTCTGGGTTTTTAAAAACATTAATTAGAATACTTTAAACTGATATTTATTATTAATTATGCTACATTAAATTTATTAACTATGGCTTAAGTGATTTGAAAAACAATAAGCAATGTGGGATTTTCCACAAGTAAATTAGGAAAAAATATATTGATATTTATAAATGATTAAATTAAGGGTTTATACAATAAATATCAGTTTAAAGTATTCTAATTAATGTTTTTAAAAACCCAGACTGCTTATCTTTCTTTGTAACACTAAAATCACAGTTAATAAGTGCAATATTGTAATTAGAATTTGAATTAGTATGTTAGAGTGAATAATATGATGCATTGTGTATCTCTTCTTAGACAGTATATATAGCCAAGTAAATGTACGTTTAAAGCATAGTTCTGACGATGGCGTAAGCCGAAATAGCTATCAACCTTTAACTTTTTAAAAACTGTAGAACTGAAATACCTTGATATTTTACCCTATTAAAAAGTAAATGGCCTATATAGACAATAACCCGCCACTTCCTGCCGTAGCCATACGTCTGGTACTAGCAGTAATTTTTCGTGGCGTAACTATGTTATGCTCTATTCAATTAGTGAGCTGATATTGTCTAAGAACAGTTACCCAAGACTCGTCGGCTTGTATAATACATAAGTGTGCTAAAAGTACCTTACTTAAAGACTGACAATTTGTACTTTCGCCGTTTGACGCCGTAACTTTACAAAATGTTACAAAGCTTACATTATTGACTACCAAGTCAACGTGACTGGCGGGTCCGACAGTGGCCCATCCACAATTTATCCAATAATGAAGAGCTTGGCAGCAAAACCACCGTTACTAGATAGAACTGAACGAGTCTAGCCTAGGATTTTGTGCATTTAATCCACTCATAATTGACATTCATCATTTGATAGTAGCAACAAAAATATATGTCTGACACCCAATCAGCGATGCATCCCTCAGCCGGATGCGGAACATTGAGTCAATCATTTGAAATATAAAATGGCCTATACATTAGAACTTCAATATAATGAGCTAATCCGTTTGAGCGGGACTTAATCTGTTAAAGCTGAAAGTCTGTTATATAATAACATATTTCATACTTAAAAAAAAAAAAAAAATTGTTTATTTTGTCTATTTTTACTATTCAAAACAGTTTGTTTTATCCTATGTCCGTTATATGAATATTTTATAGTATTTAATACTCTCTTTTGAAAAAAAGTAAGGATGACTAATCAATTAAATTTTTCTTTTGAGTTAGAGGATCTAGTTGTTTTTTTTTTGTAAATTTGAAATACCTTTTGTTACACTTTTTTTGTAACATTTCACTTTAAAATATATATTATTTTAAAGAGCTATTGCAGTTCGCTGAAAAATGCTATCCAGCTGAAAACAGTTTTGGAAAAATATCAAATAAATGGACTCTCAAGTCTAAATTGGTTATGAAATGCTCTCGAATGGCGATCGCAGGTGAAAATGGCGGTAATAAAAAGTAATTGGGTGCGCTGGCATAGTATCAATCACGGAAAAAATCGAAAACATTTAAGCCGCGGAATCTGCCAATTTTCGTAGCGGTTTAATTATCGTCTCGACAAAATTCGTATCTAACGATGTTTGGCACTCGATAAAATTATTCAATAATTAACAAAAACCGCTGAATTTTACAGAATTAAATTATGTAAAATTTTGATGCTTTTCAGCAAAAAAAAATCTCGTAACAGTTTGCAATTGATTTTTTTTATTAAAACACCACTAATTTGTTTACTTTTATTACTGTTTTTACACAAATTTTTGTTTAAGTTTTTGAATTCGTATAAAACAAAAGAAAAAATCATGCATTACATACGATAAAAACATTAAAAACAGTACTTCGTTTTGTGAAAATATCTTTTAATGTATTTTAAATATTGTGGTTATATTCACTCTCATATAATTTTTTTCTAGCGCTAATTTAAATTATAAAACAATTCAGATTGAATTTTTTTAACTTTTCATAACACATCCATATTTTGTTACTAAAAACGTGACTTAATGTTTGTCTTTCTGTCAAATTTTCCAGAAAGCATACAAACAGATAAATGTGGTAAGAAAGAGACAAGTATAATAATAGGTAAATGATTTTGAGGACCAGGCAGAATAGAATGCAAAATATCGTGGTTTCAAATACATCCACACTATTCAAATCATGTCCAAAAATCGACTTAATAACCTATATTTCAAAAGTGTATGTTCAGGTATTTCAACTGTCTTGAACGAAAGCTTTTGGTAATATTCTGGATTACCATTCGTTCTTAAGAAAGAATTTGTTACGTGGCGAATTATTTTTTCTTAACGTGACGTTATATGAAAAATAAATACACTTAAGATTGAATTTAGAAACGCATACGGAATTTTCGGTGCTGATTTAAAAAAAAAATGTATTTGTAAACAGCAATAAGTAAATTATACAAATATGCCCTTCAAACTTAAATTTAGATATGGGAACTCTTTGAAGCTTTAACTGATTTATTTAAATAAATTGTTCATAAAAGTAAAATTGTAAAGCACATGAATTTATATATATTTAAAGAAAAATATTTGTAAAGATTTACTGAATAATGATTTTAATTGTATATTGTTTTTAATGGTATTTTTTTTTAAATCGAAAAATCAGTATTTTAGCAATGAATGGTATTTTAATAAAATTTTCGTTTTAAATTAAAAAATATTTTTTATCAGTTGCATTAATTATTTTCACCACAACAAATTGGCTCGGCCTATTGCTGTCATCATCAATCTGTCAGTGTAATTTAAAATTATTTGTTTTTCCTTCGAGGATTATCAATATAATGGGTCCGTTGTGAGGTTTTTTTAATTCGTGCGTTTATCTTTACTAAATATTGATTTTTTTAAGATTCTATCAGCTATAGTTTAAATAAATCAACAATGTGAAAAATCACTTTGAGGGGGGGGTGTTCACTGTCAATACTTGGTGGGAAGCATTATATTAATAAAAACACAACATTCCTTTGTACTTTATTCCACTTTATTTAAAGGTCAGTACCGGTTTCGCTCATTGCGAGCATTGTCAACTGATAACATATATATTTTAACAGTGCTTTTTATACAAAAATAAATTGAAATGAAAATAATTTACAAATTACAGTAAAAGTGATTCTATAAGTACACAAAATTAAAATGTTAAACACCTCTAACATAAAATTTAATAAACATCAAAGCATAAATAAATTTGAAGCGGTGACTTATGGTAATTACAAACATAATTAAAATTTGGAAAATTTTTGACAAAGTGATATAAAATGCTACATTAATAAAGTTAACAAGTTAAGGTGGAAACTCGTCGAAAAATAAGCAATTTGAGCGACTGAGTAATAAGCTGAGTAACTGAGTAACATTGAAATACCTCAATTTGGGAACCATTTTAAAAAAAAAAGTAATAGAACATTTTAGCAGAATTCTCTTATGTGACCTGTTTGTTACTAGGTTGCTCAACAACTGTTATTTCTGATAGATTAATTAGAATAACAGTATGAGTTTAGTTAAGTAAAAGCATTTGGCGTATCGCTCTCTCTATACCCCATTTTTGAAGATCGTATAATAAAAATGCCACCGTATAAACGAACATAAATATTTCCAACATTTCATCGCTGTGTCTAAGGTTGCCGACCCGAGTATCCGGACGTTTTTAAAAGTCCAAAAACTGGTTAATTGTTAATCGGTAGCCGGTTGAAATAATTGATTTCTTCGTATTAAATATACAAACATGCAACATTCTCCGAATATTCCGAATATTCTTAATATTCGTAATAAAGAGAATCTGGAATCAAAAGGTAAATAAAGTTCAATGCTAGAAAACTTCAAATTCCTTGCTATCTATTTAATATACTTTAATTGCAAGTGAACGCATATTTTAAGTTGATAACAACTTTTTATCCAGCATTGAAATATGAAACACTGGATGCATTAATGTTTTTGAAATATTACTTAAAAAAAAAAACATTTGTAATAAATAATTTGACTAAAATAAAAAAAATTCAAACTCGTATGGTCGTATGTATGTAGTATAAATAATGTTTCTGTTTTGTATGTCTATTAGTATTGTTATTCTGTTTATTTTCGATATGTGTTATATTTCAGTACACTATGATATTTGACAAAAATTACCCGGAACCAGACCGTACCCGGTAAGTTTATGAAAAAATACCCGAAAACCGGGATATTTGGCCGGATGTTTGAATTCCCCAGCTGTGCCATGGTGGAAATTTTACATAAGATAATTACTATTTTAGTATAAATGAAATCGCTAGTTTTTTGAATTAGGCAAAGAGTAATAAAAGTGCAAACAGTTTAATTTTTTTTCCATTCCGAAGTATTCTGCAGCGTTCTCCGCGAAGGCGGGCGCTATTTTCATGGATCAACGAAGCGTGAGGTAATTTTGCATAGTAATGTCGGTTTTTATCTACCGACCGAGCGGTAATAAGGTAGAGGCCCGCTAGCTCTGGATTTCTTTGCATTAATTTCAGCGTAAAAATATTCATAACGTCGTGAATATTAATGACTTATTACGTTTTTATATGTTAACGCAATTCAACTTGAAAATTTAAAACCTCTTGCTTACAAAGTTTTGTTGTTAATCCAACAATAAAACTACAAGTATGCATCTAAGACATCATTGTTAATTTTTTTTCGGGTTGCGAAAATATTCAACTAGATCTGAGGTCAAGGACAGAAGGTAAACTTCCCCAAATCACGTAAAAATAAAAATATTAGAGGTAACGAAAGCTCAATAAACTTAAAAATAAAATACGCGAAATGGTTTTTTTTGGTTGATTTGCTCAATCTCTCTTTTTCGAAAAGATTAGAGATATAATGATTGGGCCAGGACAGGACAAGTGGTTCAATGTTACAGTCAAAATAAAGATATAATTTAGAAATATACTTAAAAATATTTTTACTTTTAACACAAATTTATGATAAAATTATATTTTCCCTTATTTAACTCTCGCGGCTCGGAGACTAGAAAAATACTTCTCTGCCGATGGGGGTCGTTTAGGGACCCCAGTGGTTTCCTCATTATTGGCCTTATTCTTATGAATTTCAAAAAAAAAAAATAGTCTTAGCGCTTTAAAATATCTCTCTGCATCATTCCTCATACATTGTTTTTAAAAAATCCGTGGTTTTTAATAAATAATCATAGTTTAAGTTGCGCGTAAAAAAGACGTCATTCCAGTGCAAATATTAATTTGCAACTGACGCGTTCAGCGGCGTTCAGCCTAGTTATCTTACGAACGATCGCTGATAAGCGGACGCTTATCTCGTTATCACATTATCGCGTTATCGCTTATTTATATAAATTACAAAAGGTCTAAAAAACTATGATAAAAGAATACCTTAATTATAAACATTGTAACACCCATATTAAAATAGATATTTAAGAAAATGTTGGTATTGGGGTCGCATTTCTTGAGCTTAGAACCGGAAAAGTTAAGTGAATTTAATGGTTTATTTATTAAAGTAAACACTCAACTATTTTTTGTATCATACTCGGTAGAATAGACAAAATCACTTTTATATTTTAAAATAATACGTTTGTGGATTTTGGTAAGTGTCACTTTTAATTTTGTTGACTTGAAATTGTTTCCATTGAAGTGGGTCCTGTTGGATATAAACTGCAGATATATGAAATATGCAAGCCGCTTGTGGCGCTCGCCTTCAAAGCGAGTGCTACGAATGGCAACTTAATACATATTAATATGTCTGGAGAACATTCCAGAGACACGAACTATAACATTTTTTAAAAAAGGTGACGTATTGATAACACCAAAAAATAAAATATTAATATAAAACTAGCTGTAAGCCCGTTGACCTCAACGGAGGGATTTTTGTTGCATTTTTAAGTAGTCAGAAAAGTTACTGGCGTGAAAAATAAATTACTAACCTATTTATTGAATAATCCAGAAATTCTGATAGTAAAAGAAATATCTCGGGGCGTATATCGACAACCCTGCCCTGCAGTATTTAAATTGTAAATTATTTATTTTTGGAATAATGTTCTAGTTTGCTAACAACTATTTTTCGTAATAGCAGAAATTTCGTAAGTTATTGAATTTTTGGAATAATGTTTAAGTTTGCTAACAACCATTTTTCATAATAGCAACAATAGTCCTTGTAAATTACTTAATTTTTGGAATAATGTTTAAGTTTGCTAACAACCATTTTTCATAGTAGCAAAAATAGTCTTTGTAAATTACTTAATTTTTGGAATAATGTTTAAGTTTGCTAACAATTATTTTTCCTATTAGCAGAAATAGACCTCGTAAATTATTTAATTTTTGGAATAATGTTTAAGTTTGCTAACAACCATTTTTCATAGTAGCAAAAATAGTCCTTGTAAATTACTTAATTTTTGTAATAATGTTTAAGTTTGCTAACAATTATTTTTCCTATTAGCAGAAATAGACCTCGTAAATTATTGAATTTTTGGAATAATGTTTAAGTTTGCTAACAACCATTTTTCATAGTAGCAAAAATAGTCCTTGTAAATTACTTAATTTTTGGAATAATGTTTAAGTTTGCTAACAACCATTTTTCATAGTAGCAACAATAGTCCTTGTAAATTACTTAATTTTTGGAATAATGTTTAAGTTTGCTAACAATTATTTTTCCTATTAGCAGAAATAGACCTCGTAAATTATTTAATTTTTGGAATAATGTTTAAGTTTGCTAACAACCATTTTTCATAGTAGCAACAATAGTCCTTGTAAATTACTTAATTTTTGGAATAATGTTTAAGTTTGCTAACAACCATTTTTCATAGTAGCAACAATAGTCCTTGTAAATTACTTAATTTTTGGAATAATGTTTAAGTTTGCTAACAATTATTTTTCCTATTAGCAGAAATAGACCTCGTAAATTATTTAATTTTTGGAATAATGTTTAAGTTTGCTAACAACCATTTTTCATATTAGCATAAATAGACCTAGTAAATTGCTTAATTTTTGGAATAATGTTTAAGTTTGCTAACAACCATTTTTCATAGTAGCAACAATAGTCCTTGTAAATTACTTAATTTTTGGAATAATGTTTAAGTTTGCTAACAATTATTTTTCCTATTAGCAGAAATAGACCTCGTAAATTATTGAATTTTTGGAATAATGTTTAAGTTTGCTAACAACCATTTTTCATAGTAGCAAAAATAGTCCTTGTAAATTGCTTAATTTTTGGAATAATGTTTAAGTTTGCTAACAACCATTTTTCATAGTAGCAACAATAGTCCTTGTAAATTACTTAATTTTTGGAATAATGTTTAAGTTTGCTAACAATTATTTTTCCTATTAGCAGAAATAGACCTCGTAAATTATTGAATTTTTGGAATAATGTTTAAGTTTGCTAACAACCATTTTTCATAGTAGCAACAATAGTCCTTGTAAATTACTTAATTTTTGGAATAATGTTAAAGTTTGCTAACAACCATTTTTCATAATAGCAACAATAGTCCTTGTAAATTACTTAATTTTTGGAATAATGTTTAAGTTTGCTAACAACCATTTTTCATAGTAGCAAAAATAGTCCTTGTAAATTACTTAATTTTTGGAATAATGTTAAAGTTTGCTAACAACCATTTTTCATAATAGCAACAATAGTCCTTGTAAATTACTTAATTTTTGGAATAATGTTTAAGTTTGCTAACAACCATTTTTCATAGTAGCAAAAATAGTCCTTGTAAATTACTTAATTTTTGGAATAATGTTTAAGTTTGCTACTTTTTGGTATAATATTTAAGTTTGCTAACAACCATTTTTCATAGTAGCAAAAATAGTCCTTGTAAATTACTTAATTTTTGGAATAATGTTTAAGTTTGCTAACAACCATTTTTCATAGTAGCAACAATAGTCCTTGTAAATTACTTAATTTTTGGAATAATGTTTAAGTTTGCTAACAATTATTTTTCCTATTAGCAGAAATAGACCTCGTAAATTATTGAATTTTTGGAATAATGTTTAAGATTGCTAACAACCATTTTTCATAGTAGCAAAAATAGTCCTTGTAAATTACTTAATTTTTGGAATAATGTTTAAGTTTGCTAACAATTATTTTTCCTATTAGCAGAAATAGACCTCGTAAATTATTGAATTTTTGGAATAATGTTTAAGTTTGCTAACAACCATTTTTCATAGTAGCAAAAATAGACCTCGTAAATTATTTAATTTTTGGAATAATGTTTAAGTTTGCTAACAACCATTTTTCATAGTAGCAACAATAGTCCTTGTAAATTACTTAATTTTTGGAATAATGTTTAAGTTTGCTAACAATTATTTTTCCTATTAGCAGAAATAGACCTCGTAAATTATTTAATTTTTGGAATAATGTTTAAGTTTGCTAACAACCATTTTTCATAGTAGCAAAAATAGTCCTTGTAAATTACTTAATTTTTGGAATAATGTTTAAACATAGACGTCAGAGAAAAATGAAGAAATGAATTAATGGCGACAGCGGGGCAGGATTGGGGGGGCGGGGAGGAGGACCGTATTTCTTGACGTTATCGAAAAACCAAAATCGCGACCATATACAAACGAAAAAAGTATGTATTTGGTATGAATAAAAAAATGGTGACAGCGGGGCTGGGGCGGAGGAGGGGGAGGGAAAATCGCGGACAATCATTCAGACGGACGGACATTATCGAGTATTAATCTAATATTCTAATTTTTAGAATAATTTAATATCTATTGAACTTTTTTTTCACTTCAATGGAATGTGAGAAAAAAGTCGGAAAATAAATGGGCAAAGAATTAAATTATATTTATATAAAAAATGCAATTTTCACATGCAAAATATTATAAATTAATTGGACATTTTATCAAAACAAAATTATCAAAATTTTGACTTATTCTCCAAATAGAACTTGTTTTTTAGAATATATATAATGATTTTTACTGATGTTATTTTACTAATCATACTGAAACTATGCTTTCGCCAACAACTAACTATACCACGTATGTATCTAGATTAAAAACAAATCTTGAAATAATTGCGTCTTATATTTATTTTTTGAAAAACTTATTTGGCTAGTCAATCGGATTTTGTTATTTTGATAGCATTTATTTTCATACGATCAAGATGTAATGTGATTTAAAAAGAAAGTTTTCAAAAAAAAAAAATGTTATAAACCAAAAAAAAAACGCTCAGGACATCCTCAGACAGACTTACTTTCAGTAAGTAAAAGTAAGTCTGTCTGAGGATGCCTCTGAAAGAGGCGAAACACGTGTCACAGTTTGTAGCACAATACGTGGAATAATCTAAGTTATTTTTTATTTTATATTCAAATGAACTTCCAAAAAGTTACCGACGAATCCATCGAAAGCATAAACAATGTATTTTAGAGAAAAAATGATTGAAACTATGCAATAAAAAGGGTGGGTTCAGTTCACTTTTTCCCATCATCCTAACTTGGCTCACTTTGCCGTATTTTAATCTCGTTGACCCCAATCTATCAAACTATTTCGCTTACTTTATTTATATTACTATTTGAGCATAAATTTACCTTGTCATTCATTATTTGACAATATTCCATTTTTGAATCTTGTATACAAACAATCGAAGTCAGTAGGAATCGCAAATATCGTTCCATTTTCAAATTTTTATTTTAAATACACTATTTTTATCGCCTTGATATTTATGACGTTAGCTCAGTTGATAGAGAGCTCGACTGGTAATCCAGAGTTCTGTGTTCGATCCACGGTCGCGGCGTTTTTTTGTATGAAATTTTTTCAGCTATTTGATTTGTTTCGTCAAATAATAAACAGTTTATTTGGAAAATATGTCTTTAGTATGAATAAAAAAAATAATTAATGGCGACAGCGGGGCAGGATTGGGGGGGGGGAGGAGGACCGTCTTTCTTGACGTCATCGAAAAGGCGAAATCGCGACCATATACAAACGAAAAAAGTATGTATTTGGTATGAATAAAAAAATGGTGACAGCGGGGCTGGGGCGGAGGAAGGGGAGGGAAAATCGCGGACAATCATTCAGACGGACGGACATTATCGAGTATTAATATAAAATTCAAAATAACTTAGATTATTCCATGTATTGTGCTACTAACTGTGTTACGTGTTGTAACGAGGCATTCTTGGACAATCTTACTTTTACAAAGCTTATTTAAGTACGAATGATTATAATTTAATCATAAAAGGGTTACATTATTACCGTCATGCAGTGGTGTAGTGGTATATAAATAGGTACTAGGTCGGTCATTGATTTCTTGCCTATTTTTGTTTTTTTTTTAATATCCGTCCGAAGGTAAAAAAACCACAAGTTTACCAATAAATTCATTTTTTTTCTTATTGTTGTAAAATCCGTCGGGTAGATCAATTTTGATATAATATTTTTAAATTATATTAACAGTATTTTTAATAAACAAGTATGTCCTTGAAAATTAAGTTACAAGTCAAAAAGTCCTGGCTCATTTTCAGGTACCAAGTCGCCGACCTGGCCCGACCTAGCTCCACTACACCACTGCTGTCATGGTATGCAATTATGTAAATAATAGTAGTAAGATTTATAATTAAACTTTTTTTTTAAATAAGCCGCTCAGCTGTATTGCGTTTAGCCATAATTACGAGTAGCTTTTGTTAATATGAGTAATCAAAATTTGTGCTCAACTTCTAATAAAATTCATTCCAGAATAATAATTTTTAATTATGTTTTAAAAAGCTGTGAAAAGTATAATATGTAGTTAATTTTTTTAATCGATCACAAGAATTCACGGTAATATAGGACCGTCATTGAGACTTTTTGTAATGCAGTCTGAGATTCTTTATAAATCAGAACACTTTTTGCATTGCTCTGCATCGAGCGCCTGCCTGCAGTTCCAACGCACGTGTGCATATAAAAATATGCAATATTTTGCACCATATATCAGTGCACTGTGAAAATTTATGGATAAATTATTCGATTTTTTATCATTTTTCCTGGAAGAGTATTTTCAGTAAATAAAGCGACGATATAAATTTCAGATTTTCAAATAAGTACAGAAATATTTTTCTTTTGAATTATGATTTATAAACAACACACATTTAGAGTTTAAATGGAAGTGAAGCATACACTGTATGATAAAAAACAATTCTTAGTTGATTTAAATAATTTATAATATAAAATCAAATTTGATAACTTTGTTAGTCCACTTGTTGTATTATAAAATGTGTTAAATTTTTTATTTATTAGTAAACCTTGCGATGTTATGTCTGAAGACATTTTTTAAAATAAAGCAAGGTATTGAAATAGTTATAACTATAGTATACCCCCGGTAATAATCCCTATAACACTTCGAGTCTTATGGCGCTGCGGTTAGCGTTGTGGGCTTACGTGATGGATCTCACGGGTTCGAGTCCCAGTACGAACATTTTATTCGATTTATTTTGGAAGGCATGGGTATTTGAAATGTTTAAAAATTCCATTCCACCCTTCCGATCCTTCAATAACTGAACGTAGCGAGAGTGATTATTTAACCCAGGGTTTCCCAAACTATGTTTCGCGGAGCTAGAGAAGGTGTTCCGAAAAAAATTGGAATGGATTTATACGCTGCAACACAGTTTGAAAAAATCTTTAAAAATCTGCTTAGTGTTCCGTTATATTTTCCGGATTTGCGAAGTGTTCCATTCCAGAAAATGTCTGGGAAACCATGTATTACAGTATCGATGGAATTATACGCTGTCTCTTCGCCTGGTATATCGTTTTGAATCCTGAAGTTGATGGCATTAATATCGTTGTTTTTGGCTGCTAATATAACACTTTCTCTGAGCCACTGATGATTTTTGTATTTCTATGCGATATTTTTAGGAAAACTTTGTGAATCAATTCGCCTCGCCTATGGTTCTTGTAATTTTACTATGGTCGGCGAGTCCCTTGTAATATGTTTCGCGGAGCTAGAGAAGGTGTTCCGAAAAAAATTGGAATGGATTTATACGCTGCAACACAGTTTGAAAAAATCTTTAAAAATCTGCTTAGTGTTCCGTTATATTTTCAGGACTTCCAAAGTGTTCCATTCCAGAAACTTTTTGGGAAACCCTGATCTAACCACTAGCATTATTTATCTATCCCAACTACTCTCTTTGGAAAAGAGTGGTTGAGCGACTAAGTAACAAACAGGTCTCTTAGAAAAACTTCTGTTGAGATACCTCCATTAGGAGGCCATATACTCCACAATGGGAGCGAATATGGAAAACATAATAATTATAGTTATATATATATAAATAACTTTCAGGAGGAATATTTAATATTAATATTAAATATGAATAAAGTAATACAAATATCCTACAGATTAATTTTATTATCAATCAGTGACGCCAGATAGAATGAAATTTAATTATAAGCTTTGCAAGAGGCACATGTCTCTATGATTTAATATTCACTCGAATGGTGTGCACGAATGGGGTACATTGATCTAGTGACAAGAGTTGAATTCAGCTATTCTTGCGGCACCGCCTGGTGACAGGTTGACGCAAAAAGGTGGGAAACGGGGCTGACGATGGCTGGATTTTTGAATACGCGTTGATGGATGTGCGCTAATGGCAACTTTACGAGTGCATACGTCATCGTAAAATGACTGACTGTTATTGTGCAGGGACTCTTAACATTTGAAGACAGCTATGAAATAAGATGTTTGCTTTAAAGTTATCTGGTCAGGTATTCAATTTTATACTTTTATAATTTTCAAAATCATACCAAAAAAAAATGAACGCTTTAACAAAGTTCAAATCTAATCTAATCAAATCTAAAAAAGATTATTTCAAAGGATTTTTTCTAATAAATTAGAAAAGAAAATAACAACTTATTATATTCTATGATTTCTTATATGAATATATGTAGATCGACACTTTTTTGTTTTATACTCTACACCAAGGGTTGGGAACCTTTTCTTCTCTAAAGGCCGCATTCATTTTTCTGATTCGACATAAGGCCGCAGAAAGCATTGACTATGAATCTTTGGCCGGAAACAGGAATTTACGGTCAGAATATGTCAAGAATTTACGAATCTACATAAATTTACAGAATGACAGAATTGGCCAGAAGGCTGCACTAGAGTAGCCAAAAGGCCGCAGGTTCCCCACGCCTGCTCTACATACTTATCTATTCGATCAGGTATCTACAAAAACCTTTCTTCTATAATTAATATATCTTAAAAAAGAGATGTATTTACTGACTAAATAGTCATAACTAAACAACCTATGTTCTACATGGAGTACAAAGCTGACATCATAAAAAATGACACTATTTTTTATATCTGTAAAATCAGGTCGAAGGGGCTCACGAGAACCTATTGCTAAATTTGACTTAGACCGGCAAACCCCTCGTTTAATTAGGAAGAAACAATATTCCATGATCAAATCAGTGCAATTCTGCAATTCCTGATATATATAAATACATTATAATATACACGACGGCTTGAGTATAACGTTTGAATCATGGAATTATAGAAAACATAATAGTATGTAATTATTTCTGCTTTAATCTTGGTAATTTTAACTCTTGCAATCTAATGTATCTGAGAACATTGCTCAGCTATTGATATTAATTATTTTACGGTTATTTGCGTGTTGTTACATAATATAAGTAGGCTATTGAGTAATATTAAATTGTGTAAATAATTATTTATATATGTGAAAAAAATTCCGCTACATTCCCGGAACAGCGCGAATAGATCTAATCAATTATTCAATCGATTGCAAACACTAAATTTACTCTTGTAAATGTATTCCACGTTACAAGTATTAAGTATCATAAGAAGATTTTATTGATTCCTAGAACCAAATAACTTCCTAGGACATTGTTGATTAGAAATATTATATTACATACAAGTCGGAGATTAAATCATTATCTGTGTCAAATGACAGTAATATATTTGGCCATCAAATTAACATGGCTAAATATTTCAATCAACAGCGATAAACTATTTCATTCAGAATAGGTATAATATGATTAACAACGTTAATTAAATTTCAACAAATATTAGACGATTTTGTAATGAACGAAGTTGAAAGTTTTTAGGAGAACAGTTAACATATCCGCTTTTGAATAAGACATTAAGAAAATTGTGCTAAAGATATGTGATGTACTAAAAATTAGAAAGTGATATTAAATAAACAAATTTAAATGATGTGGTATAAAACAAACAATAAACTTATAAATTGCCTGTTGTGAAGGTTTCCATGTAAAACTTTAGTTATCTCCTTTTACCGCTTGGTATTCAAAAAATAAAAAAAACTATTCTTTTGGTATGTTTTAGAATGTAACTAAAAGAAAGTATTTCAAAGTAAAACACTAGGAAAATACATAAATAATCTCAGTAAGCGTCTAGCCACAAAAGCCCAAAACCTGTGTCGTGGTTTTTGTGAGAGAAAAGCTTAAGAAATCGCAAATGAAATATCCCTGAAGTAGAGAGCATGGCGTGGAATCTATTGCTTGCGGCGCATTTTGGGAGGTAATTATTCACTTTGTATCTAGTGGAGGAATTATCTCGCTGTTAAAACGCCGGTTAAAAATGGCGTCTATTTTACTCGCGAGATTCAGGCACATTCGAAAGAGAATAATAATTTAAGTTCTGCCTATTTAAAACGCTTTGTCATATTTCAACTGAGCACCGAATTTTTTTCTGCGGAAATTATTGTGAGAAGAATTCTTTTCAAATATTTTTTCCCCTTTTCAACGCCACGACCTTTCCAATTTGGTGGAGAATTTCGCTAGTTTAATTTGCAAACTTTTTATCTACATTTAAGAAAAAAAATAAGAAGAGAGACGATTATTTTTTATGTAATTCATTCTTTTCAAAACGTTTGACTTCTAACTGCATTAGTTGAGTGATAAGATAACGTTTGAAAGGTTTTGTCTTAATGAATGTTGTTTTGTTATCAGAGACTCAACATTTTAAATTAAAAATATCTTATATTACTATTAATCGATTTATGATAAATCTTAATAACGAGGTAACGAGAGCAGCTTGCTTAAATATATGCCATTTAAAATACTTGCAGAGAAATTGAATGAGGAAATGCATGTACACACAGTTTGAATATTTTCTACACCTTAAGTGATTTCAAACTTACAATATTGAACCTTCGGATGCTTAGTAGCCATTTAATTAAGATTCAAACTCAGAAACATTTTTGACGATTTTGAGGAAAAATATATCGTTTTAAGGTTGATACGTTTTTTAATTAGATTCTCCATGTATCTTTCTACGAAAATGTTATATTTAAATAGAAGGATTAGATTCCCATATCACTGAATGTTAGCCTAGTTTTTTTTAAATGAAAATATAAATTAATTCAATAGCCATGAATCATGACCTAATTTCCAGTGTAAATTATTCAATCGATATTTCAATACCCTCCTTATGACAAGTCATTCTTATGTCAATCAAGCTTCGTTGTTTTATCTGAACAGGGAGGTAAAGTGGGTAACTTTAAATAATCTTCCGACTATATATTAACTCTATTGAAATGATATGTCAAAATATCTTTTGCATCGAAAACAATAATATTACTAAAGTCAATGCAGATGAAAATTTAATCTGACATGTTGAAAGTTTGACAAAGGTTTCCGTTGTCATATCTTGTAAATTTGGCCAGTGTGATAAACAAACAACATGGCGTTCCAGATAAATCCAAAAACTTTGTATTTTTGTCTACATATTAATTATTATAAATTAAAATATTATTTAATTAAACCATTTTCACTTTAACACTGCTTTTCAAAGAGGCATTAAGCGGATCACAATTATTACATGATAATTAAAATAACAAAGTCATTCATTTTAAATTTATCTTATAAGACCATGATTCAAAAACCAGAAACAATTTAAGGAAGATCGTTTGTAAAGAGATTAGATTATACACTATTTAAAATATTAATAATCTCTATATTTACTGTGTAAAACTAAAATTTGAGTACCTAAATAATAATTATAAACAGACGTGATACACAAACAACTTAGTATCACAACCAAAGCCAGTGATGTTGACTCATTTCATTTTATATTTCATCGCAACGAATGAAAAATAAATGAGAAGGTACTATTAATTACACAGTAGATCAGTATTGCTCAACCTCTTTGGGCCCGTGGTTTATTTTTCTGTGCCCCCTATACATGTTTTGTATTATTGAACTATAAGTGTTATAAGGAATTTTGGACCCAAAACGAAAAGACGCCAGACTTTTTTTTGTAGGTCTTCCCATAAATTCAAATTGTCAAAACTCTGGAATTTCATTTTTTTAGCTATTCCATGAATTTTGAATGCATAATCTTAGGAATTTTCGGATTTCCTAAAATGAACGCCGTAACACATTTTTTTTCTTTTTTAGCTCTTCTCAGACATTCCAATTTCTAAAGCAAAACAATTTATAGATTTCGCAAAATTTGCCCGTGTTCCCCCTAAACTGCACTGTGGCTCCGTTAAGAAAATCTCTGTAGCCCCCTGTTGAGAAACCCTGCAGAAGATAACCAAGCAAAAATTTCAATTCCCAACGCCAATAGATCTATCTGTATGACGATGTGTAACTTCTTGTAATGTTCTAATACTGTTTCTTTTGTGTATGTACAATGTACATTTACACAGTATTCTACTTAAGATGTATAAATTCTTTTTGTCTGTATTCTGCCATACTTTCCAATGAACCAGACAAGAATTCCAACAATCTTAATCCAGTGCATCTCGCTCTCGCTCCTACGTAACGACAATTTATCGCCTTCTCGCTCAAACAGGTGAAAAATAACATCGTTCCAGTTTCTGAAATATGACTGCGACATTTCCACTGTTTTGTTTTAAACTCATAACAAGAAGTCGTTTTATTCAATAGTACTTACTGCGTACATTTATTATGTGTTAAAGAAATATATGTTTTTTCTAAAATAACTGTCTTTTGAAATAATAAAATCTGTTTAATAGTCGAGTCTATGGAAAATGTTTACGTCTTTTGTTAAACCGGATCAATTGAAAAACAAACGTACAGCCATGTTATGGTTTTTTTTATTTTTATTCCTTGTAACGAAACAACTCCGTTCCATTTTTAAATACACTATATTATAGATTTTTTTGCAGGGATATGAAATGATCCAAAAACGGAATGATATAATTGAATATATGTGTCCATGAGAAGTGAAGTGGGCCAAATGGTATTTAAGGAAAAAAATGAGTTACGTGCATTACAATACATATTATAAATGTCAGTATCGGAAAAGTGAAATGACTTAAGTAAATAAACGCTTGCTGTGATAGTGTTATCTCCCTAAAATAAAAATATCAAATCCACCAAAACACGAAAAAATAGTCTTTTTTTTTTTACTATTTTACTACTTGGCTCACTTTACTTCTCAGGGGCATTATTATAATTGATTTTTAGCTGAACATTACGTTATATAGCGCAGTGTTCCAGTTCTAGACGTCTTTAACGTCCATGTCGATATTGATATTCGAATTGTTTTTTAAGCTTTTCTTAAAGAAAAGCTTTGGTCATTTTGAAAGTATCACCTTTAATCAGATCCGTATTTTTTGATAGCGGTATTTCACATGAACTTAATACTTAACGACTGGTATTGAAATTCGTTATCTCCACATATAGATCACTTATTCTAATAGTATTTAATTGATACATATAATATATGTACATGGAATATCTAAATAGAGTAGTTCGTTAATGGAGTCCGAAAGATGTAACAAATCAACCATTGCATTTTTAGATACGTCCATATTATATTATAATTCTTAAAAGACGGACCGGGAAAGCGGAGGGTTTACGAATTTTGATAAACCATAATCGCTATCATCAGTGTTGATATGACAATGAACAACCACAGAAAAGTCTAAAGAACGTATTGATTTAAATTTCCTGAACGAAAGATAATCAATAAAAGCACCACACTCTAGATGAAAAAAATATCTTAACTGTATTCTAAGCAAAATAAACATCGAAAGTAATTTACTTTGAAATTCATAACTTATATCACGTAATTGAAGATAAATACAATAACAGAAGGGAAAATGATTGGCAGGCTTCATTTTATATCAATAACTATCTAGGATAGTGTATTCAATTTCGTTTGGTTATGTATTGGTACTTAAATTATTTGTATTTTAAATGATATGAGTGTAATATGTTATACGAGATTAAATTTCTCCATTACTAAAGTTCTCACTCACATATATTGTATTAGAGATGTAACAGCAAATAAATGGCTAAGGGTGCCAATACCGGCTTAACCGAAAAAAGGTTTCCGGTATTTCGGCTGCTTTGTTCACTTTCAGATTAAAAAAAAACAAATAACTATTTCAGCATAATTGATTGATTGATCGCTTAACAAGCGTGGAATTTGAGGTGGCTTTTTTTTCTAAAGATGGAATATTTACATGAAGATTTGACCAATATTCATAAATTCGAGTATTTTTTAAAAAAAATATACTTTAAACCTCAAAAATAAAAATACTGTAAAAAAACTGCGTGGTCGATGGCTTAAGTTATTGGCTTAAAACACAAAGGTCACGGGTTTGAGTCCCAGTACGGATAATCTTTAAAGATTGATTTTTCAATCGATTTATTGATTTCTGTTCGAAGGCATGGATGTACGTGATGTCTTGAATAACGTCGTCTCACCCATCCTATCCTAAATACGGGGTGTGACAGTTAGTTAACCACTAGTCCTGTCTTAGTTTTAATTTTCTATCCCTACTCTCTTTGGAAAGACAAGCAACAGTTTTCGAAAAAAACACTTCTGTTGAGGTAAACTCAATTAGGATTATATATGTCCAACGTGGAATTGGGAAAAGAAATTTGAAAAAAGGCTTATTTTTGCTGATGACGATGAAGACATATTAATTAAATTCCAACATTGAATTAAAAAATAAAATATTGGTACAAATATTTTTTTCCAGTATTCATTTCACTCATTTACAAATATGTATTTTATCACTAATGGTATAGGTGTCTATGGTCTCTTTTTTCCCTTAACACCCTAAAAATCCTCATAAAGCGAAGCATATCGAAAACGGTTAACTAACCAATAGTTCTGTCCTAGTTTTAAGATAATTATATCTTTACTCTCTAAAAAAAAAGCTTGTAGGGCTGAATAAAAATTGTTTTCCCGATTGGCTGTATTTAAAAAAATATCAGTGTTGACAGTTTAAATACCGGTAATGACTACTTATCCGGTTTTGCAATCCCTGCAATATATAGCTTTGTAGAGTCTGTTGTGCAAGTTGTTCAAATTCCTGGTGATCAGTTGAAACATTGGGAGTTTGACGGTAAACGGGAACTTTATAACTTCCCAGACGGACAGATTGTGGGTATCAACGATCCGAGAACTTCAGACTGCATTCCATCCGAGAAAGATTTCTTAATGTATACTTTTATAAGCCAAATTGTCTGCTGTCAAAATTTTGTCAGAGCTATGGAAAATATCACGGCATTTCTTTATTTAATAATAAGACACATTTAAGATTGGGATTTTAGATTTTTTTGAGACAATTTGGTTATCAATAGGTTGTTAAATAAGTTATGAAGGAATACAATTTAATTTTGGTTATAATATAACGAATTCTATTACAGCGCGTAAATAATATCCACCATATAAGCCAAATACGTTAGCCACTGCACCCCGGAGCCGACTGATACAAAATTTAATCAATGCCTAATATTAATCGCTTCATTAGATTATTTTTCAATTATGAGCCGAAAATAAGTTATGGTTGACCGATTTGTCTCATATATAATATATGAGTTGTCCTTGGTAAGTTTTACGTAATTATTTTCTATATAGACTTAGCAAATAAATTGACATTACCATGAAATTCGTTCAGCGTTGATAAATTTCGTCTAGCCTAGTCTATTATTATAAATGATATATTTGAATTATATTGAGAAAGCAATAAAATCACACATGTGTTATGTATACTCAATACCATACCATACTATGTTTTATTCTGTATGACGTTCTATTTTCAAATGTGCTTCGTGTATTAGAATGAAACAAATGAAGTATGAAACTTCAGCAGATTAAGAAAACAATTGCAACCTGTCACATTCTCACGATTTTCGTATTAATTATAAGATTGATTTATTGATTTATAAAGTGTAATATATTGTTATCTAAATAAAATTGAACCAACACATAAAAGTGTTTTAGTAAAAACAATAAACATAACATAAAAATTGGTGTCAGAAGTGAGGATATGTGCTAAAATAACGTTAAGAAATTTATGGTGACAATAAATTAACGGTGAATAAAATTCTTTAAAAATTAGCACGAATCAAATACACGAACAAAATAAATCTAATAAAATAAAAGTACATCGATTAAATCGAACGGAAATTATAATAAATCAAATATAATAATAATACGAAACTAGAATAAGACTAAATCTCCAATTCTACGAAATCTAACATCGAAAATCTTCTACGTCGATATATCTACAAAATCTACTATTGAATCTTCAACTTCTACATGGTGACAATAAATTCTGCGAAATCCATCATCGAATATTCAAACTACATCTTCTTGCCGACTTCAACTACATTTTCTTTGCCGACTTCAATTACATCTTCTTTGCTGATTCTACATCCAACTACAAGAAAAATCTGCAAGCTGCCAACAACCTATTTCAACGACTACTAGAACCAAATTCATCTTCAAGTCAACGTTTGTTTAAACTTTATGCAATATATTATTCATGATATTCTGTGAGTAACTTTTGTAACAATTTTTCTTACTCAATCTATACACTTTCACATCAAAATGCCTACACTCACTATCGATACATTGATGAAGTTTGTTTCGACATTTGACGGAGAGAAAAGAAATCTGTACCCTTTTATTAAGGATTGCGATACTGCATACGAACTATGCTCAGAGCAACAGAAAAACATACTTATAAAATATATGATTCATTGCGTTATAGGAAATGCCAGATACACAATTGCCAATTATGATTTTAAAAACTATGCCGAATTCAAATCATTTCTAATAAATACCTACGGTGAAAATAAACACACTTCTCAGTTAGAACTGGAATTAAGAAATTGCAAACAAAACTTTAACGAACCAGTAATAAATTTCATACAAAGAGTTGAAACTTGCACCAATAATTTTATCGAAGCTGTTCGATTTTCGAACAAGGACGATGAAGAATTGAAAGGGAGAATAAAACAAATTGAAGACAGCGCTCTTAATACATTAATTTTAGGTATGACCAGTGAACTATCAACAGTAGTCAGGCTTTCAAAACCCAAAAATCTTATTGAGGCAACGAATATTGCAATCGAAGAAGAAAAGTTTTATAATGCAGTTAGGGAAATTAACTCTAACCCAAATAAGAACAATCATAATTATTTAACCAAACAATCAAAGCCACACTCTCTAAATTCAGAACATAATCAATTTGTCAATCTTACATCTCAATACAATTCAAAATTTTGTAGATACTGCAAAAAATCAGGACATATCTTAGAAGAATGTCGGAAGAGGCAATTCAACAATAACGTAAAAAATCAATATTATCAAAATCCTTCAAATAATAATTCAGAAAATCGTCAAATAACTCGGAATGTGCAAACCATTCAGGCAGAATATTTAAATTCAACAAATAATGATCAATCTCAACAATTCAACAACAACGTAAAAAATCAATATTATCAAAATCCTTCAAATAATAACTCACAAACTAATCAAACTCTCAGTAATTCTAAAAACTTCCAACCTCCTAATAATTCAGAAAATCATCAAATAACTCGGAATGTGAAAACCATTCAGGCAGAATATTTAAATTCAACAAATAACGATCAATCTCAACAACGATTGCAAAATGAATTGCGATTATCTTACTCTAATACTAATGCTGATGCATTGTCTCGAATCGAAAATCAAGTTTTAAATACCATGACCTCTCAAACTTTTTCGTATGACAACTTCCTAGAAAAACAAAATGAAACATTTAACGTTAAATTTTATGAAATAGATGAATCTCTTCTTAATCAAAAGCAATCTATAGCACATTGTATTTCTAACGACAAATCGATGTCTAAAGGAATAGCTTTAGAAATAAGTTCAATGATCTCTAATTATGACGAATTATTAAATACACACTCTAAAGTAGGAGACGTATTAAAATCAACAGAAAATAAAAATAATGTTTACCATTTAATAACGAAACAAAACTTTTGGGAAAAATCAAATTACTTGTCTATATTTCAAGCATTATGTAACTTAAAAAATATTCTACATAGTGATAAAGAAACAAATATCTCTTTTCCACGCCTTGATAGTGGTTTAGACAACTTAAATTGGGAAAAGATAAAGAAAATTATCCAATATGTTTTTCACAACTCAAACATAAATATAACGATATGTCATAACAAAATAATTAATCCTCATCACGACGAAATACCACAAATACTTAAAGAGTATCATGACTCTCCTATAAGCGGACATTCTGGATATCATAGAACTTTAAATCGTTTACGACTCAAATATAAATGGACCAATATGCAAAAAGACGTTAAAACATATATCAGACAATGTGAATCTTGCCAGAAAAACAAAATATATCGTCAAAATTTAAAACAACCCATAGAAATAACTACGACTAGCGGAAAACCGTTTGAACGTATAGCTTTAGATATAGTAGGTCCATTACCTTTAACAGAAAGTGGAAATAAATATATTTTAACTCTTCAAGACGATCTTACAAAATATTCTCAATGTTACCCTATTCCTAATCATGAAGCAATGACGATTGCAGCTCAATTAACTAAAAATTTCATTTGTCAATTTGGCATCCCTGAAAAAATTCTTACCGATCAAGGAAAAGATTTTACTTCAAATATACTTAAAGAAGTAGCCAAATTTTTAAAAATCGAACAAATCCAAACCAGTGCGTATTCTCCTACTAGCAATGGTGCGCTAGAGCGTAGCCATGCTACTCTAGCCGACTATCTAAAACATTACATATCTCCAAGTCAAACCGATTGGGACGAATGGTTACCTTTTGCTATGTTTAGCTATAACACTACTCCACACACTGCTACAAAATTTACACCTTTCGAATTAGTTTACGGAAACTCACCAAAACTACCAACAGCTATAATAATACCCGAATTTAAATATACATATGACTCGTTTTTAGATAATCTTAAGCTCAAATTAACCAAATCACATGAAATAGCTAGAAAGAATCTAGTTGAAAGAAAAGAAGACACACAATTAAGGCATAACAAAAATAAAACCTTACGAAAATTTAAAATCGGTGATAAAATATACTTAACAAATAATGCTACTAAACTAAATAAATCTAAAAAATTATCTCCTAACTTCCAAGGTCCGTACGAAATCATAAAAGTCAACAGTCCTCTTAATATTACTATTAAAGTAAAAAATAAATTAATCAAAGTTCACACTAACAGAGTGAAACTTGCTATTTTAGATCCCTTACAGTAAGTGGATTTAAAACAGATTACGACAATCATTACATTATCTCAAAAATACCATGTTTATTCAACCTTAAAATCACAATATACATTCTTACATACTATATAAAATTGTTATCAACTATGTAACCAAGATTTTATTTGTAAAACCTGAATGTAAAATTTACTCTAAAATGTAATCCTAATAAGTGAAAATGTACAAACATAAAATTATTATATATTTATTCCAGATGTAAATATCTTAAATGATGATTGTTGTAAGAAACAAATAAATAAATAAAACCCATCTCCTCCATTACAATCACTTACAATACCTTATGTACATCATCTCAATGTTTCTTATAATCATATATTTATTGTATAAACTCATTTAAGTTACCAATAAGTTTATTCTTTAGGGGGGAGATGTTATGTATACTCAATACCATACCATACTATGTTTTATTCTGTATGACGTTCTATTTTCAAATGTGCTTCGTGTATTCGAATGAAACAAATGAAGTATGAAACAGTAGCAGTATAAGAAAACAATTGAAACCTGTCACATTCTCACGATTTTTCGTATTAATTATAAGATTGATTTATTGATTTATAAAGTGTAATATATTGTTATCTAAATAAAATTGAAC
>CM062840.1:7720649-8136987 GCA_031772345.1 Himalopsyche anomala
TCTCGAGAACTCAAATGTATAAAATCAATTTCGCTCAAAATTATTTATGGTAAAAAAAATGATCATGCGCTCCTTCGTATTTTAATTGAATTCATAAATCATTATCAAATTGTATAATGCATAAATAAAGATATTTTTTGAAAATGACGATTATCTCAAAATAAAGTTTTTCTGCTTTACGCCTTTTGCCAATATATCGATAATGTATGTATAATATTTGCTAAAGGCCGTTTAGTCTTAAAATTGACAAATTAAGTTGAATATTTCATTATAACTAGGTTTAATGCAAATAAGCGAACAGTAAGTAAAATGAGCAGTCAAATCAGCGTTGCCGAATTCACGTTGAAACATTACATTTTACATATAAGTTCATATAAATGTAAGTCTTGTTTTGACTCTCTTGTGAAATACTGATTTAATCCTTTTTTTCCATTCGCACACACATATATTCATTGTTGCAACTAAATACTTTTCAATAGTAGTTCGTTTTCGAAAGGTTTTCATTAACTTTCCCAAGTCCTAACTGACTTTTGAAGGTGACTTAAAACGGATAGCGAATACTTTTTGCTAAAAGGTTCTACGTAGAATCAATTCCCAACTTTATGTGAATGAAAACTATTTTTTCCGTGACAGATTTCACGCGTTCGAGTCCCAGTAAGAACATTACTTTTTCTGTTCTAAGGTATGGGTTTTTGTGACGCCTAAAAATTCTCTTCTACCTTTCCAATCCTAAGATAAAGATACTGAAAACTATTTGTTTACGATAGTCTTATCCTAGCTCTATCATTCTATCCTTACTACTCTTTTAAGGTTGAACAATTGAGTAAAAAACAGTTAAAGTAGAAAAAAAGGTCTGAAATACTATATGCATCGCGTAGGGGACATTTAAAAAAAAAAAAAAGCGTGAAAGGTGGATCAAAAATAATAAAAATTATTGCATTTAATTTAAAGGTGAATTTTATTCCTACATCCAACAATTTTCTGTTTTCTATTGTTAACAAATTTAATGTCATTGCACTGAATATTGTAAATAGTCTTAGTTTGGTTTACTTAACTTAGTTTGGACCTGGATTTTCGTAAATGATCCTCGTTCTCAGTTAGATAATCAATTTAGAGAAAAGTTGACTGTGACTTGTACATTGCGAATGGCTTCTTTATCGAAGAGTTTCATATAGTCTTAATACTCTTAATAGAACATCTTTATGGTTACGTAAATATAGGACTTTTGTTAAGTTGCATGCTTTATATAAATATGTTATATTGCATGTAGTTGAACACTCAATATTTGATGATTTTTATCATAATAAACATATTTTGGAAAGTATGTATTATTTTGTCACCTGCTGTGGCTTAGTTAGTTAGACCATGTGGGTCTGGGTTCGTTACCCGGTAAGCTCAACATTAAATTTAGATTTGAGCGAGACCTAAGACGTAGGTGTTTTTGATGTCAATTTACTCCAAGTTTATCTCGAGTGACTTACAACAAAATTCTCATCGAGTTTTTCTCGTATGATCTTTCAACTTTAAAATATTGGCCGCATTGACGTTAGCTTTAATGCCAAATATATATTTTTAAAATTAAAAGTGAATGAAAAATTTAACATTTTTTTTTTTATTAGCAACATAAAAAAAATATACGAGGCTCGGTAGAGAGGCTCTGACGGCTTAAACGCTGTGTCAAAGAGAGAATGAAACTTCATTAGTTTGTATGGGCGTAGTCAACGCATATGGTGGGTTAATTTCACATCGGTATAGTTGTGGCGACTACTTGTAACCGTTACGTTATTTATACGTATATATATATTTATATATATTTATTCCGTCGTGTATTTATGCAAACGAATTGGAGTGAAAAGTTTCGTATGTAAGTACCAAAGTTAAGCTTTTACTATGAACTAGATACACCGCGTACAAAACTTTTCAACAAACTGCGTTTAAGAAGGTTGTAAAGCTCGAGTATCCTGAGTGGATGCAAGGATTTTACACCGATTCATTTAAAGCTCGTAAGGTCTCTTCTCAAACACGAAAAGCTGTTAATAAAGGCTAAAGTTTAGTATTTGGTAGTACATACATATGTACATACTAAATAGTAAAGATCCGTATCAAAATAAGTATTTCCTTAATTGCTAAAAACATCAATTTAGGCTTGTTTTCTTTTGTAATTAAAGGGCGAATTACATTAACAATATGTGTCATTTGACCTACTTCAATGAAGAAACCGATTTGCTATTTTTTTTTCACTACCAATGTAGAGCATTAGGTCTCCTAATGGAGGTACCTTAATAGAATTCTTTATAGAAGAACTGTCTGTTACTCAGTTGCTCAACCTTTCTTTTTTTTCGAAAAGAGGAAGTAATAAGGATCGAAGGACTTGTGGTTAACTAATCGTTCTCACTAGACCCAGTTATTAAAGTATTGTAATGGTGGAAAGGAATTTTTAGACATTACAAACACCCATGCTTTCGAACAGAAATCGATAAATCAATCAAAAAAAATGCTGTTGGTTCTGAGTAGGGATTCTGAAGTCTCAGGGTTTTTAAAGTTCCGGGACTCGAGACTTTAATGTCCCCATCAATAAAATTATAATTTTATTACAATTAAATATTATCATGTATGTATGTATTTATGTATTACATACACTCAGCGCCCTTTGAAAGTAGGCACTAGTAAAAATCGCGTTTTTTTAATACGATGTTTGATAATTATTATTTTTCTTATGTAATGGATGTGTGCAATGCTTACTTAAGGGATGATAACGGTACATTTAATGAAAAAATATCAATGAAGCCGCCGTCAGGAGTAAATTTATGACCGTAACTTCACAATACAGCTTTTAGACCATTTTTTGTCCTATTGAGACATTGGTACCTTTGTGAAATAGTGAAAAAACATTTATAAGCACATTATAAATCACAGTCATAATTCCCGGAACATTTTCCAAAAAAATCCCGGGACTTAAGACAGCAAAAAACCCGACATGTCCCGGGACGTCTCGACACAGAATCCCTAGTACTGAGACTCGAACCCGTAAGATCCGGCACGGAAGCCAAAAGCGCCTACCGCTGCGCCATAAACCAGACAAACATATCGTATAGTATCACATAAAAGAATCAAATTCATAAGGAAAAGATTATATGAAGTTTTTATTGCTCTCTTATAAAATTGTTCAGTTCTGACATATGTTGTTTTTGTAATCTACCATTAAATTATTTTACAATAATATAATATATTTATACTTCTACTTCTACTCCAAACATTTTCTTTTGCAAAACAAAACAAAATAAAACTTATTGTGATAACTCTGTAAAGACTAAGTACTACTCAATTATTTTCAAGCCGTTCTGTCGTTTTAAACAAATAATAGCTTTTAGTTCTAAGCGTAATTGTACCAAAGTCATGGAAAAATATGAATTTATTTAAATCACAAACTGTTGGATAACTTAAGAGTTAAATAAATTAATATACTTTTACTTTTCGTATTAATTAGTAATACACAAAAGAGTCTTCTTACATTCTGTAATTATCAGAAAAAAAAATAGTCCTACGTTATTATATTATATAAATTTTCATAAATTCAAACAAAGCAGAACCACAGACAATCGCAAAAAAACAATTATGATTATTCAGCTTATTTTAAAAATAAATTTAATATTTATATCCCTGTTTATTCGGCGTACGTGCTTCTTTTTTCACTTTCAGGAAAAGCACACATTTTTAATCAAATAGCTATTTTTTTATATCGCTTCCCATTGCCGTTGGAGCTAAAATGTAAATTGTACAAAGCAGTTACTTGGTGAACACACATCCTTCATTCAAATCTAAATTAATGTCGTAAGTCTCAAATAAAAAAATTCAAGTGATGGATAATATGATGAGTATTTTTAACTCATATGGCTATAGCAATGCAACAGTCGAGCAATTTGAAAATCTCAGTTTCAAGACAATGGTAACGTGTTTCGCAAAATCTTATATATTTTTTTTGTTTCATGCACTTTTAGAAGAGTTGTACCAATTCTCGACTGTTATTTTCGTATATATGTTGTGTTTCAATAGGAAAAAGAGACAACATGGTATCAATCAAACTAAAAATAGTATAATATTTGTGTATCAATCGAAGTGTTACTTTCGCATCAAAAGTATGTAAATACTTTTTCCAAATATCGCTGCCATGATACGTGTTGGTCGTGTTTCAAAATAACAATGTACAGTAAACCCCCCATTTACACTATAGTCGAGACAGTGTAATTGGGGGTGAGAATCTCATACAAAATTAGGGATTTGGTTTTAGATTTGGCAAAAAAAAAATATGGACGAAATATTTAATTTTGTAGTAGTAAATATTACGCATACAGCAGACGCCCAGCTATGCGTGTATAGCCTGGCACGTGTTGAATACACAGACGCAAGCCAACATTTGACTGTATGCGCGGCACAAACCACCGTCTCGTAGTAACGACAATGGAATGCCACTGTGCAATTGGGGGATTTGCGGCGAATATTTCAAGCCAGCACGTAATTCGGGGTAGTGTAATTGGGGGTTCCACTGTATTCCAACATTTTATTTGATCCATCATTATATTATATATTGCATTTAATGGCATTCTTAGCTTAAAATCTATTTTTGATGATTTTTCTTCGGTTTCAGTGATATCGCGATATCTTTAATTTCAGCCAATCAGAGAAAATAATATTTAATGAATTTGACCGTATTAAAAAAAAGAAAAAATCTTTTGTCACAAAATCTTCATTAAGAGAAAACTAAAATTGTAAACTAAAGTTGTAAAAAGATCATATTGTTTTCTTATAGAAACAAACATTTTTTATGGCTTTAGAATTTTTGAAAATTTCAAATGGCTCTCTTGTTATATATATTTTTTTAAAAGTTGATATATTTATCATACAATTCATAACTACAAAAAAGATATTTTATTAATTATTAGTTACGAGTAAAGGGATATTTTACCTTTACTTCAATCGATACAGAAGAACTCGGATATATAATATATTAAAAAAAAAAAACAAAAAAACGCACAAAGATTGTCAGAGGTGGTTGATGTCTTCGCAATATGAAATATGATGTTACGTTATCACCCATATATTTTCCAACAGTTCCTTACTAAAGTAAGTAAAAATTGTTCTTACCTAATTCATCATGCAATTTGTTACAAAGCTGCTGGCATGTGTATTGCATATCCTCTTGCCTGCCTCGAATCACTGGGTTAAATATGTCGCCTGGCTAACGTGACCTGACTACAAAAAAATGAATAATAATACATTTTTTTAATATATGTATGCGCTTTCTAGGGAAAAATATTTGCTCTTTTTGTATGTATATATGTATATACATTTATATCCATTGTGAGGTAGATTTTTAATTTATTTTTTACGAATATTTTACGGATGTATGTTCAAACTTTTTCATATATTTCAAAATATAAATACAGTCTCCTGATTATGACTAGTTTTCTCGCGAAATATATTTGTGAACCATACTATTAATAATCTTTCGAAGTTTTTTTTTTTGACAATGCATCCCATATAGAATAAAAACAAACAGTTCCATCGCCAAGTATTAACACACCATAGTTTCACAATAAGTGAATTCTTATCCAAGGGCATGGATGTATTCGTCGTTTTCATTTTTAATATTCAATCTTATCCTAAAAATTGGTATTTTTAGGCGCTGTTTTAAGCCTCTCACACTTTCATTTAATACAATTGACTAGTAAGTAATGTTTTTTTTGTGTCATATTAGATTACATGAAATTAAAAAATATACGATTTTTTCATACCACGCGCGCTCGCCCAAGCTTTCATTTACTAGTCTATGTTCTACCATCAGGATTTTGATTTTGCGCTTTTTTAAAATTGTTTTTGCAATTTTTTTCTCTTTTCAAAAACGGGACATTGAAACTGTGGTCGGGGACACCGGGTCGCCTGAAATTGGGACGTCTGGTTACATTAGGTGTACCGTGCTTATCGTTGAGTTAGAGATTATGGTTTAAATGCTTATCTATACATATTATATAATATATACAATCAATCAGTGTGCTTATATATTCTAACGTTAGAGAGTGACTGAGAGTGACATAAATAAAGGACTTACGGATGGGATTGGACAGCCAACATGATCGTTCTTATTTACAAGTGTTTATCATTCTACTTTACTTTATTCTCTTTTAAAGTTCGTAAGTGGGTTACGTAAACTAAGAATAATATCCATCATTGAACCAACAATATATAGTTGGGTGTCTATTACCAATTCACTTTTGAATAAATTCGTATATTACGAAATACGATCACATGTACAGCTCTTGAATATTTAATATTTTTATTCAAAATATTTTTTCAATTTAATTCATTTTTTGTTTGATCTAATGAATATGCCTCCGTTTTTTAAATAACTTATGCAAGCAAATTAGCAACGTTTACGCATCGCGTCGTTTAGGTATAAAGCACGGAGAGGCAAAATTTTGTTTGAGGCCATAGTGTGATAAAACTAATGGGCTGAGGATCAAAACCCTCGGAAATTCTTCAAGGATCAATTCTCATACCGATGCATATATTTCAACTGAGACCTGAAATCTGACACTGTCACTTCTGTTTGTCACTTCTACCAACTGTCGTGGAAGGCCACTGATGACTATCCATAGGATATACTCGGTGGATCTACAGGACGCTGGAATAACATAAAAGGAAGCAAGAAGATTAGCGGGGGACAGAGAATCTTGGAGAAACCATGTGATGGACATATGCTCCGATTAGTGAGCGAATTTGGTGGAAAAAAAGTATGCTTCTTGTTTGAAATTGCATTAATTCATAACTAAACATGCTTCTAGCCTTTTCTATGCCAGAAGCGTATTCACGTTTAGCCGGTCATTAGAGCGTTTTCAATTATACTAAAATAATATACAAACTGTTAAATCGTGTGGAAAGATCAATAATTACTTAAATGTGAAATATAAAAAAAATATTTTCATGACAGCGTTCTGAATATTATCTTCGATTTACGTATACATACTTCGTTAAGTTATCCCGACCTGATGGATATCACTGTGCTTATTTATACCTTGCGGCATTTAAGTGATTAATATGTTTTGCGATATATTCAGATAATCTATATCATTGTACACGATTTACTTGCAAAAACATCTAAAATTTCGTTCCATTTTGTAAGTTATCGAAAATCTAAATTTGAAATAGATTTTGCCGGGATTTGAAATCAAAACCATCTTATTGCTAGGGTAAGGCTCTTTTCACTAGACAGTGACGTCTTTAGGCCGCCCCTAGACAGAGCCCTAAAATAACGCTATTTATTTTTATTATTTTCCATTATTCTAGCAACACATATACAAATATAGAAGTTCGAATCCTCTATTCATCTACGTACTCAAAATTTTTTTTTGTCACTTTTTACGTTTTTCTTTCAGATGATTCATAATATATGTGTACATTATTGACAAAGATCCTCGCGAATAAATATGATCCAAAAACCCATATTATTTTTCAATAATTATGAAAAAATAACTTTTACCTTCACTATATATCATAAAATAAGTACCGATTCTTGATTTAGTATTATTTTTATCAAATACATTGAGGCATATTTGTTCTTAACCAAATTTGTGTCAAAAATATTTAGTTATTTAAAAAATCTGTGATCATTTGCCGCTCCTAGGCAACTGTCTACTCGCCTATGCCCTCGGAACGTCCCTGTCACTAGACTACAGAAAGCACGACTGAAAATACCGCATAAAGCAGGTTTTAGCCTCAAAACGAAAGATGAATTTAATAATGTTAAAAACAGCTCACAAAATATATATTCTATAATTTAAAAAAAACGGAAAACATGTCTGGACGGATAATAAATAGTAAATAAGAAATAATTGTTATATATAAAACCAATTTTTGAATATAATAAAAGGAATAAAATAAATTGGTTGACTTTTAAATGACCAGTACAGTATTTGACAGATTCGCCAATTTGACGCTAGTCATAACTGTTCTAAAAATGGCTGATTTGAAATTAAAATGAGAGCTTTATATCATAATATGATAGTTTTTACTTGTCATATGTGACACGCGATAAAACAAAGTCACATTTTTGCGATTTATTTTATGGCCAGCTAATAAAATATGACATTTTTATTAATTGGTTACAAGAGAACTAAAAATAATAAAAAAACATAAACATTAAAAAATTTCATATAATTTCAATTGTATTTAATTATGTTAATATTTCACTTAAGTATTGTTTTATTTTTTAAATATTATTCATATATCTGTTTTATATATATTTACATCTTTCTTTATAACCTTTCGGCTTAACCAAGTAATGAAAACTATTGAGTTTGTATCTACGTTATTTTAATGAATAGAATATAAATTAAATAAATTGAGCTGTACATGACTTCAATTTGAACTGTAAAATAAAGCAACAAAAAATGACAGTTTTTTAAGTTCCTACTTCATTTTGAAAGTTTTCTCAGAAAGTCGTTAAATACGTCAAGACTAGGTCTTAACGGTTTTCAGACACCGATTGTTTTGCTAAATTTACGACATTCGATAACCGGTACCGTTTTAATATATATTTATTATTCAAATAAAAACGTTAATATTTTGACTTGATTTTGGCATGGTTTCAAATAAAACGAGATGAAATACATATGTATGTACATAGTTTAATATTTAGTATACAATACATACATACTGCTATTATTAACAATCCAAGAATGCAGCTCGATTAGATCATCCATCACAAGGTGATCGATCAGTGAACGCTTTGTGTTTTCTTAAATCATATTTTCTGAATAGTAACACGAAATAGTTTCTTGTTGTGTATCAATATTTATATATATAAATAAACAAAATAAAAAAGAATTTTAATTTTGTTTTCGCTATTTTAATTGAATTATCCATGTTTTGTATAACTTCGAAAACCGGATAAAACCGGTTATCGAGCAACATTGACATTCGAAAACCGATTTTTTTCAAAAGTTGGTTTTTGTATAAGCCCCAGTCAAGACTCGTATCATGTTGTTAATTTTATTATTAGTTATTTCATAGTATGATAAATTATGAACAAATTCTCGTCATAACCATCTCAATATACTTGGTACATCCTTGTTACAACACTATTACATCCAATAGAAACTGCAATTAATTATAACGCATAATACTTCTAGGGTGCAGGGTGCAGCAATAACAAACTTTCCACCATTTTCACGAGTCAGCTGTTCCTATGACGTCACCGCTCGCAAGCCCAACTTCCACTTAAAAGTTTGATACGATTAGATTCAAATCATAATTCAGCGATGTTCAACCTAATTCACTAGCATGCTTAAGTACACATTTAGGAATTGTAGTTACTACAGAAGTTAAAAAGCATTTCTAAAATAGAAAATTAAAGCATAGATTATGTGAACTATCATCATACCACTTAATTAACATAACCCTCCAGAAGCGAGAGCTTTTTTTCGATAAAAAGATTATTTTGTAAGCCATATTAAAATCACGTATAACTTTTATTCTTAACAATTAAAAATAAATAAAACGCCAAGTCGTTGTATAGAAACCTCGCATGACTATATGGTCATGTGCATCCTTTTATTATCGTGTAATATTGTGTACGGACAGTAGTAAGGACGAGCCAGACCGTATGGGCACGCAAACATTCGAGATTGAAATATAGCTAAACGTGATTTTTTTAAAATATTTACAATTTGATCTCTTTAGATCAACATAATTTCAATACAAATATATTAACAAAATAATTGTAAATAATTTGATGTTTTGATAAAAAAAAATAACTAACAGTTTCAAAAAATCTATTTAAAAAAACGGAAATTCAAAAAATCACATGTGCTTTTGGTGGCCGTTTCTGTCCCCGCGTATGATGACTAACTCAAGCTGTACCCTTCTTAGCCAAATATGAGTGAAAGCAACGATATTCAGGTAGAAAAAGGATGAATAGTGGGATCAATAGACAACGGTGTTTACTGTGACCATATGGTCACGCTCGTCCTTGGAGGGTTAATCATGAAGGTTTGTATTTGTGTAAAAGAAATTAACGAGCTTACTCATTTTTACCAAGGCCTTGCATTACTGGTTAACCACTCTTATTATTGACACTCTCATATTTGGTTATATTGTTTTCATTATTTGTATATAGTTATTCTTTTGCATTTGAATTTTTTTACAGTTTATTGAATATCCTACAAATAAAATGACCTGTCGACCAATTATAATCAAATCGATTGTTTTCATCTGTGCGACAAATATTTACAAAACTCAAGATAATTATTTTATGAGAGCAAATTATATATGTTACATTGTGATTATCAATTAAAGCTGTTTTCAAAAACAGAGGGTTAAGCTTTTTTACATTTTTAGAGTCAATATGGTTATAAATAACTAATAAATCACTCATTTCATCAAAAATGGTCTTTAGGTAGGTTTTGAAATAGAGATCATCAAATATAATTTAGAAATATTTATTAAACAGTAAAAAATTCGAAAAGATCTTATGTGGCATAAAAAATGTAATTAATTGAATTACAAAGTATTCTCATGGCGCCAAAAAAAGATATTTATAAATATTAATGATATTATAATATTATCTTTTTGTGGCCCTGACTCAAAATATGTAAAACGACTTAAGCCCTTAAAGGTTTTAATATGTGTATGTACTATGTAGTCATAAAAAAGACATCCGTGCTTTTAACCTTTTCAATACCGCAATGTTTTAAGCTAAAAAACATTCACTCACATATCTACCGCATGTTTTTTATAATTTTTGAATAGTTTTAAAAAATAGGACTGAATTTATAAATAATAAAAGTTTACTTATAAAATGATATATATAGTTTTATATTTTCAAGCTAGATTCGTGGTATTTAGTGGCCTTACGGTACTGAAGCGGTTAAATACAAAAATAGTCCATAAGCCTTATGAAAAATCAATTTACTTAAGTTTTCGTAACGGGTATTCGAACCCATTGACATCTTGACCACAAAGAACCACGCTGGCCACTAGGCTTTGTACCCGGTTATAAATATAGCTAATATAATAATTCTAAAATTATCATATTTAAGGAACTGTACGGAGTGATAAAAATAAACTAGATATCTTTCTAATTAAATCAGCACTTCCATGAGAGCATACAAGAATTTTTAATGGCATTGTCATAAAATAAAATGAGATTATTTGACAAAGTTTAAAACTAGATATTATGACAGAGATCTCTTTGTCTGGTGGCGCTGGGAAATTCTGTTTTAATGCAATTAGTTTGAGTCGTGAGTGCAGGACCATTTTTATTATCTTTGTAATTTTCAGAGAGTCAACCCAATGGATATTTTAAGTATATTGTATTTCAGAGAATTTTTAAACTCGACTTCTCCGTACATTGCACTTTTCCAGTAATCGATATTTCTAAAACAGACTCTTTCGATTAAATAATCATACAAAAATGCTTATTTTTAAACAAGCCAAACGAATCTAATGATATTTTTTTTTTTTACCATGTCCACTGCTTATGTGGAACATATAGACTCCTAATGAAATTTATCTCAACAGAAGTATTTTTACGAAAACTTCTTAACCTCTCTTTTTTCTAAAGAGTGTGGGTCTAGGACAGGACTAATGATTAACTAATCGCTTTCGCTATGCTCTATTTTTACGATAGTGTGGGTGAGAGGAGGGAATTCAAGACATCACATACATCCATGCCTTCGAACATAAACTCATAAATCGATTGAAAAATTATTTTATATGACTGTTCGAGATGAAATAAAACAATAATTTGTTTCATTTCGTATTTTTTTTACGCATGAAAATCACAATATGATATGTTATGTTTTCCAAGTATAACATGAAAGGATGTTTTTCTAGAGATATAGAACATTTAAATAAAATAAAACACTCAAAAAATGTCGTTTTAGCAATGGTATTGGCTTTATTTAAAAAATGATTTGATGCCATTATTATTCAAATAAAATATTATCGCTAGAAAAGTGTTGCTATTTGGAAAAAAAACCTTTAAAAAAAACACCTTTTATATATGTGTACAATAAATTGCATAAATCGACAGCAGTAAGATAAAAGAACATAGACCATACCGAAAAAAAATTACAGGAGGCACATAAAACGTTTTTTGACGATTTTGGACCAAAGTCAAAATATCTAATAAACAAAATCTTGAAGTAAGCAACGACTAATAAATTGATGTTTTATTTACTTAACCTAATATCAATTTCTTAAGTTGCTTAAGAAAAACCTTATCCCTGTTTGCATTTTTCACGTGCTTTTCATTTTTAAAACATAAAAGCTAAATTTAGATACTTATTCAGTATTTGCAGCTTGTATTAAGTTGTATACAAACATTGTGACAATCGAAAAAAGATATTTTGAAATAACTTTAGACTACGTCATTTTGCCTTTATAAAATTAAAATCGAACAACTAAAATTATATAATTTTATCAAATTTTTGTGTGCATAATACTAAACACTTTTCGTGTGCAATATTTTTTGTCATTGTTTAACACTGCTCCATTCAAAAGAGTTCGGATTTTGTGTTAAATCTATCACTGTGCTTTTGTGCAAACAACAATGGCTGAAAACGTGAATTTTCGCATTATGAAACTATACATTGAAAAATATACAATATCTTTTAAAAATACTCAGGTCTAGGGATTGCAAAGCCGGTATTACCAAAATTGTGATTCTGGTATTCATGATGTGTTTTTAGTACTGAAATACCGATTTATAAATGCGAAAATAACGGTATTTTGAAATTGAAATATTACCAAATTTGATTTTCAACGCATAAGTATAAATCGCAATATAATATAAATATCTTATCCCTTAAATCAGGGGTTACCAACCCCGTGCCCACGGGTGCCATGGCGCCCGCCGACTGACTCCAATGCGCCCGCCAACTAATTTATCAAATCGTTAAATTCCTAGGATTTTGGATTTCAAATTCTTGCTAAAAAAATAAAACGAGGTTCGGGTTTTGAGATTTTGAAAAAATGTGGTGCTCGCCGCCCTACCAATATTTTAGATTGCGCTCTAGGGTCCAAAAAGGTTGGTAACCCCTACCTTAAATGCATGATTTTCTATTTTAAATTTTAGTCGATATTAAAAAGTACACAAAAACTCATGTATCATTTTGCATCGTGTTTTTCGGTTTCTCAGTTTTTCAAATGCCGGATATGGAGTCGCGGGCTTTTTCACGACTCCACATTCTTGCTATTTTAACCTTTCCTGTGTATTTATTTAACAAAAAAAAACATGATTGTTAAATTGTAAGTTATTTGAAATCACAATATTTAATTCTACGAAACTTCGAAATATGATATAATACTGAAAATATTTTTTTACTTCCACCTAGACCATGTTTTTATGTATATATATTATGTATACTAAATTTCGATTGAATTCAATCTTTGCTGAGTATTTATTATATATATATATATTGAACTTAACCTACTTATAGCATTATGCCAAACTTCAAAAGTGATTCTACCATCCTCGTAAACGAAATAAAATCATGAAGTTTGCTAAATTTCCACACAGATCTTCCCTTATAAATGTTTTATTTTTCTTTCTGCAAGAGACACGTAAATATCCGGTCAAATGTCAAATGCAGAGGAGGGTGATTTCAGCAGGAAAGTCCGTGATCCTTGGGTTAACACCACCTCTGGCGACATCTGCCGTATATTGGCGAAATTACCAGTACGCCCCGCGGTGTGGTGGGAAACTAAACCCAATATGACGTGAACGAGGCGAGCTTTTTTGAACATGCAATTTTCAATACCCAGATTTTCTTTCTGACGTTTTTGTATTTGACGTTTGGATTACCATCGTACGTTTCACTAAACGTTTGACAACGAATTTCAAATGTTTGCATTATGTTATTCCAAATATTTCAATTGCCACTGTAGTCGATTAAAGCATATTTTTTACAAAATAAAATGGAATTTTTCAATATAAAAATATCTCACGTTAAAAATGTATCGAGTATAAAAATATATATTTGAATATTGATAAACTACAATAACACCTGCGTGGTTGAGTGGTCGGCGTAGTTAGTTTTAGTTATGGAGGTCACAGATTTGAATCCCGGTACAAACAGTTTTATAAACCGATTTGTAAATTTCTGTTCAAAGGCATGGATGTTTGTAATGTCTTGAATTATCACCTCCCTCCCACCCATTCACCCTATCCTGAAAACAGGGTGTAGCAAAAGGGATTAGCTAACCGCTAGTTCATTTTTAATGTTGTTCTTCTATTTTATCACCAATCAGAGATAACAACCGGTTTTGCTCTAAGTATTAATTTTCAACATCATTATTCAAATTGAAGTTTTTCACTTAAAAACACATGAAATAAATAACTTTCTTTTAAGCTAATGATTTATTTTGCAGTCTAGTCAGCGTCTGTGGTCTAATGATAAGATCTTGGCCCTTGCAATAATATTCGTCTGGAATCAAATCCCGTCAAAATCAATAACAAATTTTGAATATTTTATTTAATATTGAGATCTAGGACACAGTTGTTTGTGATGTCGTTTATTTTGGACTAAGCTTGTCTAAATGCTAAATATGTATTTTAACACGTTGAGTAGTGAGTTACTTTTTACTTGTTTTTGTATATTTTGATTATTTTTACCATTGATACACACAAAAATATATATTAAAAAAAAATATTTGTCAGCTGGGAAGAATATGGCATAATTTTTCAGTTGGTAAATATTTTTTTATAATTTTAATAATTTTCAAAAAGCTATTACTTCCAATTTGGGCCTAGGTGTTTTTTTTCTTTCATCTGTAGATATGTTCTGCTCTACTGACATTGAATTGAATTGACAACAACAAAAAATATAACTTTAAATATACATCACCTACGATCAGACCCGTTCAACAATTTACTGTTATATTAATAGAAATGAATCGAGATTTTCGCAATAAGTTTAGTATAACAATACCTTTATTTCAAATGCATTAAAACAATACTAATTGAGTAATTATTGCTGAGATTATGAAATTAATTTCCAACGAATATCGATTTGCCATTCACTATATCGCTACAGAAGCGTATTAAATACAACGAGCTTTATACCAACAAAACAGTCTAAAACGGTACTCCATTTATCAAAGCGTTCACTGATGAATGCTTTGTTGGTGATTGAATGATGCTGAATGCCGATACGATAATAACGAGCTTCACGCTGATGAAGCCAAGTCCCGAGTTCAGAATCCTCACACCCGATTTCCGTAGGTATACACTTCTGCGTAACTTCCCTAAATAACTTTTACATTGTATATAACTTTGGCTGCGTCCTATAACATACGTTATAAACTAAGTATTGTTTGCCTAGTGATATATCATTTTTATTATATTTCATCGATTTTACTTTGACTACCTCATAATAAGAGACAGTCAACGTATATAGGTATATTTTATAGTGGTAGTACAGGATAGAAATATAGTCCCTTCGATAAAAAGACTGGAAAATGGAAAACAATTTTAAGATGGAGGCATACGCTCTTAATAACATTTGACAGAGCCCGTCAACTTGTCTTCCATAACGAGAGCAATTTTTTTTGTAGAATGCTAAAAGCATGTAACATAGAATCTTTAAGCAACTAAGCGATTTTTAATAACTGCTGTTTGATTATGAAAAGTCGTAACAAAATGTTTTTTTTAGTTTTGTGCACTTTTTTCTAATTAATTGAATGGATTAAAGATTTTCTTTTGTGTATTCTAAACGCTTAATACATAAACGCTGGTAAAGAAGTATCGACATTTATATGTTTTAAATTAGGTTAAACAAAAATATAAAGCCGTAACAGGCAAAAAATCGTAACCGATAATTTATAAATTTTACAGAAGATTTTTTTTTAAATTAAGTTCGAAAAAGGAATTCCATAAGTGCGGTTAACAAATAGTAATATATGTCCAAAGCCTATCCTGACATTAATAAAAATTTCCGACTACTTTCAGTTATCTAGATCAGCGTTTCTCAATTAAGTTCCACGTGGAACAAACGATAACAAGTCAAAACACTAAAATTCACAGGCCCTAAAAATGATCAAGCGATAGGAAGGAAGAAAGCCTTAGGCGAGATTGAACAATTAATTGCTTAAAACCCAGTTTAGCGAAATGTGTCGCTTAAGTTATTTTGCCGATTATAGTGCAGTTGTCAACGTCGTTGGCTTCCGTTACGGATCTCTCAAGAATCCCAATTAGAACAGTATTTTGCCAAACAATAAATGTATAGATTTACAAAGGCATGGATGTTTGTTATGTATTCACCCCTCTAATCCTTACAACTCTTTTCTTTAAAGAGAGGTTTAGCTACTGAGTAACAAATAGTTCTAATAGAAAAAACTTATTTTGTGATACTTACTAGGGTATCCAATCCCGGGATTGGGATTAGCTCACCGAGAAACTTAAAAACCTCAATTCCCTATACTTTTTCCCCAGATTGTCACAAAACCTCGTTTTTTTTTTTAGCTCACCGAGGAATTTGAAATCCCCGATTTGGTATACTTTTTCCCCAGATTGTCACAAAAACTCGTTATTTTTTTTTTAGCCCACCGACGAATTTGAAATCCACAATTTGCCAATTTCGTGTCAATTTCCGGGATTTCCTCAAAATTTCTCAATCCCGAAATCCCGGGATCGCGACCATATCAATCCCGGATTTTCGGGATCAGAAAATTGAACGGGATCCCGGTATTGGATGCCCTAATGGGAACGTATCTCGGGTCACGTGAATTTTGTGTTCCAGCACAACCATTTGTTCCTTAATGTATGGCCGACATAATAGAGCCCATACATCAAGGAACTTTGTTCCCGGAACTACCGTATGTAATTTCTCAGGAACTATGTTCCAGAGCATATTCTTGAGCACACGAGGGGTCACAGAAACGTCACCCGTTGAGGTTATGTTGTATAGTGCTGCGTCCGAACGATATTTGATTTTATTGGATGCAAACAATGCGAGTAAATTTAATTACTATTGTTTGTAAGCTTTCTACATTAAAATACAATTATTTTGTCATCCACTATGACAGCTTATTCTTATACCATAGATAATTCCAATATAACTTATTATGGCTTATGGTTTATTTTGACATCTGTCACATAGGGAGACTTTTTAATGTCGAAAATAGATCACTAAAATGACGCCCGATGAGTTGATTTCGACGAGTGCTGCCTGCGTATATATTCTCGCAAGTAGTATTCGGTTTTTGTGGTTATTATTAGATGCATTCCACAATATGTTATAGGTTTGGTATGAAGTCATGACGAAATATACTTTGACAGCTCGTCTACAGCTGCGCGCGCATGCATGTTCCGGTGCCTTGTCTGTGCTCGGTTTTAGACGGTGAAACATGGGAACCTATATCGGGTCACGTGAAATGTTCCACGATACGACGTGAACACGCGAATTTTGTGTTCCAAGACATATTCTGGAACCATTTGTTCCTTAATGTATGACCGGTATAAAGGTGGCATACATACATCAACATCTAATTATAATTATAAAAACCGAATACTACTTGCGAGGAATATATCCGTAGACAGCACTCGTCGACATAGACTCATCGGGCGTCATTTTAGTGATCTATTTTCGACATTAAAATGTCTAGTTATCTCTGAAAATGTCTCCCTATGTGACAGATGTCAAAATAAACCATAATAAGTTATCACTTTTAGGGTGTTCACTGTCAATACTTGGTGGAAAGGCATTATATTAGTAAAAACACAATAATCCTTTGTACTTCATTCCACTTTATTTAATATGTCAGGACCGGTTTCGCTCATTACGAGCATCGTCAACTGATAAGAAATATAATTTAACAGTGCTATTTATACAAAAATGAACAGTAATAAACAACAATTGGCATTGAAAAGAAAATACCAATTACATTAAAAGTGATTCTAAAATAGCACAAAATTAAAATGTTTAACACATCTAACATATAATTAAAAAGTCATCTCAGATTAATAAATTTAGAATGGGAATTGAAAGTAATTACAAACATAATTAAAATTTGGGAATTCTTTGACAAAGTGATACAATGAAAATAATGACATTAATAATGACAATAATATAGTGAATAGGCTTAATGATAGTTAAGAAGATTTCCCCGCTTCCAAGTAGTTGGTAAGTGTACATACTTAAACAAAATCGACAGCCAGGAAGATTCTGAAAAAGAAATTTTTCAAAAACCATATCAATTCAGATATATATATATCTTTGTTAGAATTGATATGGTCTTTGAAAAATTTCTTTTTCAGAATCTTCCTGGCTGTCGATTTTGTTTAAGCATGTACACTCACCAACTACTTGGAATCGGGGAAAAATAGGAAACTATCATTAATCTTATTCACTCTTTTAATGTCATTATTAATGTCATTATGTTCATTGTATCACTTTGTCAAAGAATTCCCAAATTTTAATTATGTTTATAATTACTTTCAGTGCCCATTCTAAATTTATTAATCTGAGATTACTTTTTAATTATATGTTAGATGTGTTAAACATTTTAATTTTGTGCTATTTTAGAATCACTTTTAATGTAATTGGTATTTTCTTTTCAATGCCAATTGTTGTTTATAACTGTTCATTTTTGTATAAATAGCACTGTTAAATTATATTTCTTATCAGTTGACGATGCTCGTAATGAGCGAAACCGGTCCTGACATATTAAATAAAGTGGAATGAAGTAGAAAGGATTATTGTGTTTTTACTAATATAATAAGTTATATTGGAATTATCTATGGTATAAGAATGAGCCGTCATAGTGGATGATAAAATAATTGTATTTTAATATAGAAAGCTTACAAACAATAGTAATTAAATTTACTCGCATTGTTTGCATCCAATAAAATCAAATAACGTTCGGACGCAGCACTGACCAACATAACCTCAACGGGTGACGTTTCTGTGACCCTTCATGTGTTCAAGGACATGTTTTGGAACATGGTTCCCGAGGCACTACGTAGATGTTCATGTCCCGGAATTTTTGTTACTCGATGTATGGGTCCTATTATGCTCCAATTGAGTAGAATACAAAAACTTATGTGTACATTTCTGTCATCAGGCCAAAACCAGCATTTGCTGACATAAATAAAACAGTATTTTCACGCCTAATTATTAAGTAAAAAATAATATTTGTAAGTATTCATATTACCTGCTGCGCCTATGATTTATATTGGCACTGTCTTCCAGTAGTACGAAAAATATGTGTTTATTTAACATACAATTAAATAATACAAAAAGTTTACTGACAAAAATACACAAAACACAATAATTATATTTCATTTTTTTAATTATTTCATTTCTTCATCTTCCATGGTAAGCGTGTTAAGGATTCTCAGTAAGACAATCTTTTTATCGGGCAAATCTTCCATTAGGTCCTTAACGAGGCCTTGCATTTGAGTGCTGAGCCTCTTTTGCCTGTGGAATTCTATGGCAATCAACGGTTCAGACTTAACACTGTGCGGCCTAGCTCTACCACTTGCTATGGATGTGCAGTGTTGCCCGTAAAGTTGGTAGCGGATAATTCTTTCCAGATTCTAAAATTCCCACAAAAATATTTATAAACATTTAGTGGCATCTAACTGGTTACCTCATAAGCATTGACTTAATAATCATCAATCAAAATAATAATTACATGACCATTACAAAAAAACACACCAATTCTATATCAAATTCGAATCGTTCAAATTATGTACACTCCCACAGATTTTGTCACTAACGACCCGGGTTTCGCCTTTCGGCATCTTCAGGCGCTCAAGTTCGAAAAGGGGGGCCCAAATTTCTACATACTCAATACAACAAATTGTGTGGAGGTGGTGCTTGCGTGACATTTCCATAAAGGCCCCAAATTTATAGCTACTCCACTGCTATGCATTTTTATTTATAATGAATTCATGAATAATCAATTTTCATAATAATATCATTAGTGCCATGTTTATTAAATTGGCTGATAGATGGAATAACTGGAACCAAAATTAATAATTTAAAATTATTTAAACCTTTTGCTTTTTCGATTGACACTCCTGTGCCTGCTTTTCTAATGACCTAATATCATTCTCGACTTCGAATATAGCAGACTTCTTGCCATCCATCTCTTGCTGTAAAAATTCTTGCTCCTTTGTCAGTGTTGCAATTATATTTTTATTCACTTCTATTTCCTGAAATTGAAAGACAATTCATAGTACTTTAAAAATTATATTATTTTAGTCAAAGTAAATAGTGTTAATGACACGAAATTTGTAGTTACTGTTTTTTAAGGGCAATGAAGGAACTTGTCAATGAAGCTAATTACTTTTCACTTTGGTGAGAATAATTATGTAAGAATAGGCTAGGAAAAGACTAGTAATTAGCTTCACATTCTTGCTATGCCCCCTTTTTCCAAGCGGATGAATAGAAAGGGGTTGAGACTTCACATACACCCATGCCTTCAAACACTGATCCTTAAATCAATTTATGAAAGCGTCCGTAATTTGATTAGACTTCACGAACACTGCAACCAACGGACACCATTGAACACTTGACTACAGGCTCAATACAGATATATCTGCCCCTCACATAGCATTTCAGTTGTACAAGGTGAATATATGCTAGAAGTTTAAAAACTCAAATTATTACCAAGGCTCAGCTTCACATAGTCATAATAGTATGAGTGAGTAACCTGATGGACTCTTTTAATATCCCCTCTCCTTTCACTAAGTCTCTTGAGTAACGCTTGGCGAGTGAGCTGAGGGGCATCACGAGGTCTAGCCCTTGCCGCTGCCGCTTCACGTCGCCCCACCGTATGCGCAAGGTCTGTTGCAAGACGAGATGCCGTCTGAGATACTTCAGCATGACGCACCTACCATTGAAATAGTACTAATATACATAACACACCAATCAGGAGAGTGTAAAAATGGTTTTAGTGTTTATAAAACATCTATACAAATGACCTGTTTTTAACTATTGTACATATAATATATGACCACAGCGCCTGTCAGTCTTAACCAGGCAAACTTCAAGTACAAAACACTAGATTCACTACTGCTATTTTGTTTTTCTAGTCGTCTGGGGCCAACCCTGTAGGGTATGGGTAGCCTTTACTATAATCCATGGGGACCAACTTAATTTTAGAATTTTCTTGTGTTTCCGTATCATAATTTTTGTAGCCTGCCGTGTGTGAATAGTTTTTCAATTATCTTTGTCTTTTGATTTTGTAACCACACTTGTGCTTCGCCTCTCATCCCATATGAAAAATCAATAATATATTTTATCAATAACAAATATGTTGTTTTCGATACCTACTCTTGAATATTCTTATGGTTCTTAACACTGTCATATTTCATACATTTGTAAGACACTTAAGAGTTGTTGTTTACCTCTTACCTATAAGTCATTACAGTAATAATTTCAATTGGCACAATCAAAAAATTCTCACCTGCATTCTGTGAATCTCCAACTTCATTCGTCCTATTTCTCCAGTAGCACTCTTCTCCTCATCAACCTTTTGTTTTGTTTCGATGGCCATAATACCCTGTCAGATAGCATAGCAACAAAAAGTAAGACAATGGTTGGTACTTTGCAATCATAATCATAAATGAAACAATCTAGTATAATTCAAAGGTATCTAACAGCCAAACCTTTTTCTCCCATGATAAAACTTCTCTTCTAATTTTGTGCAATTCTATGGCGAGTTGTTCTTTTTCATTCTCCAGCTGAATGATTTCCTCCTCAATATTCATAGCTTCCATTTCGGCTTCCTATTACGTAATATGAAAAAAAATTGTCATTTTACTCCTCCTACACGTAAACCTTAAATAAAGTTTGAACAGCATCTCATTAGAAGACGTACATCAATAAATAAATTAAAATAAAAAATTAAATGTGTTGAAAAATATTTTTGGTGGCATTCAGGGAAAAAAATTGACATCAGTGTCGAGTTTTTTATTTAAAGTTATTATTGACAGGCCAGCGCTATATTTATTTCACGAACACTCAGATAGCCTCAAAACCATAATTCGTTATGAGATTAGAATGTTTCGAATTAGAAAACTCTACTATCTCCCCAAATGACAAATTTAAATAACATACGATACAATATCATTCAACAGTCTTTGGAAAAAAAAATATAAATTAGTTTTTATGAATAAAATTTCAATCTAAACTTCAGTTATTTGAATGGTATTAAACATGTGCAAACTTTTGGTATTATAAATGGACATTAATCTCTGGGAGTACTTTTTTGATTGGGAAGGATTGGTGGAAAATTATTGAAAAAGGGATTAACAAAATAATATTACCTTCAGCTGCGCCATATATTCTAATGTCATATTATTATATTCTGCTTCAACTTCCTGATTATGAACTTGGTCCTCAAACTTATGTTTGTAAAGTTGGTCAACTTGACTTTGTAAACTGTCTAATGAACGTTGAACCATTGCATCTTCCTGGATCAACTTCTTTTTCTCATTCTCCAGTTTTAAGTTTTTATGTTCCATTATTTGTATTTCTGAAGAAAGTTATAAGCTTTAGATATCTTGTAGTACACATCTCTGAAGGCGGTAGCACAAAGAAGCAGCTCAATATTTGCTAGAGCTACATTATTTCCACAGTTTACCTAATATTCTATAAAAGCCATATAATATTTTTAATTCAGTTATAGTAATTTGAAACACATTGCATCTAAATTTGATTGTGCCTTGGGCCTCCCAACTGCTTAATTCGTCACTGCCGGTGCTGCTTTATGGTATTCGTCCAATACTCAGAAAACATATTTGAGATCAGGTCACAGTTATCGTGAAACATTTGAACTGACTGAGCCACGAGCTGCGGATGACTCTGAAGAACTTCAAACTGCTTCCTACTTGAACTGAAGGATACTGGGATTTTGTGGGATGAAAGAAAGCGATTGCCAGGTGACTTGGGATGCTAATTCAACATGACATTTTATGTTTGTTTGTTTTAATCTAAGAACCATAAAAAACATCAAAAAGATCTTACGTCTTCTGACCAGGTTCAGATCAGATTGCTGTGTTTGATATTGATTTGTCAGCTGCACAACATGTCCCTGCATCCTCAGCCAATCCTGTTGCATCTGTTTACTTTGCTTTGTTGATTCGGCAATCTCCCGCTCGAGTTCTTGTATTTTTCTTTGAACCGGATCTAATTCGCTACCCTAAACATTTATATGTTATGCTGTCAAAAGATGTTAAAAATGTGTTGTTTTTCAATATCTTACGACTACATTTTAAATTAGATAGAAATTTTATGTAAAAAAACAATGTGACTAAATAGCATTTTGTTGCTCAAGTTATTGGTATTTTGTAAAATCATGGACCAATCGAGGAAAGATATTATTTTGAACTAATTCATGATACACCATGTTTTATAGACCCAATGAATGATAATTATGTTATGAATAATTAATGGTAATAATTGACATAAAAGATTGTATTACTTCTTGTTTGTCAATAAGAACAGCAATCTTCTTGAAAACTCTATCCAAATACGCCTGCTTCCTATCAATTTCAATCAACACTTCCTTAATTTTGTTTTCTGATTCCGTTATCTCGGCCTCTTTCTTGGCACATATTTTTTTATCTTCTTCCAGGATTTCAGCATTTTGCAGATTTATTATTTTCAGTTTTTCTATTTCAAGTAATATTTTCGCATGTTGATTTTCAATACTCAATATGTCGATTTCCTGCAGGGAAACAATATTGGGAAATTCAATATATGCAAATAATAACAGATCAGAGGACAGTGGGTTCATCCAATGTGATTTATCATTTAAAAATTACATTTAAATGTTTGCGATAGTATTAAATTATAAGTCAATAGTGTAAACCAGTGCTTCCCAACCTGGGGTCTGCGAAAATTTTCATTCTTTCAACATTCTTTGTGATAAAATATGAACATGTGAAATAAAAAAAATTCGGGGGTCCGCAAATTATTGTTTTCAGATTTAGGGGTCCGTGGCATGAAAAAGGTTGGGAGGCTCTGGTGTAAACTGTCAACATGAACTCACAGAGAAAGTGTCTGTTCTGTGTTGTTTAGTGCATTATAGGTAGACAGATAAATCGAGACAAATATATAAATAATGCTTGCACATCCAAAGAATTCATTTATATTCCTAAGTAATATGTGAAATAAGATAAATCAAAAAGGCTAAGAAACACTATTCTAAGCAATGCGATATATCAAAATCTCTTGATAACGAGTGGTATAATTATTTTATAAATTATATTAACATTCTTCCGGGCTTCTTCCTTAAGCTGTCTAATTTCGTTTGCCATTCCTTCGGCCGCTTTATCGGTGGTCAATCTTTCTTGCAGTCGATCGAGGGTTTCATTCTCCAAGTTCATCTTCTCTTCAGTCAATTTTTCAAACTCCCTCGTCGAACTCTTCAGACTGCTTGATAAAGTTGTGTTTTCCTAAAATATAATTGTCATGTAAATACATTTTTTTTTAAATAAATAAACATTGCAAACATTCAGTTGACAATGCTCGCAATGAGCGAAACCGGTCCTGACCTATTAAATAAAGTGGAATGAAGTACAAAGGAATATTGTGTTTTTATTAATAAACAAACATTGTTATCACCGCTTAAATTATATAAGCCCGGCCTAAAAGGCTGCATTGTATGATGTATTAACTAAATCAGTTTTAAACTTCAATGAAACATAAAATATTTTCAATCTAATAATATAATTATTTAATTTGCACACACATCCGTGATATCATGCATGAATATTATGCTTTGCAATTTAATCAGTTTCTACTTAAAATGTTAGTTGCATGTCATATGATGATCATGGGAGATATCATTTCAAGTAAAGAGTTCACTATCAGCCTAGGAATAGCTTAAGCAACCTTCAACTCAAATTTGAATGTCTAGGGCTCACAATTGTACTGGGTCAGAACCAGTGTTCTCTCTAAGTTGTGCGCGTGTGCGCGCGCACATGCAATGAACAGAGCGCACAAAAGTTACACCAGCTATAGCACCACCAGAATAAATTAATTGTCATTAGTGTCATATAGTGTAAATTAATATTGTCATTAAAAAAATTTGCCATTTCGTTAAGTAGATCTAAATACCGTTATGTGGCGCACAATTTTTTTAATTTCTTTTCAAAGTTGCAGTCAATGTATTTTGCGCACATAACCTTCGGAAAATTAGAGAAAAAATTGGTCAGAACTTAGTCAAAATCAAAACATTCATCTTGACGCTGCTGCTTTACAGTAGCAAGACATAGTACACCATAAAAGTTAAGGATAACTGTGTACTTAAAACCATAAATACTAGGAGTACGGTGATTTTTCTATTTCAGAGTAATTCGCAAGTAAGAGACCATACCAATTACACCTCCATATTCAAAAAATTGGTGACAGACCCAACTTGAAAATTCACCGCTGGTGCTCCAGGAGAGCCTGAATGCCGCCTATTTCTACTTTAACCTGAATGGATTATGTCGCCATGGAAGGCCACTGATATGACTATTCATAGTATTTACTTGGCAAAGTTAAGGAGCGCTAGAATAAAGAGAATGACGGAGGACAAAGAATCTCAGAGGTACCGTGCGGTGACTATAATATGCTCCAAAAGGGAAGAGAATATGTCAGTATAGTATATATATATGTGGCAGTGTAAAATAAAGGCAATTGAATAAAACGTGTCATAGAAAATAAAGATTAATTATGGAGGACTACATACTTTTTATATGCTAATAATATAGGTAATTTACCATCTTTGCTAAGCTTAGATCTTTTTCAGTCAGTTGAATGGCAGTTGTTGCTTGCGCAATACCAATTTCAAAGTTGTTATGTTTGTTGTCTTCGATTTGAACTGAAAATGTTATGTTTATTATAATATTAATATATAAAGACAAAACACTCTTCCAGTAATAAATAAAATGGATAAGGTCAAAGTTATTGTTTCATGAGTGAATACCTAATCGCCCACATCTTGCGAGTTCATTAGCTGATCTTTCTTTAAGAATAGTAGTCGTTTCATTTTGCTGCATTTCTTCAACTATTTCTTTCTTTATAGACTCAACACCAGTCAGAAGTGTTTGTAGTTCAGCTTGAACATTTCTGAAAGATATAATAATAAATTAAAATAAACAAAAAGCAGATCTGAAAGACAAAGTATTTCTATCTCTATTTATTATTTTCTTGTGCTTTGAAGAAATTTTTCAGTCAAGATTTTTATTTATGCCTCTGAAAAACATCTTTAATTCGTTCAAACATAATTATAGAGAAAAAATTGAATTTGACATTTAGAAAATTAGAATCGGGGATGAAGTTATTCGCAAATCAAGCAATTTTTTTAATCCAAAATATTTAAGCATATTCGATAAAGCAGCACTTTCCTCCCAGTAATATTCAATATTTTTGACATTATTGGTTTACGGTAAAATATGCATGCTTTTCTAGACCAACTTTTTGCTGTCTTCTTACTTTTTTTATAAGCATAGACCAATTTACAATGTGACCAGTGATTTAATACCAGTCAGTAGTGTGCTCAGTATAATGGTTTAGAAATCAATCAAGATAAAAATAAGAACGGAACCATAAATATAGATTAAGGAAAATTATAGATAAAAGAATCATGAATACGGGATAGATGCTTGGTTAGGACCATATAAAAATAGCGATAAATGAAAACAATGAATGCAAGAAGGATAGATCTGGGTTCAACTGTAAAAAATAATGTATCAATTTCGTAGTCTTAAAAATTCTCACTCGTATTCATTTGTAATTGCAGTGTAGACTTTATCCTGTTGTTGAATATTGACAATTACAGATCCCCAAGTCTGCATCAGTCGCCTGTGCTCTGATTCCAATGCTTGTAAGTCTACAGTGCCATCAGAAACTATAGTTCCCATCGACTCCAACTCTTGAACCTTGATCTGAGTTTGGTCCTCCAGCAGTAGTATTTGAGACTCTAATTTCCACACTTCTGTTGTAAGATTGAACACCATCATATCCTAAAGATGTAGCAGAGTCAAACATTGAATGAAAGAAAAATATTTTTTTCATCTAGGTTACTTGTCAATCATATAGTTAACTGATTATATTATGTCATGCCATAAATAGGGCATAGAGAGAATGATTCGCCAATCAATAAGGAAAGAGAAGTTAAGCGGCTGGTTTAAAAAAAGGAACCCTAAACCATATTGAGCAAAGAACACTAGAGCAAGTATGAAACTCTTTTTAAGATATTCATATTTGTCAGTCCATATTATTTCTAGAATATAAAAATCTAAAAATCTTGGTGCTGACTTAATTTGCACAATTTGCTTAAAGCTTATAAAAATCAAAATATTTGTTTTGTGAGCTATTTTTGACAAACTATTTTACCAAATCTTTCTTCTCCTGGGCTAGTCGTTTTTTTTCTTCAGCCATTTTATCAGAAATCCGTTGGTTGACAGCCAACTCAGAGTCGGTCTCTGTTTGCCATGCCTCATATTGCTTACACAATAAATTGAGAGCTTCCAGTTCTCCAAATAGTTCGGCATCTTCAAAAATAAAACAACAGTATTTCACAACCATCTTAATTCTATAACAATCAAAAAAAAAAATTATGCTGGTTAACCTCTATGTATCCTTATGTATCCCCACTACAAAACCCATTTTACAACTGGGTATTGTTGTACAATGTTAAGAAATGATAAATTGTAATAAAAATATTTAATACAGCATGTATACATAGTTACCTTTTCTTTTTTCCAGGTTCAGTTTCTCAGCACGTTCTTTGTAATTGTCTCTGTGCGTATTCACGTTTTCTTCCCTTTCCACTCTCATCTTGACAGCGCTGTCAATAGTTGTTTCATACTGAACAATCATACTCTACAAAAGCACCACATTTTAATTATCTTTATAATATAATAAGCTATTGGAAGATTCTTAGAGATAGGGAGATAGCTATAAGGTATACGTGGGCATCAGTTTCAACAAACAAGTGGCTTTGAGAGTAGCTTCTTCGGAACAGTCAATATTTTGCAAATAGTACAATGTGTGAAAATGATAGTTGTAATAAGATATATTTGAATTTACTCATGTATTGAAATAGTATTTTATATACATACACGTTGATGGCTGACTTCCTGTTCAAGGGTAAACACTTCCTGTCCCAACTCGGCATCGTAATCATGTTTGTTTTTTTTTAAGTTTGCTCTCTGCAACCGATAAATAATTATTTTATGTAACCATGGAAATATAATATATTTAGCTAAAATTATCGTATTTCAATTGACACACCATAAAGTTACCTACCATAGTGATATCCTCATAATGACGCAAAATTAAAGTCACATTGTAACCGAAAATATACAAAAATATAAATGTCACAAATAATAAAATGGCATAAATACTTAAATTGTTAATTTTTAAACTATTTGTCAGTAAAATTTATATGTTTTAACTCAAAAGAAATAATGGAAAATTATCCACCATTGAAATTTAAAAAAAAAACTTTAATCGGTAATAACTTCAAAGAAATATGATCAAAATACATACATGCAAATTACAATTATTTGTACAAATATGACCTTATCTTTTTTTAAATATTTTCACTGCAACCTTTAAATGTAGAAAAACTAAAATGTATAGGTAGTATTTCATTGTCCCTTACTTCTGCCACTAAACTTATATCATAATTAATTCAGTGGATGATATTGTAGAAAAGTGACTCTTTTTCTTTAATTTTTTACATAGTTACAATCTAGTAATTACAGTATATCAAGAATATCATCTCACCAATTCAAGGATTTCAATATTCATACGATCGTTCTCTTTTACTAAATAACGCTTCAGAGTGGCTTGAAACTTTTGCATAAGTGGATGCTCTGGCTCTAAAACTATCGGTGGATCTTGGCTTTCTCTTGGAGCGCACCATCTAAAAAAAACCGAAATGGTTATGAACCTGATTAAAGCAAATTAAAATATTTTGTCTTTTAACTTCTAAAATACACATTTTTCATCGATTTAAAAATTAATTCTATTATCAGTTTCACGCTACCGTTAGCGCTCTAGCGTTAGTGTGCAGTACTATTCCTTTAAATTTGGCTATATATATATGTGTGTGTTTTAAATTAAAAATGATCATCTGTGGATTCAAAGTCAGAGTCGTGGAGTCATGGTACTTAGCTTGGAGTTGAAACCATAAAAAAATGGGTGACACAGACTATTTTTTAAAATTAATTTAACATTCAAAACCCCATGTATTTTGATAAATGGTAAATATGCCCTTTCACATGGACTATTGCGGCGAAAAACTTCACAAACTAAGCTAAAAACAACGCCACGATTTAAAACATTTATTGAAGCTTTGATAATGTTGGTGAGGATTGAGAAAAAGTGATTCGTTCACAGGGAATCCTGGAGAAGTTACAAAGTGGCCACATGTTCCACATAAAGAAGAAAATGTTTGGAAAAAAAAGTTTAGTATAGATTTCATTTATTGATTGGTTGACTCATTTCATTTCTTAAATAGCAAGGAATAAAGTAATAAAGAAATTTAAAGATTATTTACCTCCGTATCGATGACATAGATTCACTTTCTCCAGGCCCCACATCTCTTGTTGGAACCTCCATTGTTTGCATAATTTAGTTTTTCCAAAATATATAATAACTTTCAAACAGAAAGCATCGATATTAAATGAATGATTTGAAGAAAATTTTCATATTATTTCATTCACTTGTTTTTCACCATGGTTACAGTATGAAATCAAAAGTAGTATAAATTATGATATTGTTTCCTTGATAAATAAGAAAACGACAGTAGTTATAATTATGCAAATTTTTTAAAATTTATATTTCTTTAACTTATCCGATGCCAATATATAAATAAATTTAACAGAACTATGTTTACTTTGATATGAACTCAGCACAAAAGCAGGTGTTTTGCTAAACAATTATTGAATCTACATTCACATCATTGGTTGTCATGGATATATAATTTAAAAACATGTAAACAGAAACAAATGTCACATTAAAAATGGTAGGTATATTTCAAATATGTATTTAAAATTATTTTTATGATGTTATTAATAGTGATTGGCAAAATAAAATGAATCTGTCACTATTGGTAGCATAAAAATTGTATTTTAAATTTATGAACATCATTATAAATTAAGTTCCTAATTCAAAAGTGACAAAAGAAAAAGTGAGCGTATTGAAATCAACACAAAACTGTTAAATATTGAGCAATATATTTTAAATATTTTTTGTTGAAGATACTGTCAAGATCAAAACCAGCCTCTGAAGCTCTACACCCACTCGGTTCTAGCAAATCTCAAGCCAAGAAAATCGTTCCTGATCTTGAAGATTTTTTAGAAAAACGAGACTATACTGGAGCACTGACATTGCTTGAGGTAAAAATAAATATTCTTTATGTCATTCTGTACCAAGGTATGTGTTAACATCATGTTATCAAACATATTTTCTTCATACAGGAGAAATCATAAAACAGTAATATTATCAAGAGAATGGTTTGAAAATTTATAATCAATCAAAAAACTGCCTTATTCACATTTCTGATGTAATTTTTGAACATTTGTGAGCACAGTAAAACCCCCATTTACGTGAATGTTGGGACCGCGTGATTGGGAGTTGCGTAATTGGGAGAGTAAATCTCATACAAAATTATCTCGGCAACGTTTGACTGTATGCACCACACAGACAGCCACCCAAGTGGGTATAGCAGCAAGGACATGGAATGCGACTGCCCAATTGGGGGAGTTGCAGCGAATATTTCTGTTTGGCGCGTATTATGTTTGTTAGATGTCGGATAGTTTTTCAGTTCTTATTCGTGAAAAATGCACTAGGTCTTTGATAGATTTGGTTTATTTTTAATATAAAATTACATTTGATGTCTTTGTTATTCCACTTTTTATGCTTCAATTTGTGACTCCTGACTGACTGACTGACGCAACGTTCATTTTTTCAATTCACTAGGTCACTTTTTTTGTAGTATGACAATATTATAACTTTTTTTCCACAGTGGAAAAGTTGTGAAGCAACCCATAAAATAGGACTGAATTTAGAAATCGTTCAAAATTATAAAAAGTAAATCAAACAATGTCTGGTCCACGGGTTCGAATTCCATTACGGACACTTTTTACCTAAAATAATAAAAATATATTCTTATGGGTTATATAATATAATACATTTTTGAGGCTCCAAGTGCGCTCCTCATTCGCTTATAGGGTAATCCGCCACTGGCTATAGGAATACTACGTTATAGGGGACCAGACATCCATACAAAATTTTAGGTGAGGTTTTTTCAATGGCAATTTGTGAATTGAATGAAATCAGCTAACAAACATTTTTCTCATTTTTATATATCAAACGACCTTGTATTTAGAATATAACAAGGGATCAACAGCTACTGACAAATATTTTTTCAATATAGTAGGTATTTAAAATATAATATATTTATGATAATGTGACCTTGAAAATTCAGCATTTTGTAAAAAAAACTACGACATAGAGGAGACTGCTATATGAGGTCCTGCTGCATATGCTATAGGGAAACTTCTCTACAGAGGGAACTCTTTGGGGGGTTTACTGGATTGTATTTTTGTCTTTTGTTTTCAGTTTATGAAAAATGATTCCAAGACCGGTTACAATGTATGGCACAGTATTTGGAGCGGCTATTGCGCATTTCATCTGGGGGACTATAAGCGTGCTTTGGATATTTACAATGCCATTAAGAAAATTAATGATGAAAAATCTGTGGATAAAACTGATATCGATATCAACAGGGCAGTTTGCTATTTTTATTTAGGTAATGAAAAAATGGTATTTTCCTGTGATCGCGAGTCAAATTATTTGTTTCGTTTGTTATAAAATAAAATATTTATTCATTTGCTTATAAATATATTAAACTTGTTAATATATGTATATGATTAGCACATTTCCAAAACTTGTCTTCTCTTTTTACATTTATTTTGAAATATTCATGATAAAACTTAAATTGAATTGAAAAAATAGCTTGAATAAATTTGCAATTTTATTTTGAATTTGATTCACGTTTCACATGAGTATCTCAAAATAAATGAAAATGAACAAGGTGAATTTTGGTAATGAGCGACTCATATACTGATTATAAATAATATGACGGAAGCCATGACACTTTTATATGAAATTTTAATTATTTTAATTCTCTTTTATCAAGTTCATTCATGCATTTTTTTATCGTTTATAAAGATTTGTTATTTGGTTATGTAAGATGATGAAAATAATGTTGGAGCTTGGTAAATTTATTTTACACCTGATTATAGGAATGTATAATGAGTCCCAGGAAGCTGCGCTAAAAACCCCCGACTGTCCTTTGAAGGTAAACAAACAATATTTCATAAGTGCTCTCTGTAAGCATATGCTTTTGAAGCTCACTAGAAATTAAACCTTCTCACACAGAGAAAATTAACTATTCATGTACATATTAGCATTCTGCATCTTAGCAAGTAGAAACAAAATTACAGTGTTGTCTGGTCAATTGTGTATTGTTTTGTCATTTGCAATATTCTGTCCTGCAATTGTTTGTGACTCACAAGTTTGCTTACTTCAAAGCTTTCTTTTTAATTACAGAAGTAAAATAAATGTGATTTTTTATGAAGTTAACATAAATTTGGTTATTATCATTGAGTCACTGGTCATCTTATTAGCATGTTAACTCTTCATTAAAATATACCAACATTAATGCTGCATTAAGAAATTCTAATATCTTATGTTTTTTTTTCACATTGACAGTAACATAATACTTTATTTCATTACAGAAATTGATACAGTAATAAAAGGTTATTTTTGTGATTTCAGAACCGAATACTTTTCCACTTAGCACACAAACTGAGCGACGAAACAGGTCTGATGGATAGGCATCAAGCGTTGAGGGACGTCGCGGAAGACCAGCTCTGTCTGGCTTCTATACATTACTTGCGAGCTCACTACCAAGAGGCCATTGATATCTATAAGAAACTTTTACTTGACAGCAGGTAAATAAATCAAGTTTTAAAAATATGACAAATAAATAATATGGAAAAAAAATAAACAAAAGAAAATTGTAGTGAAGAATGCTGTGGTGCTTCAAAGTGAGGGTTGACTAGTTTTATCATTCACATCCATTGTATTGATTGTGCTTAAATTATTACAGAAATCAATTGGCTTTGAATGTGTACGTGGCACTTTGTTACTATAAGTTGGATTACTATGATGTGTCACAGGAAGTATTGGATGTATATTTGAATCAGCATCCAAATTCAACCATAGCTATCAATTTGAAAGCATGCAATATGTTCAGGTATGTTTTTTAGTCATTTATCTACATTTAACTATTGTACAGCGAGTCTTTTCATGAACCTGTAATAAAAGTCTCCCTTACAAATACCACAGCATAGTAAATTTATTATATTTTTTAGGCTGTACAATGGAAAAGCAGCTGAAAGTGAGTTAAAAAACATAGCTACCGATCAAAACACTTTTGGACATGACTTGGTGAAGCACAACCTCGTGGTTTTCAGGAATGGCGAAGGAGCCTTAAAGGTAAAATTAAAACCATTATCCAATAAGCAGTGGCAGATTAAGCACATGAGAGGCGCCAGGCACAATACAATTTGGAGGCACCATTTTACGGGTAACAGAAAATTCCACGTAAAATACTGAAAATATATAAAAATCTGAACAAAAAGTATATGAGTTATATTATATAAGCTGCTACCTTTGAGACCCCTAAGATTCGGTGGTCCCAAGCGCGCACCTCATTTGCTTAATCTGCCACTGCCAATAAAACAAACTAAACAAAATAAACATTTTTAAGTAATCGTAAACAAAGATTTTAGTGGCTCTTGAATCATTATAAGAAAGTCAATTTTTAGCAAGACTATTATTTGTATTAAGTGAAATTTGATATTATATAACAAATTTATTGTCTTAATAGGTTTTGCCAAGCTTAGTCGGAGTGGTCGGTGAGGCTAGGCTGAACTTGGTGGCAAGGCGTTTACGTGGTGGCGAGCCGCGAGAAGCTCTGCAACTTCTTGACGGACTGGAGCCTGCCGTACCATTGGAATACATTCTCAAAGGAGTTGTACATGCTGCGCTTGGACAGGAAATAGACTCTGTATTTACAATCAAAATCTGTAGTTGTTAAAATCAATCTTTTTTTAATTAACATCATTGAATTTTTCTTTGCTTTTGCTTTTTTCAAACTTTATTGTCTGGTAAAACAGCTAAGTTTATTTAAATTACAATTATTCAGAAATGCGTAAACATTTGTATAATATAAGTAATATAATAACATATATTCATAGCTGTTATTTGATCAATAAATTACTTGATTGTTATATAATGCACCCCCACATTTAAAAGGTATTCAACAGCAATCTACTCAAAATTAGTATTTTTAATAGTATACCAGAACTCATATAATCAGCCTAATTTAAGAGTTAACGTAATGTTGTAACAAAAACGTACAGTGAAATACCTCAGTACCCAAAGTTGAAAAACACATAATGTTAGCTTCATGCAACTTACCATAGAATAAAGGGTGACGCGCAAGATTGACTACAATAAAAGTTGAATATTAAATGAAGAAACTTTTATTAGAAAACTCCAGGAAAAACAGATTTCTATTGCTGGCATAATTGTAGCAGACTTTTATTTGTTTCTAATGTTTTATCGTAGACGTCACAGACCTTGCATGCTCTACAAATTTTGAGATAATTTATTGCTCCAGTGTAAATTCTATATTTCATATTTACAGGAAGAGCATATAAAAACAGCACAGCAGTGCCTCCATCTTGTGGGCAGTTCGGCTAGCGAGTGCGACACTATTCCAGGCCGTCAATGCATGGCTTCATCATACTTTCTCTATGGACAGTTTGAAGAGGTCCTGGTCTATTTGAACTCTATCAAGAGCTTCTTCGTAAACGATGACACATTCAATTACAACTACGGACAGGTAGAAAGCGTTAACCATTAATTTTCGCATTAATTCATGTAAAATTTATGAAAATAAAACAAAATTAATAGTACTCATTCCAAAACTTTATTGTATGATAAGAGCCGATTTTTCTCAGCAAGGGAACATTTTGAAATTGTAATGATTTCAATTGAAGATACTTCCGAATCAAACCATTTCTCTTTGAAAAGTATCTTCAGGCTTGCTTTTCAAACAGGTGAAACACTTGTCACACTTAGTAATACAACCGGTGGAATAACAATGTTATCAATTTTCATTCAGTATTAAAACGGTTTTCCAAAAAGATACCACTGAATCAATCGAATAGTGATTATTTTTGTATTTGTATTATTATATTTTACTGCTCTTTAAAACGCTGATAAAAATATATAAAGCTAATACTCTTTATAATGAAATATTATATCTTCAGGCCAAATGTGCAACTGGCTATTACCGAGAAGGTGAAGAGGCACTTATGATGGTACAGGATGAAAGCATCAGAAGCTCCTTCACATATATTGCTTGTCTATGTCGGTGTCATATCATGAACAAGCAAGCCCAAATGGCTTGGGATCTTTGTCAAAAAGTGAGTTTATTATCATTGTGAGATTCTGTTAAGGGCTATGATTCAAAACTGTTGTGCGCCACCATCAAAATGAACAAATAGAATAAATAATGGCATTTTTATGATTGGACATAATCACAAGCAATGTTCCCGCTAAGATGTGCGCGCGCACATCTCGCAAGATGTGACCGCACACTTTTTTCCGTCTTTCGCACAGACCGCACATATAAATGTTGTACAATAGAGTTACATTTTTTTTTATTAGCGGCTTTAAATAAAGAATTAATTTATCTAGCGTCAGTAAGTAGGTCAGAGAATAACTATCAACATATTTGCGCACATTTTTTATTTTACTAAAAATTTACCGCACACAAATGTTGATCGTTGAGGAACGTTGATCACAAGTACCAATCTTTCCAGCTTACATTGAATATGTCTCCATCTATCCCCAGTTGAGATCTTTACATGGATCACTTGCTTTCGTGATTTGGTTCCACAGGTATCAGATACTCTTAAATCACTTGAAGATTATTAATGACATGAGGTAGTTGAACCTAAACATGCCCTTTTTCTCAGTATGTTGCTTAAACTTCGAATAATATAACTTTAAGAATGAATAATACGCAACTTTTTATTTTGTCTTACCATTTTTTTAATGAAGTTAATTCATTAGGATTCTTTATGCTTTTTAGGCTGTCGGCGGACCAGATTACTTTAGCCTTTTGCAAATCGTCGGTAATGATTCTTATAGAATGGGCGAGTTCTTAGTTGCTGCTAGGGCTTTTCACATGCTTGACAGGTTAGATAATATATTGTCGAAAACAAAGCTTTCAAAGATGTAAGATCGATATATCATCACTTCTGCCTTATAACTAATGAAACCAAACAATGTCTCGCAATAGATTAGAGCCGAATCCAGAATTCTGGGAAGGAATGCGCGGAGCATGCGCTGGAGCCGTGCAAGCCGTTGCAGCCGATCGAGCCGCTCCAGATCAGTTGGGTGAACTCCTACAGCTTCTTAGGGATTCTCCGCATGCGCACGCTGACTCCATCGCCAGGACTATTGCACGCTGGGCTGCCGATATGCATTTTAACTTGATGGATCGATGAAGATTTACAGATTATAAGCTTTATTCATATTTGTCATCCACCATATCCACATTATTTTCATTGTTTTAAATTTGAAATACTCCTGACTTTTTCACGAAATTGAAATATCATACCATTCTGAAAATTCAAATATAAAGGTAGTTCTTTCAGCTTCTCTAGCGAATGTCACTTTGAAGTTTACATTGTATCTTCTTTGAGTACCTTGGATACGAGTGTAAGTTGATCAACATTTTTTATTATATATGCTACTCATTTATGAGCTAAGAGCGTGCCAATCGCCTAGGAAGGGTTGAAGGTATACAATACAATATTGTGTGATAGAAATCTGCCAATTATTACATTAAAAATAAGTGAAACAAGCGAAAAAGTTTTCAGGTATGTATTTTAATATTATATTATTTGACACATGATGTTTTATACTATTTTATTTGATGGTGAACAGTCTCAATAAATATTTATTACATTATATCGGTAATGTTACAGTTTTACTTACAGACATATTGTATAATTACAAAATTACATCAATATATAATGAAAGGGCTTACACTTCTGCTATAACGAATCAAGAACACTTTATGGTACATAATGTCAAAAATAAAAGAGAAGTAGTTTTGTAAATGATGCTATCGGCAGAGAGAGGCTATCCAGTTTTACTTAATAATTCCCAGATGTGAAAAAATGCATGAGCTTAGAGACACAATTCATGCTGCACAGACAATTTATATTTTTTTTATTTCAGTATTTTCGTAAATTTACTAAATAATTTACAATCACTTGTGAGCCAGTATGCTGAACATAGATAGCCTGACCGGCTTGCTAGTTTGTCATTATCTGCTTCACAATGTGCTATCATACCTTGCTTGACCATGCTGCTGGCCTTGAGAGCCATAAAGGGAGGTTCATTAATTATGTCAACAACCGTCAACTATCCAGTTTATAAAGGGGGTCTCCCTTTATAAATTTAAGCCCATTTTTTACTTGATTTAGATTATTGATTAGATTGATTTATAAAATTTATCTTGAACTGCCTTTCTCTCCATGTCGACAATTGTCAAACTTCTTTAACCAAGACCCTCCTATTTTATTGACATAATTAATGAATGTCCCCTAATCCCATGGTTCATTTACATAATATGATAGTTTTGTTAGCAATGTCCCTTCTCTACTGATAGACATGATCCAAGGTAATTTTAAAATACTTTCGTTTTAAATAATCATTTAATAAAAAAATATACAAAAAATTGCTTGCAGACTAAATTTATATTCTTAGGTCACTCACTCACGGTTGCTTCATGTTGGCAATGTTTTTTAATTCTTAAAAATGTTTCAATCACAAGTAACAAATTTATATATGTTCATATTCAAGATATTTATGATCCCCACTGTATCATTTTTATCATAACCGACACATTAAAATATATTTTATCATTCTGACATATTTCCATTTAAACTTTTCAATCTTTCCATAAACTTTTCAATTAACAAACTCAACAATCTTTCCACTCTTGTATATCTTTTATGACATTCTTTCAACTCGTATTATATTATATTTATAACTAACATTAAATTATTTTGAGACTAGAATAAGTTATTACAATAACGGTTTGGATATGTGAAAAATATATTGATACATTAATTTAAATAATTTCTATCTAATTCAGTTTTCTATTGAAGAGGACTAACAAAAGGGTTTCCATGATATATTGTTACAGAAACCAGAATGACATTAAATTAAACTATTTAATGTCATTTGATTTTTTTATTTTCAAATATCTTGGTGTCAAGATCACATGGGCCTGACTACAAAAATACATGTTTTGAACTAAGCCTGAGTTTTAATATTAATTAATGGCAAAAAGTGCTGTCTCTCACATAACATATAACCATTTACAAGATATGGTTGGAAATATTATCTACAAAATGTCATAGTATAAAGTTAGCAACACAGTGACGTATAATCTGTTTTTTTTCTTTTGATTACTTTTTGTTAATATATTTTTTTAGTTATATCAAGTCATAAAGGATAATTAAAACGTTTGTGTGGTTGAAATAATGTGATATTATTATGTTCCTTCAATAACAATGAATAATAATAATGGAATAAAAAGTGCATTTTTTTTTAAACTCGGTCACGCCAACATTTTTATTTTTACTTATCTCAAAACTATGTTTTTGTAGATAGGCCCCTGTGATACTAAATTCCCGATGTAACAAAACCTAAATAGTTTTGTTTTCAACCATTTTTTTTATTTACGAAAAAATCCCGTTGTGCATTATGCAATGGATGTATTACTTTCATTATGAAACTTTCAATTTATTGTTATCTCTTAAAATCCCAAAGAATGTTATCATCTTGTACTCAATTGACTGCGGATTACAGAACAATGATGCTATTATCTGCGAAAAAAAATTAAGATGTACAATGTACCTTTCATTATTTCAGATTTACATCAGCAAGTGGTTTTGCTAGTTGGTGACTAATGTGACTTTGACTAGATCAGTGTTTCTTAAACTTATTGCCTTATTTAGCACAATGCAATTTACACTATTGATTGTATGTTTTTCATGCAATAGATTTCATGGAATAAGGTCAAATTGGTATTAAATTAATAAACCCTTCGTATAGAGGTTGGTTGTGATGATCAATCATTACAATATACAGTGATTTTTTTGCCAACTTGGAGTTTGGTAGTGCCTCCAAATGCTAAAATATAAAAAGCCTCCAATAAGAAACACTGGACTAGATTATATGAAAAGGTTAAAAAGCCCAACTATTATTTGATGATTTTGTTTTATTTGAAGCACAAGACAAACAGTGCAAACTATTTCTTTACCAATAGAATGCACAAGCTGTCATAGCCTTTATATTGAAGAAAATATCAATTTACATATTTAAGTCCAATTAAAGTGAATGTGCTCATTTAGTTTTGCAATCAATCCTCATACGTCTGTCATTTTTGATGTTATTTGCCAGTAAAAATTATTGGTAATTTATTGGCCTGCAAGATCCTTTAACAAATTTAGAGATTATAAGTTTTAGTCGGTAGTCTCACTGAGTTTTTAGTTTTCATGTTGGTTGGGTGAATTTGGTTTAACACTATGAGACGAACGGCAGTTTTTTTTTCAGTCTTTATGCTCAATTCACTTGATTATGTAGTTTACATTTCAGTATCTGAAACAGAAATAAACTAATTTGGTTACAAAGAAAAGGGTAATTTGTATATAATATCATGGTACTAATGTACACCGTAATAATAGTAATATCAGGTAAAACTAGTACTGTCATGGATTCCATAGGGATATTTTATGAAGGATGGAGAAATTGTAATAACTATTTGTGGCTCTTGACATCCTAACGTGTATCGTCACCGAGCAGGTAGAGCATGGTGAGTAAAGAAGATAAGAAAATTGAGGTAAGTACACGATAAGATTCTTGGATATCGATAATTTGTCTGGAATTACTCAATACCTGCTTTTATTATACAAGTTTAACAGAAAACCTAATTCGTTTTATCTGTTAGCGCAATAAAGCAGATTGTTGACATCAAAGTCAATTGCTACTAAAACCAATCATCATAGCTTTCCTGTTGAAAAATAAACTGGAAAGAGATGATAGGTATGCACCTACTGATGCAAAATATACTGGTGTGCCTATATTATCGCTATCATAAAGCTACAGTGAGATGATGTAAAAAATGACGATTTTAAGATAAGTATGCCAATCGATTTCTGAAAAGTAAACCTTTATAATAAAATACTAAAATATTTTGATTTAAAAAGAAAATGCTCCGTGTAAAAGAAAAATCTTACATTTACAATTATTGATATTGTCCGGTAACTTCAAACTATCAGCGAAATTGGTAAAATAACTAGTTAGAGTTAATAGTATACAAAAAACTTAATGTTACCTTTTATCATAAACCGTAAAAGAAACTAAACAAAACTTTAATTTGCTATTAAAAAAGTAAAACATAATCCTTAATGTTCAATTATCTCAAAATTAGTATTTTCGATTTAACCAGCTGTTACTTTAGGGTAGCAATATGCTGTATGCTAAGTACTCCACTTTGGAAAAGTGTATGAATCCCTTTTTAAGTTGAGGTTCTAGTTGTTCTTACCAATAAGTTTTCAATTCAATCAATGGTTAAAAGCAAAAATTTTGAAATCTGTTAACTGCATGAATTATTTATTTTAACACGTCACTTGAAAATCAATAGATTACGAATTTACTGGATAATGTAAATATGTGCATCACTAAATTAATTTAGCATAGTGTCAAACTCTAATAAGCAAATAGCCACGAGGTTATTAATTAGCAAATGCTATGAAACCATTAATAATAATTACATGTATGCTGACCGGCGTGGTGTAGCAAACGAGTCGGTCTCTGTCGGTGCGAACACCGGACTGGTGGGGGGGCCACAACTGTTGACAGTCCACCCACTGGCGCCACCCGTCCGCTCATGTTCACTTCCGTAACACTATCATCTGAATCTGAATCTGGTGGAGGTCGATTGCTGGACATCCCAATTCGTCGACCCACTCGAACTGTCTCAGCAGTGCTCATTGATGACTCTTCTAAAATCATGAGAATTATTTGGTAATATTTTTCCACTTTGATTGCTGTCGAGAAAGCAGTTAAGACAAGTTAACAAATAATTTGTCATTCAATTAAGTGTTTCGAATCATTTCTTCGGCTTGGATTTTTGGCCCATACTGACACTTTTAGTCATTATTAAACAATATTCTTAATGTGAGAATCTTGATTCAAATTATAGTTAATAGCTAAATGGCTAGTCATTTATATTTGATAGTACATTTATGTGTGTTTTTATGTACCTATCAAACTCTTAGTTTCAAAAAATATATAAGCTCAAGTTTCAATTCAATGCAAAATATTTTACCTTCATTAGAATGATAACACCTCTGTTTATGCCTAAGCCTTGCTGGTCGATAGGCAGGTACACAGTTAGCTGGTGGTGGAGGAGGAGGGGGTGCTGCCCTTCCTTCTGAATCATTCTCTGAATGTCCGAATGTTCGGAATTGTAATGTATAGTCGAGAGTCGCTGCTGTGACTGATCTCGAGCCCTGCACAAGTGGAACTTGACCACCCGGACCTTGAGGATGACTTTGAGGATGCCCTTGAACATGATTTTGGCCTCCTCCGCCTACGCTGAATGTAGCATAGGGGCTTATTTCATATAGTTCTGTAACAGACGATTGAAAGTTAATCGATAGTTGTCTGAAAATATTTTAATAATTAATAAAAATATAATAATTTTGTCGTTTATAAAATATGAAATTGTTAAAAATAGCAATTTAAGGATAGGCATGCGCTCATTGTATGTAGCTTCCTTGGCAAAGTGGGTGCATTAATCTTATATGTATTTTTATGATTATGAGTAGCTTTTGAAATCCCATTTCAATGTCAAATATTTATTTGAAAAACAGTTTTTTATGAAAAATTTTTGCACTAATTCAATCAGCAGAAAATGACATATGTGAAGTTCACAGTTGCATTTGCAGTATAATAAAGATACTGATGTGAGCAAAAGAGGGCAGCTGAACATTTTTTGGTTCCTTCATTCTTTATTGATACTTTCAAAAAAACATTACATCCAGTAAAAATTTTCAATTTTTTTACCTGAAGAATCATCCAAGCCTTTTCCATTGTGCTTTAAGGGCAATGCTGTATACACCTGCTGACAATTTCTGCAGTTATCTTCTTCAGACTTGTCTTCGGCTGGAGAATCTTGTCTGAAAAGACACAATGAACAAAAGAGTTGAAATGTTCAAGTTTATTGTTTAATATAATAATAATGTAATTAAATGCTGTAACCAATAAATGTATCTACACACTGATAAGTTTTCAGGGGGAGAAAACATGTGTATTTGAGATTAATTACACTGCAGCAAAACTAGAACCAATAATAAAAAAAAATATATTGTTAGACAAAGGTGGTGCAATACACAGTTTTTGTTTCCATGCTTTTGTGGGTGCTTACCTCCTGTTTTTCACTATTAAGTAAGTCATCATGATGATTGAAAAAGCGATTCCTCCACAGAGTACAATAAGTATAAAAGTGTCTCTAAAACTCATTTCTGCAGGGACTCCTTCATCGGGATAGTTTGATGGTGCTGCTATGCGAGCTAGAACCAGAAAAATACAGTTTGGAAAACTATTTCAATTTAATTATTAAATAGGATGAAAGTAAAAAGAAAAAATATCAATGCTGGGTACTTCAATGCTTTTTTTTAATCCATGTCATTCACCATATGAAGCATATGATCTCCTAATGGAGGTATCACAAGAGGATTTATTCTACAAGAAATGTTTGTTACTCAGTCACTCAATTTATCTCTTTTTAAGAGAGTAGTAGGGATAGAAAAGATAGAGCAGGACAGGACTAGTTGTTGGCAAATCACTCTTGCTACACCCCTTTATTTAGGGACTGGAATGCTGAATATTAAAAATGGATTTCCATGCAGTTACTATTCAAAACATTGAAAATAATGTTAAGCTTATTGAAAAAAAGGTAACTTGCTATTAACCACATGATAAGAAATAAGCTACTAATTGTAATCCTTTTTTAATGTCGCTCACCTCCACTCAATGTTGTTGTTGCGAAATTGAAATCAGCTACAGAAACACCAGCTTCATTGACTGCTGTAACCCTCAACTGGTACCAAGTTGCGGGAACAAGCCCCCCGATTTGAACGTAAGGGTCAGACCCTCCTGCTTCTATGGCAGTGCATGGATCTGGACCTCCTGTGCCGGCAGGAATCCATCTTGCGGTACCGAGAGGTCTGTACTCGCACGAGAGTCGTAGTGGAGGACATCCCGAGTCATCCCAAGACATTCCATTTAACCGCAGTGTAGTTGAGTTGCTTGAGAGAAATTCTGATTCCGCTGGTGCTTTAGGAACTGAAAGAAATGATACCATTTTGAATACCATAAATATGCTTTAAAACATGTGACTCTTTACCTACCTAGAAATTTTCATAATGCCACAAATAACAAAGCAGTAAATACTGTAGGAAATTTAATTACAAATAGGAAGTGTCAAATTATTATACAAAGGAATCAGTAAAACCGATAATTTACAAGAAAAATGAATATCAATATGACAAATGGAACATTTTGGAAAAAACCAGAGAGCAAATTTAAAAAATGACGATGAATTTTCTTACTTTGCATGAGTTATCGGTTTCCTTGATTCAAATGTTTCACAATGACGTCAAAGAGTAGCATGCTGTAATTTTTAACAAATAATAGTATTGTGGTAATGCAAGTTTCTAACCTCTATCCTAGTATTTACACTCTTTCTGGAGATAAAAGTTGAGCAACATTAGGATACTGTAGACTAAATTAAGGTCTTGTCTATTTTTGACTATGAGAAGTTCGTTCCTTGAGCTTCTATGTATATTGATATGTTCCACCAAGAAAACAGACTTCTCGGCCACATTGAAAATTTTGCAATCTGTAATTTGCAGCTATTATCAAGATACAAGAGACACTGTCAATAGCTCACCTCCTCCTCTCGTTGACGCCGTAATTACGTCACTCGGGTTCCCACTTCCAACTCTGTTGTGTGCTGTTACATACATATGATAGAGAGATCCGCAGCGCAAATCCTGCAATGTAAATGTGGTGGAATCTGGAGCCAACTCAAGGGAACGCCACTCTGATTCTTCATGCTTATAATTCAAGGTGTACCCTGAAACAACCAATACCTCATTGTAGATGTAAATAAGTTTTACATTTTGAATTGGAAATGATCATGTAATTAATAAGCATATGACTATAATAGTAAGATGGCTTTATTTTCATAAAGTTGAGTAAAGAAATTTGAAAATGTTTAGAATAATATGAAAAAATGATACCTAATTATTGATAACAATTATCATAAAAATTTTAGTCTATAACTCACCATGTGCAGGAGTTGTATCTGGCTGATGCTCTGGTGTTTCCAGCCTGACAGCGAGGGCACGCTGAGTAGGTGTTGGAAGCGCAACAAGACTTGGTGGAGGCGGAGGTAATAACACACGAACCGAGTATGTGACTGAATCTTCCCCTCCAGAATTTCTAGCAGCGCATGTAAAGTTGTCTGACAGTGAAGCATCTATTTCTGTAAATAGTATTTAATACAACTACAATCTGAGGACTCAATTCGTTGAGTAGAATTCGAAGATAACCCGGATTACACCATGCTATGCTTGGTAATAATCACACAAGATTTTGAAACTGTTATAAACAATATTTCTTCATTCACAAACTTGATGAAGTAATTCGAACAGTGATGAAGTAATAAATTTTCCCAAAGATATACAGAAATGCAATTTTTGTGTGATATTGTAGACTCTATATGTATACCCATATTTAAACCTTAAAACGTATTCTGAAATAGTTCTCTACTTCACTGTGAATTAGAAAAGGGGAAATTAACTGAAATAAATTATATACTCCAGTATAGCCTGAGGGCTTTTACTCCCGCTTATTCTTAAGCAGTTTAGTAGCACTACTTATATATTTAAAATTTGCCTTAAATAATAAATAAATAATACGTAATTTGATTTAAATTCTTTGACTTTTGCATATTATTATACTAAAGTTTTTGAATAGTTTTTATTACATTGTAAAATTGAGGTTAACCGGTAATCCAGTAATATGTTGTTATTTGCTTTGAAGTGTCACTATACCTTTGGTGACAAGGAAAGTATTTAAATCATAAAAATATTTATTATGATAAGAAGTATGAATAATATTTTTAATATTAAATAAAATCTCACTGGGAATAAACAGATCGCCCTGTTGAGTAACAGTCAGTGCTCTGTGATGAGTGATTGGTGCACCAGCTCTCATCCATCGTGTTCTTGGTGATGGTGTACCAACAGCCCTGCAGCTTAAGGAAACTCCGGACCCTGCACCTGCTGATATCAGTCCTCCGAATGAAGCTATTCTTGCAGGTCCTTAAAAATTCCCCCACAGTCATTAATTATTGCAAATTTGCCTGAAAATAATCATTTGAGTTAAAGTTTTTACACATTAAAGAGTGCATAATAAAAAAATATTGTACATGTAATTAAGAGATCAATAAATTTACTCAAATATTGTCACACAATTCAATATATTATAAATTAAATAAAGGGCAACACATAGCAATATAGCTGAAGCCTGCAGATTTATAATATTTTAAAAAATGAATGCAATGGATACACATTCAAATAGTTAAATAAAATGAAGATAAAAAAGTTACTTATAACTAGCACAAATTAAAATAAGCAATTCTCATTACTTCATAAGTGCACTATTCAAACTAATGTATTAATGCAGCCTTTGCAATTGGCTTTAGATACAACCAATGCTTAAAATATGGGATAAGATAAAAAGTTCATGGCACTCGTTTCTTAAAATGAAATTCAAATAATGTAAGTTAACATCTTTAATAAATCCAGGCTTGTTATCACTCATTACTGTAAATTTAATACTGAAGAACACGGGTCGTCAACCTGGTCCGTACCGCCCACTAGTGGGCGGTACAGGTGGGGGATTTTTATTTCTCCTTAATTCCTTCTGGAATTTTTTTCAACCATATACTGGATTGAAATATAGCGATGTTGATAAGGACATTTTACCATGAAAAATAAGCAAAAGTGGGCAGTAGGCATAAAAAGATTGAAGACTCCTGCTGAAGAAGTACACCAAATTCTCTTTTTGCATGGGGGATACGTTCCATGCGAAAAAGGCGTGTAAAAAAAATTAAAGATACGTTCTATTATATTGGACTTTTTGTGCAACTTTGAAAGGAAATGAAAAAAAATTGTGTGCGTCTATATAATTTCGATTATATTTAATGTACTACTTATATAGAATAACAGAATTAGCATAATTTCAGTTCGAAAGTAAAGATCGGGAAAAAATAAAAGCATTTTTTGTGCGCTCTGTTGTGATGTGTGTGCGAGCGCTCGGCGAATTTTGTGCGCGCGCACATGCGCACAGCTTAGAGGGAACGGTGGTACCAACTCAAAATATCTATTTGTATTGTATAAATAAACAAAAAGTCTATTTTAAAAACAAATTGGTAGATTTAAATAAGAATGAAATAAATCAGTGAAGACTTTGACTTAACTCTCATAGGCAGACAGAATTTACTACATAAAACCGAGTGACAGGCAAAACATACAGTAAAAATAAACCCTACAAGTTTTCAGATTAATATATCACCAAAGAATTTAGTTATCCGTACATTTTTCATTTATATTAATCTTTTGAAATTTAATAACATTTGTATAAATACCTTTCGAAGATGGTTCCTGGTTAACGATTATAGTAGGTTCCCCTTCACCAGATCCAGTAGTAGCGCTGACCCACAGCTCGTATGATCTGCCATCTTTCAGAGGTCGGACTTCAAACATCATTTCACCAGATGTTAAAATTGGCCCATCAGTTGTCGAGCGATTGGTTGCAGATACCGTATAAGTTATTGGCTTTCCAGATCTACCAAAAAAAATTAAGATAAAAATTAAAGTAATAGCTTTTGGGTGTTACTATAAAAACTAACTCGACACAATACCGGCACATCACCAAATCGAATAAACATACCTTGTCGCTTCTCTAACGTAAATGGTATAGTGTTTGATATGTCCATTGGGTTTTAATGGGGGCAGCCAGCTCACCAGAACTGATTCACTGGATAATGACAATGCTTTGATTCCACTCGGTTGACCGGGAACTGAAAGAAATGGAATATATATTTTTAACAGTTCCGCAGTCGTAAACTTTGCAAAGGTGTATAGTAAGTAACGCTCTCTTTGTGTGATATCTTATAACCAATAAAATATTTTCGTATTGTGCTTTACTGTATTGTGAATTAAAAATATGAAAATAAAAATTGACAATGTGATACTAATATGGTCCAAAAATTATTTTATTCTTTTTCTGACAGTGAAATGATGACTGGAGGATATGCGCTATTTCTACTAATATAGCAGAGGGTATACTATGGTGTATACCCCCATGTAACCTTAACTGCAGCACTGTAAGTTTAACTGTTTGATGTAAAATAATGATAAAAAAAAATCTAATATTTTAGTTAATTTACCATTGCACAAATTCAAGAAAAACTATCAAAGTAATTTGAAATTGTTTTGAGGAGAAAAGACGTTTAGTAGTATTTGGAAACCAGAAAGTGTGTCAAGTTAATATTTAGCGAAGATTAGTAAAATCACTCACCGTCTTCATCAGTAGTGCAATGAATTGCATTACTTGGTGCACCATCTCCAGCACTTGTGTATGCCCTCAACTGAAGGGCATATGTTGTGTATGGTCGCAAGGCATGAAGCTGGGTGTCATGACCAGCTGTCCTCTTTATTTCACTCTCCGACCATTGTTCCACTGTAATTGAAACATTTTACAATAATATTGATTCTCAGTTCACTTAATGTGACTATCAGGGAAAAACATCTTAAAGAAAAGGGTTGAACATGGATATTCCTTTCTACATCGGAAAGTAACCTTTATCTACATTTTACAATAACCTTTTCTATATCAGAATTAAACTTATGGTGATTACGAACATTGCTTTGTGATAAGAAAACTGATACTGTATTTTTGATAGAAATTAATGTTCAACCCATGTGTTAAATGTAAAAACTTTTCATTAAAAAACTGAATTGAATCTGGAAGCTATTAGTTATATTGAAAAAGAATTTTATGGTCCATTTTTGGAGGTTCCTTTTACAAAAGTTATTAGTGCTCAATATGAATAAATAATAAATGTCCTAAATCAAAATTTTCAAACCTAAAGATATAAGACTTTATTATATCAATAAATAAAAAAATAAATATCATAACTTCTCACTATTGTCATTAGTCTGGACTGGTCTGAAGTGGACTTTGTACCCTTGTATTACACCTCCGTGATACATGAGTGGTGGTGGGCGCCATGACACCTTTATACTTTGTGAAGATAAGGATGCACAAGCAATGTCCTCTGGTGGGGCTTCAGGAACTGTAAATAAAAATATTCCCATATTCAATTCATCTACATAAAAGGAAATAAAGAATTTTATTGATTGTAAGGCAAACAACTCTACGAGAAGACGGTTGTAAATCAGTTTTCAATGTCTCTTTCTTGAAGAGATTAGGGATAAAAGGATAGGACTAAGATAATACAAGTGGTTAGCTAATCGTTCTCACTGCGTCCTGTTTTTTAAATTGGATAGGGGGGAAAAAATTTTACTAATCACAAAAATCAATTTATTAAATTATCCATATTGGAATATGAACACCAATAAATAAAGACCGAAGCCAGCAACACTGACTGCTCAGCCACGAGCTGGACATGAGAATTTTGGCAATGGAAGACAATCTCCTTGATATCTTCTGGTAAGATCAAAAACTACCGGCAATAAAATTTCAGAATGGAAGACCAAGCTAATATGTTTTTTGGACATCAAAGAACACAAACCCTTACTCTGCAACAACAACAAGAGTGTTGATCACTCGGCATTTTGACAATCAATGATTTAAGACAAAAATACTGGCTTTACCTCCTTCCAAGGTGACAGCAAAGGCTGGAGCACTAGCAGGCCCAGCAGCAACACTGTTGAAGGCTGTTACACTGACAGCATATTTGGTGAACTTTGCCAGTCCAGTTGCGGTGAACCGGCCATTAGCCCAACCGCTCACTCTGGCCACTCTACTGGCAGATGCCCCTGTGGTTGAACTTGGCAGGCCAGCGATTGCAGAGCTAGAGTTTGTAGAAACTTCTTGCCATCGTACTGTATAGCCAAGAAGTTCTCCATTCCATTTTTCACGAGGTGGTGCCTAAAATTAATAACACAGTGTTAGAAAATTGATTAAAAATAATTTGTATCATTCGATATTACCAGTTTTAAGCAATTTATTGCATCATCTTTATATCTTTTTATTAATTTGTACAGTGAATGTAAATTAAAGCAATTCATTGTAATATTCAAGACATAAACTGGTAGTCAGAACTTGAAGTGTGAAAATTAAGTCGATTTCGCTTTTAGAAAAAATACATTTTCAAAACAAGAATAAAATAAATGTTTAAATTAGTTTTTTGTAGCTCAGAATCAAATCAATTAAATTCGTATTTATTCTGTGATATCAAACTTAATAATAATATCAACTAATGTTTAAATCATTATATGCCGGTAGGTATTAGGACGGGCGCCGCCATGTATCCAAAAAAGTCAAAATCAAATGTTTCACAATACGTCAGCTTAGTACTGTTAGCGACTGCTTTCGGTAATACAAGGAAACTCTTTTTAAAATCGATATAACATTGATTATAATTCAAAATATGTCAACTGTAAGTATAACACTGTGATTCTAAGAGTTGTTGCTATGTGTATAAAATGTTTGAATTAATAAAATCGCCAACCTTGTCCGGTATTAGTGGGTGTAAAGTAGACGGTATATATATACGCGCATTTTCTATGGTCGTCACTACGCTCACGGAATTGTAGACCGTATTTATACGCTTGTGGGCACGCAACCAGTTAAAAATGTTTAACATACATTTAAATACGAATGTTCTAACTTCACAATGTGTGACTGATTGCTAATTAAGATATCTTTGTATATTTTACTGATACCAACCTGCCATGTAATTAATAGCTCTCCTGGACCAGCTGGTTGTACTTGGACATTTCGTGGAGGATCTAGCGGAGCTGAAATGAAAGAAGACATGTAAGAAGCATGATATAGCACAATTAAGTAGGTATAATTTACTTATTTGAATAAACCAGGTGATGTTTTTATCACTTTTCATTAAATAAATAAACATGTCACAGAATAATCAGTACAAGAATCAAAAAAAATAAATGTAAACACCTTCTTCTTGTGTTTTGGCAACTACAGAATCTGTGAAGGAGCTGTGGTCAATCTGATTGATTGCCAACATCCGCAGTACATATGTGCTTGCAGGGTGAAGGCCTCCAACAACTGCTTGCTCTCGACCAGAGGATCCAATATATTCAATACTATAAGAACAATTAAACAGTAACAGCGATTAATAATATGGTAATTCAGTAAACTGATAATTAGAAATATGCAGCAAAACTATGAATTTGTCAAAACTAGTATGTAATTCAATCAAGATCTATCTATGATTATGAGTAGAAATGATGTGTCAAGTCACGAACTTATTAGGGTTGGCAAATTGATAATGTCTTAGCACTTCAAATTGTATAATGTGCCACATTTGTAATATTTAACTTATTTAAATCTGGCAAATTTTTGCTTACATCATTTTTAATTAGCAAATTGGTTACATTTGAAAATGCTCACATCACATTTGATTTGATACAGTTTAATGGAGAATAAGAATTAGCAATTCAAAATGAATGATTCTTAAAACCACCAACTGCCACTATTAATTAAGATAGAATTTGAGTATTTTGACTGCATATTGAATTAAAAAAAACGTCCAACCTTTCATCCATTCTTTGTCTTGCTGGAATTGTAACATTTGTGGTTAGAGCTGTCTCCCAATCTGCAGATTGAGGCATAGGCCTATGCTGAACTAAATATGATAAAACTGGACTATTTCCATCAAAAGGGCGACGCCATGCAAGCCGGACTAGCCTGCTTCCAACTTCTACCACTTCTAAGGAAGAAGGTGGATCAGGACGCTCTGTAAATTATGAATAACATACAATGGCTTAATTGGAAACCTAATTCTACAATTCATTACCTTATTCTCTTAAAAATATCTCAATTGATTATAAAAATATTGAACATTTACATACCTTGAACCGCTAGGTAAATGACCAGTTCACTTCTTCCAAACGCATTTTCTGCTTGACATTTATATAGTCCTGAATCTTGGCGATCAGCTTGTCTTACAGAGAGTTGACTCCGCATACCTGATTCAGTTTTTGCTTCTGATATTATTAATCTGAAATAATAGATTTGTTTTATCACTACAAACACAATACAATACTAAATATGTATATAGTTTTGTGTTTGTGGTGAAATGTGTATTCTTTATCAACAATGAATGTTTAAACTAGATAGCATTTTCTTTGGTAAATTTCCAGTCTACATTTGATACATGAAGCTTAATGCAGGGTGTGATTTTATTTAAGATACTAATTTCATAATACGGGTCTAGGAAAATTCACATCCACGCTCTGCGTACACTAATTCAACTTTGAATACTCAACTGTCGACACAACGCAATTCGTAAATATAGTATAATTTGAATTGTCACTGTTGTGTCAATTTAAAAAAAAACCTAAGAGATAGTGTAATAAATTATCTGGGCTGAAAATTTTCTCGTTACATTTTTAGGTTAGGTGAGGATAGGTTGATTCATTGTGTAACTTAATAAAAAAAATGAGAACTTGTTAAATCAAACGTCTTGTATGATTTTTCTTTCACTATGGCAAGCCGTCTGGCATTAAATTAGCATGAAATGGCAGAATGATGATAACATTTGACATATTTACAAACATGTTGCACTAAATCTTCACATTCATACCTAATAAAATAAAATTGAATTTGAACAATGCATTATTTTATTGTCACAATACCTGTAGTTATTGGCATCAAGTCTGTTCATGTTATGAGTCCAAATAACTTGAATAGGATTGTCTCCAAATACTTCACAGACTAACGTTGCTGAATCACCACGCCTCGTTGACATATTTTTAGATCCATGTTCAAATCGTGGTGGCTCTATAAATATATTAAAAATGTAATAAAGAGTGAGAATATCAGAAATATTTTTCAAACTTTTACATTGGCAGACTTGAAAAAAAATTTAGCAGTTGGATTGCAAATGTTTTATCAACTGGCAAAAATTTTTCCTGGGCAGGCATTGGTTTGCAGGAATTGGAAAACAATGGTATAGCGCATATTGTTATTGATTAAAATTGATAGAATTGATGTTGTACAGGTTATGATACACCTAGTTACACATCAGCGGAATAAGAATGGTTCCAATATTAATTTTGTTTTGAAAATAGATTTCCATTACGCTGAATATATCGAAAAAGGAAACCAAATGAATGTAAAGGCTTGAATAGAATAATGATATTTACCATTAACACTAATAACAATAGCTTTGCTAAGTCCAGGACCAATATCATTGGTAGCTTTGCACAAATAATGGCCTTCATCATGAGGGCTTGCTGACTGGATGGAAAGAGTGCCATTATCCAAGATTACTGTTGGCCGCAGATCCATTGGGTCTAAAGGTTGATAGTTTTGTGATGTTTGACCTAAAAGAAAAAAAGACAAAATGTCAAACATATATTAAAATAACTTACTTAATCAGTTTTGAAAAAATCGATTTATGTTCAATGGCATGGGTAGTATTGAAGTATTTGTTATTGACTCACTCAATCTCTTTTTCATACAGGATACAAATAGAAGAAAAAAATGGTTTTTTAACTAATTGCTTAAGTTAATTGATATGAAATTTTATATTTGGACTGAAAAATCAATACATTGAAATGGCAAATCGGTAATTTATGCTACAGATTTCACAATAAAACTTTACTACTTTTAATAGTTAAATCTTACAACTCTTCTGTGCTGCAGTATTACGCCTGTTATCATTTTGTAAGTTAGATCAGTTATTTAAATAACTCAAGGATTTGGTTCTTACACTATTAGTAATAATGATAAAGGTGATATCAAGAAAAAGAAAATACATTTGATTACAAAAACAGCTTACCTTGCCCTTTCATCCACAATATTTCTGGTGTGGGGAATCCCCTAGCAGCACAGTGCACGTTCATTGGAGTCCCAATCAATGTGGAAATATCTTGAGGTTCGAAAATCCATTGCGGTGCCACTATAAACAGCGATAAAAAGGATTAAAATTATGAAATGCACCAAGCCATCGACGCTCCCTTATAAGTTTTGATAAACACAGTAATATTAATTAACCTAAAAATCTTATATCTTAATTTCATTTTATTTTCATTTTAAGGTTTACCTCGAACAACCAATTGGGAAGAATAGTTTGCTTTTGCAGCACTGTTGCTCGCTACACAAGTGTATATTCCACTGTGCAATGAACTCACTTCCTTGATGATAAGTAGACTAAAAAATTCCACGCTTCTTTGCTCCACCTATGGAAAAATAAAAGAAATATTTTTTTATTGAAATATCAGTGCCATCTATTTAATTAGAATGTAAATGTTTATCTTGATTTTAAATTTTTATTATTTACTGCTGATTCACAGACATCATTGTTCTTATGTTTGGATTGTTAATTTGACTGTAAATTATTGACGAATCATATTGACTGAGAAATATGATATACCCAACACAATTCACATGCATATTATTCAATTTTAAAAATAATCTTTGATTTTAATGTTAAAATAATGAACAAAATATTTTGAAATTGTAAAATCATACGAGATAAGCTCGATGAGAATTTTATGAGTCACTCAAGACCCATATCTAAGATCTCAAATTTGAAAAAATCTTAATATGATATTGACCTAAATGTGTGTCGCAGCGGGTTGCTCGATGAAAACACAACCAATCAAGTGCGATGCGCGTCGACTAAATTACCAGTTTATATGAAAAAGATATCAAACAATATACAAAAACAAGTGTCACATTAATATTAAGGTAATAAAATATTTTGAATTAGTTCATTATTTATTTTTTTATATTAGATGTGACCCCCACAATGTTTATAATTACTTACATCCAGAGATGTTGCAATTGGTAAGTTATCTTTGAACCAAGAGAAGTAGATGGGGCGGTCTCCAGACATGACACTACAGGTTGCTTGGATGTTGCTTCCCTCCTCCACGTTTGACGGAAACACAAATGGTGCCAACTGAGGCGGCTCTGAAAAAAGAGGTTTATTATGATGAAGACTGTGCTATAACCTTAAGTAATCCATAATAACTCACTCTAATGCCTCAATGACCGATAATCAATAATATAATAAAGAATAAAATATGATTAAATAAAGCATTTTCAAAAAATTTCACGCACCAATGTAGAAGAAGATAACAATGTCTAACAAACCTAATCTAACATTTCGACTTTTAAATATAAGATATATCTGCTTTTCAACGCAGCCACCTCTTCTTACAGCCGATGGACCAAGCCATAATAGCTATATTTAAGTGATACTATTTTAGGAGAATAACAAATCAGGCAATCAAGGCAACAGACAGAGATGGCAAGCATTAATATGGAACACAATAAACAATATAGGAGATTTATTGGCTGAAATAAAAGTCAACAATGAAAGGTTTCAATGAAATGATTTAATAGTCAAACAAATGACCTAAAATTTTAAGTGAAAAAGAAGCCAATAAGATAAGAGGGATTTGAAAATCAAATATATGAAGAAAGCCTGCAATTTTGACCATCATGGAAGAAAGTGATCCCAATAGAGAGGGTATAATAAGCTAAACACTTTAATGTATTTTCGTGTCTTGTTTATAAGTCTATGTTTTTGTTACCAATATCCAACTACCACTAAACACAACACAATTTCATAATCCAGATTGATTATTAATATTAGTACAAACAATATCTTTATGTAAACAAACAACTTGAAACTATTAGGTGACAAGGTTACAAGCTTAAATGAACATAAAACAAAAAAAAAATGTCTTATAACTTACTAAGGACAATAAGCTGTAGATCTCTCTTTGCCAGTTCTCCACTAGGGCTTGCCACGGAACATGTGTATGCACCGGCATCTGTTGGGCTGACTGAATAAACTCGCAGACCCCCTTCACCATCAGCACCGTGTCGCAAACCGGTTCCGACTGCAACACCCTGACGCTCCCATTTTACTCCGCTAAAAAATTATCAATTCTAAATTTCATTTGAAATGATATCTTCTTCAAATCTACACAAGAAGGGAGCTACTCAACAATAAGTTTTTAAAAAGGAGTGGTTGAAGTCAAACGATTGTTTCTATTGATATGGTATAAATTTTTGATTGGCATGAACTTGTGCAATGTGGATGTCAGAACTCTGAGTTTATGAAGGCATGTATTATTATGAAGCGTTTATATGGATAACCCACCTCATTGGATATCCGGAATATGGGCAGTAAATAGTGATGTTAGATCCTGCCACAGCACGCTGAGGTGCCACAAATCGAATATACGGAGGCCCTGAAATGTTGATACAATTATTACTTTTGACAAATCATAAAGCTACTTTTTTTAAGGAAATCAATCTTCATGTAGTTATTTGAACTATCCACTATCGTGTAGCTTCACACCAGTGGAGGTTCTAGGTACTGGGCTAGGTGGGCTAAGCCCGACCTGCATTTTTCACCCAAAACTTTAGATGGCTGAATAAAAATGAACAGCAATTCGGCCGTTGAACAAAATAAATACATTTATAAGCGTAACTAACCTTTCCCAAATGAATATAATATCTTTGTTTTAATTTTCCTCTGTCAATATAAGACAATGTTACGTCTACCTACAATCATATTCTCGATTGTGTTTTGTATTACAATTTTAAACTGAGCCGGCATAAAAAAAAACAATAACCCTATAAATACTTCACAGGGAACAGGCAACGTCACGTCACTCTGGCAACACCACTCAAGGGCTAGCGATGTTTAGCCCGTAACCACAGACAATATTTCTTTACACTGGGACGCAATCAAGCACGATTAGATTTTTTTTTGTATTTGTATGTACGGAAACGTCATCAATCACAAACGATTGTGTTTCAATCTGTCAAGCTTCTGTTGATCGTTGGGGGCTAAACAGAATCTGCCCATTACGCATACTTATGCATTGAAATACAAATACCAATATTGTTGTATTGTATGAAAGTGACAGGTATTGACTTTCAATGAAAGTGACAGTTCTGAAAACAGAAAGCAAAGCAAAAGCTTTTAGTTCTTGTTATTTCACTTTGAAAGAGACGAATTTAAGGATTCCGTATTATTATTCTATCATTTCTTAGCAATGATTTTATTATAAAATAATTTATGCATTGCAGTAGTGTCGTAGTATTTGTTAATTTGCTTGTAGATTAATGTATAAGGTGAAGTGGAAATATGCTTTTCTCTAGCCCACCCAAGATTTTAGGTCAGGAACCGCCACTGCTGTACACAAATCTAAGCTAATCTAATCTAATTGACAGTTAGTTTTGGTCTGCCTCTTCTTCTTCAGCCTATTAAACTGACAGATATAAGCGTATTGCTCTGATGCACTAAATCGAATTATTCTAGAGTAGGATCCTATTTATACATGTTGAGCAATTTAGAGTGGAAAAACCATAAGATTGCAGAATTGTTCAGCGAATTGAATTAATTATTTTTTTATTTTTTCAGTAATAAAATACGTACCATAGATATTAAGTCGAGCAGCATGCTCTGTCTCCCCGATGGAGTTAGAAGCTCTGCAAGAATATAGTCCACCATCTTCAGCCCGTGCGCTCGATATGTTCAGATGGCTGACAACATCACCCGACCGTTCCACGTATTGGCCAATAGAAAACCTGACTCATAAGAATAATCTGACATCAAAGTAAATTATGGTGGCCAGAAAATATACCGATTGTGTAAGCATTTTCTATGAACCAATTTATTATGTTTCATCAACTAGTTGGTTTCCCACCACCAACCGTTGTGTATATGTAGTCAATATTTATTGGCCACCTTCCACAGCGCTATCGACAGAAAAAAAGATGTCTACCCTCACAGTCATGGCCGTAGCTGAGCTGGATGGGAATGATTTTGAACTGTGCACTATTGTGCTTTAAAAACAGAAAAAATATAATATAATAATTTTTAAAAAAGGTGTGACTAGCTTGGTCACTTTAATTAAGTTGATATTTATTAAATTCAATGATTTACTCATAAAATAGGTAGCATATTTTAATTTTAAGATGAAATATTTGAGGGTCACAAATAAAACAAAAAGGACCGCATACGAGTTGTGCATCCCTCCGGTAGAGTGATAGTGCTTGGACATGACTAGTGGTTAGTTTGTCATTCCGTGTTTTGCTGGATGAGCTTAAAGCGATTTATACATCACAGACACATGCTTTCAAAAACTTGCCTAAATTTATAAAACTGTTCATAGTGGGATCGAAACTCGTGAACGACGTTATCGAAACCAACAGTTATAACTACCACTATTTTCTACAAACCTGTGTGTTGGTAGAAGTTCTTGTAAGGGTTGGTTATCTAGTAACCAAGTGAAGCGAGGTGGCGGGGCTCCAGATGCAGAACATCTTAAGGACACTGGTGGACCTGGACGAAGAGCCTGTTCGATGAAAGTATACACCATCTCTGGAAGAGTATCTGAAATAGTTTGTACATTTAATTACACACTAATTAAAACACTTGAAGTACATAATTTGTTTATAAATAATTAGTATTGTCATGATTATTATGAATGAAGACTCTAACACCCCATGACAACTTCATTAAGTTTCAATTAAAAAATAGCTAAAATTGCCTCTGTATCTAATCCAGTCATGGAAGACCATTAAAATCGTACGGTGTTACGTTTGTTGTTGAGGTTTATTAGAACTTTTTTTTGCTGTGTGTTTTGTTTCTAAAAACATATTTCATAACGAAGAAAGAGTGGCAAATTGAAGAAATTTGTTGTAACAGTGTTCAGGTATACAGTAAGTATACTGTTTAAGCATCTTTTTTGTGAGGAATTCAGAGATGAGGGAGCGTACAAGACAGCGTCACCTCAGTGGTTATGGAGAGACGTTGGAACTGGCTGGGCTGCCTGCCTTTTCCTTTGACCGGTGGGATTCCGGCATCCCGTACGTCCGTTGGGTACTATCCATAGGATGTACTCGGCGGAACTGAGGGATGCTGGCATGTCATGGGAGGAAGCAAAGCAATTGGCGGGAGACAAGGAAACATGGAGGTGCCGCGTGGCGGCCATATGCTCCACATAGGGAGCGAACATGGCCAAAGAAGAAAAAGAAGAAGATAAACAAATGCTAAAAATTATCCTTTTTTTGTTCAACTTCGAAAACCGACTTAAGCGAGGTATCAAGAAATATTGTAATTCAAAAACCTGTTTTTTAAAATGTCGGTTTTTGTATAAGCTGTAGTGATGAAAAATTTTCATTATATTAAATAATTTTTTGGCTACTGATAAATAATAAGCAAATAGACTTATTTTACCTCCAAGTTTTACTTCAGCAGTTGCTTGCCCGCTCTCCAACCCTCTCCTGACAAGACACTGATATAGACCAGTTTCTTCTCTTCTTATACCAGTGAGGAGTAACCTCGATGGTACCAATCTTCGAATACTTCCGCCTAAAGCCAAAGGTCTGCCTTCTCGGGCCCACTCGATATCACTTCCTGGCAATCCACCATCAACTGAGCAGTTCAGGGTAGCAGAACCGCCAGAGTTTATTATCTGATAATTGAAATATATTTTTTATTTATGGAGATAAGAGCTTTATTTGATTTCAAACAATTCAGGGCCAACAAGGTAACTATACAACAATGTAAATAATTTGCTTGCTACAATCTTTCCACACACTTTCCTCACAGGCTAAATATTACCGGTATTTTAAATATCAATATTGATAATAAAAAATGAACAATTACTTGTTACTAAGTTGCTCTAAGCCCCCTTTTTTGAAGAGAGTAGGGATCATTGGCGGAATTAAGTGGATGGCAATTACAACCATGACCATCCCCTGAAAAGAATTAAGGCATCCATCTTGGGCCCCAAACTTTTAGAAGCCCCGCGTTCTTGAATAAAATATTTTTTTTCCTAAATTTTTTAGTAACAAAACTGATACGCTTAAATACTTAAGTAAAACCGACACATGATAAAAAAATATTTTTATTAAAATTTCTCATTTTATTATGTAGGATCTATATTTTCAAATTAAATGACTATCCGTGGAATATTTTCTGGATCCGTCAGTGGTAGGAATAGAAGGATACGGGCTGAAAAAGAACTTGTTACGCCATATTCTTAGGATAGGATAGATGGTGGAAGGGAAGTTTGCACACAACGGACATTCATGTTTCAATTTGGCTGTATTTTTTAAATTACTCATTAATTATTACTGGTATTGATTTTTTAATACTGTAATTATTTGTCTGGTAGTGCAATTACTAACTATTATCAATTGGGCCAGTGTGTGAACGGAACATAGCAAGCCGGCATTCATCTTTGACAACATAATAAAATAATTAACAGTTGTTAATCTCAATAAAAACTCACCAATATCAGAGGATCCAACGACACGACTAATACTTTTGTGACAACCAATGTGGTGACGGCCGTCTGTTCTCCACCTGGAGATGCCGCTCTGCAAGCCCATCGGCCAGACAAGTCGTGTGTAACTCCTCGTAGCATCAGACGACCACTAGCGCTTCCAGAACCACCCATGCCGACAACTGCTTCTCTACGACCACCGGTTTCACGGTACCATCTAAATAAAAATGGAAAATTTTGAAGACATAACAATTTATCGTTGATTTACTGCAAAAAGTAAATAATTGTCAATTTGGTCAAAACTAAGTCACATTGAACAAAGTATGTATATAATTATTATAGAGAGAAAAAGTCATTATTTACTTACGTGACAGTTGGGGGTGGATTTCCATGAGCAATGCAAGTAAGTTCAACATCTCGTCCTTCTATCACCGTCAGCTCTGCCGGAGGTCTGCTAACTAGTCTTGGTGGAACACTTCCTGAAGGTTCTAGAAATAATCAAAACAAAAACTGTTATATTCATTTAACATAACATTTTTTTTTTTTTTCATATCTTATCTCATGAAAAGTTTTCTACGAGAACTCCTTGTGTTCTCAGTTGCTCAACCCCTTTTTTTTTAAGAGAGTAAGGACAAAAAAGATATGGCTAGGACAGGACTAGTGGTTGGCTAATCAATTTCGCTACATCCCATTATTTTAGGATTGGTATGGTGGGGGGGAGGAATATTTAGACATCACAAACATCCATGCCTTCGAATAGAAATCGATAAATCTGATTGAAAAATGCTATTCATACTAAAAACCCTTGAGTTCAAGTATGGAACTCAACAACGGTGACCACTGTGCCATGGACCTGGCAGATAAAAAAATACATATAAAATGTTGAGCTCGACTGATTTTACGTGCTTATCAATTATACTATTCTATTATCATGTGCTTTGTGAGACATTGATAAATATATACTCAAAATCGATTTATAATTATTTATGTGATGAAATATTTTGCTTGAAAATTATTTTTTAATTGAAAGTCACAAAAATGTTGATCGTTCCACAACCAAGAAAAGAAGCGATTTACTCATCAAATTATTGGCCCAATACAGAGCTGCACGGAACCTATCTTTTAACCATGCACAATTGTGCTTAGAAACGGATATAGATAGAAAAAAAGAAAATGTGACTTGCTCAGCCATTGGAAAAATTGAGGCCATTTTAAATTTGCCATGTATTTTCGAATTGAGATTAGTTAGCGAGAATTCAAAAAAGATCACACTTTGACATTAAATATGTGTTGTTCTGTCATTGTTATAATGTTATAACTTTGTTATTGGGTACATGTAGGCGAATATTGATTAAATGTCATTTCGTTAAGCCTATAAAGTATTTAATTATTTAGCAGTCATTCCATTGCTTTAAAACGAACGTTTTTATTATAATTTAGTTATATAAAACAATTTATGCGGTATTCAATTCCAACGCGACAATAATAATTTATCACGTGCAATATAAACACACGTGTGTTTATATATTTATTCATAAATGGATGGTTTTCGTTCATTTTGTGAACACAATAAATTTTAGCGGTCACGCGTCGAGCATGGTTTGCCCTATATACACTTTTTAATATAAATATATCCGCTCGTGGGGATTTATTGGTGACGTGTAGCGGCAGTGTAGAAAAAATTGTTAGCGAATGTATGTGTGTAAAACACGCAAATATCGCTCACGGCAACTCATTAATATTGTGACACATCCCCCTATATTGATATATTTAAATGCATTAATTTATTCATCATATCATTATTCAAATTATTGACAAAAAAAGAGAAATATAGATTGCATAAACACACAAAGTTTATTTATGTATCGAGAGATGCGGTGGATGAGGATTGAAGGGGCTCGCATGAGCCTCTTGTTAATTTTGACTTAGGCTAGTTAAATTAAGAAAAAAACAATATTATCAGGAATAACCAGAGTTTTACTGTTATTTCTTACAGTTACATAATATTGTCTAAGACGGTTTACGTTAAAATTCGAAACATGGAGTTGTAGCGATAAGAATAATATTATAGATACATATTTATGCGTCAATCTTCACTCTCGCAATCTGAGATAGGTAAGTATTTTTTTCAGCTTTTTATTTTTAATATTTTACAGTTTATTGCGTATTGTAACATAATTTAAGAATATGAAGTAAAGTTCGATTGGCTTAATAGTTATAGCGTACAATTGAATAAGAATAAAAAAAATCTTCTCTTCCGTAAAACGCGAATAGCTCTGAGATTAAGTAAGCACATTATTGATATATTGACAGTCTACCGCTGTTTGTTGCTGAGTGGTTAAAGCTCTGAGATTTGATCCACTCGATTGATAGTGTCGAGCTAGAGTCCTGGAATGAAACCACTTAAAAGTTGTTTGTTTAAATACCTTAAGCTCCCCCCTCTTCTCTACGATCTTTTTAATCCACACAGCGGTACGTAGAAAAAGCGATTCATTAACTACTTCTCATTTCTTAACTGTAAAAAGATTCTTCTTTTCTTATCCTTTTCGTAATGAAAGGTTGAGCGACTGATATGCAACTAGTTCGCATAAAAATAGTTTTGTTAAAATACTACTTACATTAAGAGCTAATATGCTCAGAATTTGGATAGGATATGATTATAAAAGGGGTTGGATGGATGGCATATTGTAGAAAACAATAAACTACTTCTCGCATATTAATAATTTAATTAGTTAATAAAATGCATCTACTTTTATATTAAAACAGTATCTTTGAGTAATCCTAAGTAACAATGTTTGCAGAAACAGCAAGCAAGTACCAACAACTTTTTTTAAAAAAAAGTGGATTTAGGACTGTAATAACTTGCAGTCTTCATTAATTAATTTATATCGTGACATTTTCAATTTAAATATACATACATATATCATATTATTATACGCAACTCAAATTTAAGCTTATTTTTTGCATTAAATGGAATATCGCACAAATTAATAGGGGCTTTCCAATATAATATTCGACGGCCTACTATCGCTTCTGGCTCCGTGTTTGGTGTATCGGAAATTTCCATTAGCAATAAATAACGCAGAGGCCTGCACCGCACTGGACCGCATACATACTCAATCACCCCTACACGTAAGCCCACAAAATTGCATGCGTGTAGATAACCACACTAAAACTTCGCATCCCTGTTTTTTTTATTACTACCCTTTATGTTATACAAGCAAAATTATTTAATTTTATTCAGGTCGTTGAAAAATTAACGGTGGAATTCATCTTCAATAAGTTCAGCATTCAAAAACCAATCGGAGTCGCAATTGGTTTTTAAATTATTGCCGGAGTCAGATTCGTATTTTATTTACCCAACTCCACAGCCCTGTTTTTTTTTTACGAACTGTTTGCTACTCAGTAGCTCAACTTTTCTTTTTTGAAGAGATTGGGATAGAAATATAGGATTTGGACAGGACTAGTGGTTTGAGAATTGCTCTCGCTACGACCGTTTTTAATATAGGATGGGTGGAAGGGTTTTGAAAGACATCACATACATTCATGCCTTTTGACATAAATCTATACATATACAACAGTCCGTGCTGGCATTCGAGCTCTTGACCTACGCAACCAAAGTCAACTACGTTGATAATTTGACTACGCAACCGTCATGGCTATATTACTGTGGTTTATTTAAATTTGATAGACTCTGTATTATAAAGAACGAGAAAATAACTAAATTTATGAAAAAGAAAAATGCCTAATTTTAAAAGTGCGAACGACTTCGTTTGTTTGGGTAAATCGCATATCAATATTCAGCGGACGGGAATTTATTCGCGCGAATTTCACCAAATAATTTATGACGGACCAAAGACTAGCACCGCCGCTTTGTTATTGTCGCTGGTTTGAAAAAAGAAAGATGGCGTTTCGCGGCGGAAGATTGGCGGCTGATTTATAGTTTTCATTTTCTTCGGGATCGTCGCTTTCAGCTTCTTTTATGACAGATTGGAAAACTTTTGATAGGATAATATTGCAACCGATGACTCGGCATTATTTTGGAAAAAAAATCGAATGTTTTTTTTGATATTTTTTTCTTCCTATTTTACGTACAGTTTTTTTTAACCACAGACAAAACCACATCTTTGCTTCTGCACGAATAATATTCCATTTTTAAAAGTTTTATTAGATACATATAACACTGAAACTTATTGTCATTTTTGTGGAATAGTTTTTTTATGAACCAATTCGATTGTATTTACATGAATTATAAATACGTGTTTCAAGGGGTCCACAGAGTTTTTTTTTAGATTTGGAAAGCCAAAGCACAGTTTAGGGAGGCCACGGGAAAATTTCACGAAATCCCAAAAATTTTGCAATTCTGCAAATTTCTAGGATTCGAAATCCTTGGAAAAGCCAAAAAAAGTCCCACGCTCGTTATTTCGGAAAATCCGCAAATTCCTGGGAAGAGCAATAAAATTCATAAAAAAAATCCTTTCAAAAAAGACATAACAATGGTTAGGGGGCCACAGACAAATAAAGACACTCAAAAGGGGCCACAGGCCCAAAAAGCTTGAGAAACACTTACTTGCATAAAAACAGGGGTGGGGAACCTTTTCTTATCTAAAAGCCGCATTCATTTTTCTGATTTGACATAAGGCCGCAGTAAAAATTGACTAGAGAATTTGTGGCCGGAAACAATTTCATACAAATTTCTAAGGCCCAGAAATTTGCGGATTTCCCAAAATTACCAATGTGGGACCATTTTTTTTGGTCTTCACAGGATTTCGACATTGAAAATCCCAAGAATTAGCAGCGTGTCACCTTTTTTTAGGTCTTCCAGGAATTTTCAAATCCAAAATCTCAGGAATTTACAAAAAAATATAGAATTGGCCAGAAAGCCGCTCCAGAGTAGCCAAAAGGCCGCAGGTACCCCACGCCCGCATTAGACCATTGGTTATGGTCACAGTATGTCAATGGGCCTATTATTGTTTTGTATAATGTCATTAAGTTATGAGTGTTACGCATTGGCGGATCCAGAAATTGTCCCAGGAGGGGGCCAATCAAGTTGTAAATAAACATGATAAATAAATAATACATTAAAAAATAGATGATTTTAAAATAATATATCTACATAAAAATAGACAATACATAATTAAGTATGTATTCTATAAAACATAGTAAACTAAACAATTAAAGAGCCCATTTCACAATAAAGTTTTGATAAAACAGAAAAATGGTAAAAAAAATCTTCTCAGGGGGGGGCCATGGCCCCCATATTGGATCCGCCAATGGTGTTACGGTACTCATCACATAACGTTCAAGAGGAACCTTAGATGGCGACAAACAAGAAATTAAAAGAGTGCCGAAACGCCGTCCCACCGTATAATATGTAAAGAAGCCCAGGTTTTAAGTAAAATTTAATATATCATGTCAACCGATCAACATAAATATACAAAACTTCAAGTTATAATTTAAAAAATGATTTTACGGTTTGATGGTACTCGATCTCACGAAGAATAAAATAAACGTCAAGAATATGAAACTCGATGTCCTATCTCTCTCTGAAGTAACAAGGTACTTCCGACGGAGCACCTCGCACAATACAGGTACTAGAGATATATTTCTTTTTTATATTCCAGCGTTTTTCATTAGGACTATTCCTTTGTTTAGTGCATTCTTCTTTCTCGCGTTGATTACTTAAGTGCCTGCGAACGGAAGACAGCCCCCAGTGGTGTTGATTAAGAGATATGAGAAATTTAAGAAAAAAATGTTGATAACAATAATTTGTCGAGTCTTAGAGAGCAGCGGTTAGCGTTGTAGGCTTCCGTGCTGGACGTCACGGGTTCGAGTCCCAGTACGAACAGTATTATTTCGATCGATTTATCGATTTCTGTTCGAAGACATAAGTGTTTGTGATATCTAAAAATTCCCCCTACCCTCTCCGATCCTTTAATAATTGGTTGTAGCGAAAGCGATTAGATAACCACTAATCCTGTCCTAGTCTTATTCTTATATCCCCACTACTCTCTTTGGATAAGAGAGTTTGAGCGACTGAGTAACAAACAGTTCACATAGGAAAAAATATGTTGAGATACCTCTATTAGGAGTCCATATGTTTCACATTGGAAGAGGACAGAAAAATTTACACACTTTATAACATTAAATTTAGTTGCCGGTCTTTCGTTTAATTTGAAGGATTGCTTTTTTACTCATTTAAGTGAACGGTACTAAGTTTTGAGCAGTTGCTCCTAAGACACTCCCATCCAAGGAAAAAAAATAGGTTATATAAATATGCCTAACATTTGTTACGTCACTGGAGAAGGGCAAATAAGTTGCCGATCGAATTTGTATATAAATTGTGTTTTTGTCAAAACATACAATTTAATGAGAATTCTTTAGTAAAATAAAAAATATGTGAAAATTCTACAATCAACAATGAGCCAAAGGTAGGGATTGCAATATTTTAATAAAACTGTTCGCGATGAATTAAAATATTTTAAATCTGCCAAAGAAGTATTAACATGGATGGACATGTTATAGAATTGATTGGCTCTTAAATGATGTTAATAATTTTAATAAACCGTTACTCATTTACAAAAATCATCCGTTTATGATGATGATATATTTTAAGCAACGGTATTTTATATAAAATACAGAAATAGTGATTTTGATTTTGATTTACTATTCTTGTTGTTGTTTTATTTCAACTTTTTTGTAATACCAGTATTGAAATATTCATTCAGTATTCTAAGAGTTGGATGCATTTATTTTTATTACCATATAAGCAATATAGTGCTTTAAAGAATGTTTGGTAAAATAATTGAAGTTTTTGTGGAATAATTCAGTACACCACGACGACGTATTATTATATAAACGAATAACTCAAAAAAAAAGAGAACGATATATCAACGTCACCGAAAATAATTCTCATTTCAGAGAAATAAACGTAACGAATTCAACGAGAAAACGATTCACATACAAATTCTTAAGTAGGGCCCTTAGTTTAACTCGACAGATCCTACATAATAACATTATTCTATAATGCAATGCCTACTTTGCCAAGGTTCGAAGTGCGGTTGAATAAAATTTACATCTGATGTTGTCGAGCAAAGGCGTAAAAGATAGTCAGGCAATTTGACAAATTCAGGATGTAGAATTAAGTATTTGGTTGTGTAATTTGGCTTGAGGAAGACGCAAGCAGGAATGTTTCCAATTTAATTAACATTTTAACTTGCACTAAATAATTAAAGAGATCTATAGCACTCAGCTTAAGTGTTTCGCCATAATGCGTCATTGAAGCGACGATTCTTAAACTGTACTTCTTAGTAAAACTTAAATATTATAAATATATCACATAAAAAAACATTGATACTTTGGTTGATTCATATAAAATGCACTTAATATAACAACATCAAGTGTGTAATTTTCATGTATTTATTACCTGACCAATTGTCTTGTAAGAATACCATTGTTTTCAATTTAATGCAGAGCTCTATCAGAGTCAACTGCGACTTAATCTTTTTAAATTTGAATCGTTCAAATTATGTACATTCGCACAGATTTTGTCACTAACGACCCGGGTTTCGCCTTTCGGCATCTTCAGGCGTTCAAGTGCACGGATGAACTTGAACTGACTGTCAGTTCAAAGTTCGAAACCCGGGTCGTTAGTGACAAAATCTGTGCGAATGTACATAATTTGAACGATTCAAATTTAATATTAAAATTCCACCAAGCACCTTCAGTCGAAATCTTAAATGAATCTTTTAAATAAATTACCAAAGATATACGTTTGAGGAGATTAAAAAGACTGTATGTACATTTATAAAATTTTGCATCTTAATCTTACATGAAACACAATAGTTTTTTTGTAATAATAAGATTTACCTTTAACTTCACCATCATTCTTTATTGATTTTTTCTAACCATGTATTTAATTATCAATCAAAGTTTTTGATAAATTTCTTTACAAATTCAATAACTATTTTTTATGTAGTTTTTTAACAATTTATGACCTAATTTAAAGTTTCGTTTTAATAAAATTAAGTCATTGAGAATAAGGTGTTTACACAATTTACTGACAAATTAAAAGACCTTCACGAATTGTATAAACGTAGTTTTATTTGAAAATTTGTATTAAATAATACCGCATAACTTTGAAACTGTGTTGGAAAAGTCACATAAAAAAGCCTTAGTTTATGTTCAATAGATAAACAAACATTTCTTTATACCTTAGGACTGTGTAGTCGTGTATAAACAGACGACTCCGACTCCAGCTTTAAAATAACAAAAAAAACAACTCCGACTCGACTCCAAAGATTTTTTTAAATCATTTCATTTTAACTCGTACCATCAGATCATTTTTAGTCAGCCTAGCATGCAGTGGCAACACTAAAGACTATTGTGGCTTAATTACACATCATTAAATATTTTTTTAAAGAATGGGTCCGACTCAGACCCCTTTTCTTCACTTTGACTCCACGGCCCTGACTTAAACGTAATTTTGACGATAACTTAAAGTCGATTAGGCTATTTTTTTTGCTTTACAGATCTAATTTATAATTTATAGATTTTCATAGTTATATTTACAGATTTAATTGAAAAACATAGCGATTATGTATCCATTTTTTTTTATATCGTGACTATCGCACAAAAAGAGCTCACAATGCTACCACTTTTCTAAGGTGACCTTGATATATATGAATATTTAAAAAAAATAATACAGTACACAAATAATGTAAAGTAGATACATAAAAAGGCAAACAAGAAAAAATATGTGACAATTTTCAATTTGGGTCACATCTGTGGCAAAAAGTTTTAATATACACTTGTCACATTATTTCATTTTTATTCGAGGAATAAGAATAATTTTATTTTAATTTGTTGCAAATTAAATGCGCAAAGTTTGAAGGATATGCAAAGCAACCTTTTTTATTTAACTTTATTGCTTTTAATAAATTAACTATCATTGATAAAATAATTGTGTATATTTTAAATTATCCTTTTTTAGTATTTCTTTTCATCGATACTTTCTACAATTACAGCATTTTTTATCACTATTTTAATTAAATAAAACAGTTTTCAATTGAATCAATTATTTAAAAATGAGTAATTATTTGTTTGTACAGTGTTGGAAGTAAAATATATTTCTCTTAAAAACATACGTTATAAATTAGTACATTTTCAGGATACATATCGCTTGTGATAAAACAATACCCAATTCTGCTTCACAATAAAGAAGAACACGGTCTATCAAAGTTTTGTATCACATAAATGATTTCAGCCACTTGTTTTCAAACTCAAAGCAATATGATTAATTTCCTTTGTAGTTATTCTTACATAATATATGCAATTTTCCAAATCTTACATAAACAAAGCAAGTCATGTAATTGTTGAATTGAATTTATATTTGGTTAATGATGACGAAATATGAAAATACACAGAATTTATGCGAATTTAGTAATGGTAGAGTTTCTTTCGTCTACTGTAAAATTGATGTCGTGTGGAATAATATTGGGTATTAATTTATCATGCAATATGCAGTTTCGTTATAGTTATACGATTTTTAATTCAAACCTAAATGTGCAATAGTTGCATTAATCGATTTCTAAAGATGTAATATAAAACTAAAAAAAATGCATTCAATAATGTTTTGCAAGTCGACAAAGATTTGTCGTTTTTCATCATTGCTACTGAAATTTGAACGTAATTATACAAAAGATATCCAATGGTCATTTTTGAGTAATTAAAATTCACTTTCATATTCAAAATTTTAATTTATTGAAAACATTCAACCCAACGATAATCAGAAAAAACTATTATCACAAAAACTAAAACACAGCCTTATCATCTAAGTGGTTTGATATATTTTTTAAAAAATAATTAATTATATAGGTAGTACAAATAAATTCTTAGTATAAATCTAAAATGATTAGATGAATAATGGTAACTACAATAACGTCCATTTATTGGTTGATTGCGATAGCTGAATACCGAAGAAAAATTCTTTCTTTTTAAATATATATTTGGCATTACAGCTAATACCAATGCGCCAAATATTTTAAAGTTAAAAAATCATACTAGAAAAACTCAATGAGAATTAATAGGAATAGGGTAAAATATCAGTGGCGGTTCTAGGTACTGGGCTAGGTGGGCTAAGCCCGACCTGCATTTTTCACCCAAAACTTTAGATGGCTGAATAAAAATGAACAGCAATTCGGCCGCTGAACAAAATAAATACATTTATAAACATAACTAACCTTTCCCAAATGAATATAATATCTTTGTTTTAATTTTCCTCTGTCAACATAAGACAATGTTACGTCTACCTACAATCATATTCTCGATTGTGTTTTGTATTACAATTTCAAACTGAGCCGGAATAAAAAAAACAATAACCCTATAAATACTTCACAGGGAACAGGCAACGTCACGTCAGTCTGGCAACACCACTCAGGGGCTAGCGATATTTAGCCCGTAACCACAGACAATATTTCTTTACACTGGGGCGCAATCAAGCACGATTAGATTTTTTTTTGTATTTGTATGTACGGAAACGTCATCAAACACAAACGATTGTGTTTCAATCTGTCAAGCTTCTGTTGATCGTTGGGGGCTAAACAGAATCTGCCCATTACGCATACTTATGCATTGAAACACAAAACCAATATCGTTGTATTGTATGAAAGTGACAGGTATTGACTTTCAGTGTGACAGTTCTGTATTGCTTTTAGTAGGTACTTGTTATTTCACTTTGAAAGAGACGAATTTAAGGATTCCGTATTCTATTATTTCTTAGTTACATTAGCATTGATTTTATTATATAATAATTTATGCATTGCAGTAGTGTCGTAGTATTTGTTAATTTGCTTGTAGATTAATGTATAAGGTGAAGTGGAAATATGCTTTTCTCTAGCCCAACCAAGATTATAGGTCAGGAACCGCCTCTGTTAAATATCAAGGTATTTCAGTTCTACAGTAGAACTGACATACCTTGATATTTTACCCTATTAAAATGGAGTTCTACCAAGTAAATGCCAAATCAATAAATGAGAATTAATTGTAATTCACTCGAGATCAACACGAGGTGAATTGACATCACAGACACCCACGGCTTAAGCATCAAATTTAAATTAAAAAATTTAGTGTCGTACATACTAGTAGACGTGAATTTTTCCATTTTTTTTCCAATTTCCAATCAAATGTAATGGTTCATCACAGTTATGTTGGAACAAGTTAAAGTTTATACGATTTGAACTTACAAACTAAAAGCCTCTTTACTTACATAATTTTCTGAAACTTAGCTGTAGGAATATTTTATGCTGGAAGGATGTCTCATTAATTACGCTTAATATTCAAATTGCATTCCAGGTTGAGGGCTACAGCAACCCCGTGACGAGATTAATTCGCTCCATTACTCATCCCTTTCAGTTAAAATTAGCGCGAATTAACAAGACTCTGAATGGCTTCAAGGTGCGCTATGACATACACTGCATAGCTTTACGTAATCATAATTTTAAGCAGAATTAGCGGCAAATATTTAAGCCGTCAAAAGTTGAGATTTAATAGCTCTAATTCGTATCGCCATAAGTCTTCAGATTGTTCTGCAAGAAGAATTAAAAGATACCGACCCGTATCCAAAGCGAAGCCGGCTCTTGTTTTAATATTGTATAGCGGTGGCTCTTAACCTTTTCGAAGTCACGGTGCACTTTTTGTCACAAAATAAAAATGGCGGTGCACAAAATCAAACGGAAAACAAATGCGCACATAAACTTTATTACAAATTTAACAGATTTATATAACAGTTATACAACAAAAAAATAATTAAAGAATATATATATAATATAGGCCCTCTAATGGTGAAACGAGCCGACTATTATAGTAAAATGTTAAAACTTTTAAATTGTACTTGTGAGTACAATCACATCTTTATTTGGTGTTTTGGTTGATTGCATATTTTATTTAACGAAAATAACTCTATTGAAAAGTGTATTAACTGAGGTTACTTCACCTTTACAATACTAGGTGTGTAGAATATTACAACGCATCTAACTTATTTTTTTCTAAAATACTCTTTGGCTCACTTCACCCCTCATGGATCCATATGTATTGTGCGTATATGGTAAAACTGAACAAAAATTACCCTTAACTTTTCCGGTTCTAAGCTCAAGAAATGCGACCCCAATACCAACATTTTCTTAAATATCTATTTTAATATGGGTGATACAATGTTTATAATTAAGGTATTCTTATATCATAGTTTTTTAGACCTTTTGTAGTTTATATAAATACGCGATAACGAGATAAGCATCCGCTTATCAGCGATCGTTCGTAAGATAGCTGGGCTAAACGCGTCAGTTGCAAATTCATATTTGCGCTGGGATGTCGTATTTTTTACGCGCAACTTAAAACATGATTATTTATTTTAAAAAAACACGGATTTTTATAAAAAAAAAATGTATGAGGAATGATGCAGAGAGATATTTTAAAGTCCTTAGACTATTTTATGTTGAAATTCATAAGAATAAGGCCAATAATGAGGAAACCACTGGGGTCCTAAACGACCCCCATCGGCAGAGAAGTATTTTTCTAGTCTCCGAGCCGCGAGAGTTAACAAAATGGAGATTATTTTAATGAAAATTAATAAATGCGAAATCTGAACTTGTAGGATTGTTCAGATTACATTCAAAGACATTCAACGCAAGGCAACATGTGCGATCGATTAAGCAAAATCGATTCGTTAGCTTTCATAATTTTACGAAACATTTTTTCGGCTTTCACCATTTCGCGAATGTTTTAACGTTTACCATTTTTTCCGTGGTGCACTTGCAACAAGCTCACGGTGCACCGGTTAAGAACCACTGTTGTAAAGTATTCGTATAATCCATTGACTCTTATCTTTATTGAAAGCATCTCTCCTTTTACGAATATAAAATTCTTCAACACTCAACCACCATGTAAATGCAAAAATTCAGTAATAAAACATTGCTTATATTTATTTATTTCTTTAAATAAGCGTCAACTAATATGACACTGGGCCTAATAAAGCAGAGGTGGGATAGAGGGGACTCGGAGGGGCTAGCTCAACCTCTTGTTAAATTAAGTAAAACAATAATCTCAGACCAAGTCAGTACCTAACTGCAAATTTCGACATTTTATATATTATCACGAAGGCTAAAGTGTAACGGTTGAAACATGGAATTTTAGCGAAAAGAATTATACAAATTTCTGCATCAATCTTGGAATTTTCACTGTGACAACCTAAGAAAACCATTTTCAGCTATTGATATTAATTTCTGTTCCATAATATAAGTATTACAAGTAAAATCAGATTGCTTGATTAAATGTTGTGTACATATATCGACTTTGGAAAGGAAAAAGGACGTAACCCACACATATCAAATTTTACAGGAGACACGAAAAACGTGTTTTGATGATTTTGGGCCATATGCAAATTATGAATAATACACAACCTTGAAGTGCACGGAGACTTCTAAACTGGTGTTTAATTGTCATAATGCAATATTAATTAAAGAAATTGTCTAAGAAAAAGAAAAACCTTTATTTCAGTCTTTTTTCTTGGTTTCAATTTTTTACAAGCTCAACTTTTTCAAACTTAAAAGCTAAATTTAGATACTAATTCGGCATTTGTAGCTTGCATCCTTTTGATAGAACGTGTATCAAGTTTGATACATTGTGATTATCGAAAAAAACCTGTTTTGAAAAAACTGTGGGTTACGTCCTTTTTCCTTTTCACAGTCGATATGTAATAGTATAATAGTGTCAGAAAAAATCGTTTCTTCCCCAGAGCAACGCAAATAGCTCTAAGATAAAGCAAACCACTCCACAAGCTAAGTACTACAAGGTTCTAAGTGTCGACTTTTAACCAAATTAAAGTAATAATGAGGCAGTCTTAAGCGTATGATTATCGACATGCTGTATTAATATGAAGTCGAAATTTTGCTTAAATTTCTAATAATCCGTAGTTTTAGGTGCGCGTCGCAAGATATCTGAAGTTTCAACTTGAATTCTTGAAGATGCCGAAAGGCTAAACCCGGGTCGTTAGTGAACAAATTTGTGTGAATGTATAATACATAGGTTGAATAATAGTTTTTTTTATTTTGATAATTTTTTTCCTTTTTTTTTAGATTATTTGATTTTATACAATTATTTTTATTCTTCAACACAATGGTGTTATTTTTTACCATTATGATGTTTTGCATTTTTGCAGTGTGGTATTATTACAATTTACAATATTAACTTAGTACTTAATGATATCAAACACAAATTACGAAAAAAAAAAAACCTCCTTTTCCTATTTATCCTCCATTTTTTAAAAATATATTTTCTCCAATAATAATGATCACATTAGATATCTTCCATAGAATTCTTTTTATTTTAAATTAAAAAGCGTAAGCCAGTTTTTTGAATCACCTGTGTTTTCATACAAATTTCACTTAGAACCTTGTAGCACTGGCGGTTTGTTTGAATTTCAGATGGACAAGGTTTTAATAGAAATTTAGGTATTTCTAATTAACCATGAAGAACTATTTTTAACAATATTTTATTAATTGGTATATCATGCCAGTACTATCATTGACAGTGGCGGATTATCCCATAAGCGCAAGAGGCGCACGCTTAGGGCCTCCAAATCTTGGGGGCCTCAAAGATAGCATATATTATATGAAACCTTACACTTTAATTTCAGTTTTCAATATTCAATATTATTCTACGAAGAGGTTTGCGGCACTTTTATGTTATTCGAAAAGCAGGGCCTACAAAATTTATTGCGCTTAGGGCCTCCAAAGTGCTTAATTCGCCGCTGATCATTGATATATACAATCGAAAAGAAACTTGGAATATTAACAATTTTCAAAATAAAGCATTCAAAATTTCAAATGCCTATATCTTTTTTCATGCAGCTGTCCACATAGAACCTTGTAGTACTCAGCTCGCGACTTTTTAACTTATTTTTCAACCCACCGCTAAAAATAAAAAATAACTTAGATGCGCCGATGTAAGCAAATGAACGGGAAATTTAAAGAGGTTAGTGATTGATATCTGAATTTCAATAGGGCGCCCATAATGTTGACAATATAAAACGGGAGACATTCGAGCCTCCATTAAAAACACCGCTATAAATGTATCACAGAATGTGGATGAAATTTGAATAAACGTAAAGTTTTTTTATGTTTGGACATACGCCATGGGGTTAGCAGGCTCAGTCTTTAAACAACTGCTTCGTGACTGTTACTGTAATAACGAAATGCCGTATCTTCGATAATTGTTTTCTGACAGAGCTCTCGTACGAATGGTAAGTTGTATTTGATCAAGTTGCTAAAGTATCGGTAAAACATGAAATCATCATTTTGTATTATTTATACAGTAATATCGTAATGGAAACTTAAAGTAAGTACAAGACAATCAGTGGACATTTTGAATGCGTAAACTAGCGATTTCAATAGTCACTCTTTGGCACTATAGTTTCGTGCTTCTATTTTTATTATAATATATATATTCCTTTACATTTTTAGACATAGATACAATGTTTAGATTGTTACAGTTTATAATACACTATCGTGAAGTATTTTACTATATTTAATAAAATATACTTCCGCAAAGTCGACCGCTAGACAAAATATTATCATAATCGTAACAGGCAATGTCGGATACTTGTATGCGCGGCACGAATTTTTCACCCCCCAGACAAATAAATTTCATCCCTGCAACACTGACGTTGTACTATAAGATATGGCCTACTAAATTAATACGTGTCTTTTCTATGGTAAATGATAATAAATCACCTTTAAAAGGAAGGCATATGCGGTGAGATATTGTAAGAAAAATAATGTGGATTTATTAATGATTATTATTAATGATTGATTTCTTCTTTTTTTTTTTTTTTAACCATGTCCGCTCCCAATGTGAAGCATATGGACTCCTAATGGAGTTTACCTCAACAGAAGTGTTTCTACGAGAACTGCTTGTTACTCGGTTGCTCAATATCTCCTTTTTCCAAAGAGAGTAGGGAGTAGAAGAAAGGGGCTAGCACAAGACTAGTGGTTACCTAGTCGCTCTCGATACGCCCCCTTCATAGGATAGGATGCGCGGGAGGGGGGAATTCAAGACATCACATACATCCATGCCTTTGAACAGAAATTCATAAATCGATTGAAAAATCAATTTATAAAACTGCTCGTACCAGTATTCGAACCCGTGACCTCCGTAGCGGTAGCCAACGACGTTGACCACTCGACCACACAGGCAGCTGAAATTTTGATTTCTTCTTAGTAAGCTTAAATTTTCGAGACATTGTGTTAAACATAAATCGAGATCGATGTTGCTAGCAATAATGCTGTATATAATATGGCCACATTAAAAAATCAATCAAATTATCGATGCCAAAATGAATTATCCAACCCACGACATGTGGTTGTACTATATTAACCTATTAAGTTTTTTTTTAAATAATAAAAAGTACATCATTTGAAATCTTTGATAGATTCGGCGGTAACTTTGTGAATGATCCTTTTTAATATAAAATTAAATTTGATAACTTTGTTATTCAACTTGCTATTCTACAGTTTGTGACACGTGTTTTGCCTCCTTGAGAAGCATCATCAGACAAAGCAGATAAATGAATCGCCCTCCTTATCAAAGTATGTATTAAGCGAATTGAAGTCTTTAATTAAAAAACTGATTTCTGGTAATCTCGTTGAAATAAAATTTTACAAGAGAAAATAAAAACTGTACAGGAAGAATAAAACAATAAATGTAAGATTTTTTTAAAAGAGTATTTATTGAGAATATAAGTTACACATATTTATTCCAAATACAGTGGAACCCCAATCTACCGTACTCGCATTATTCGTTTTCCCGCATGGACCGTTTATTTTTCATAGGCCCGGCCAAACACCCATAAGAACAATGTAAAAGAATCCCGCATTAATCGTTCCCCGATTTACCGTTTTCCTCGATCTATCGTTTAAATATTTTGGTCCCGTCACGAATATTATCCCGATTGACCGTTTTCGTTGAATATTTTTCATAAATAGTTTTGCCTCGCATTTCGTTTCACGTTTTTTCAGTGGAACCCCGATCTACCGTTCTCACTATCTTCGTTTTTTTGCATGGATCGTTTATTTTTTACTCGACCAAGACCCCGTCATAACAATATTTAATAAATCCACGTTTATCATTCCCTGATTTACTGATTTCCTCGATCTATCATCTAAATATTATCGTCCCATCCCAATTATTATCCCGATTGACCGTTTTTGTAGAATATTTTTTTTTTCTCTCAAATAGTTTTACATCGCATTTAGTTACATAAATAAATATTTTTTTTTGAAAATTAAATATTTTTAAAAATATTATTTGTAGATTTACCGCATTATTCGTTCAATTATTACGGTCCCTTGAAAAAAGTAGAATCGAGGTTCCACTGAAAACGTTTTAAACCTTCCAGTAGCCATAAAAATGAAGATGTAGTTAGGTTTACTCTGACATTTAAAGTATTGTTTTTGTCACGTAACATTTTTTTTTTTGTATTAAAGTTTGTTCCTCCATAGCGAGGTTCAGTTTTTGAAAATTTAAAATATAAAATTCTATTAGCTTACTCAATTGATTAACAGATGGCATTCGTTTTTCGATCTGTACTAACATAGTCAGTTTTTGTAAAAATGTCCGAATTGTAGAGGCTACGATAAAAATAAGTGGGCCAGTATTGTTATCATTGAAATTAATAATATGAGGGTTATCCATTAAAATTAAAATTAATCCTCATTGTTTACGAAACACTTACAAATTGAATTGCAGCCAGTTTAGTTGGAGTGGCTGTTATAATTAATTAAAACGTTAGCAATTTGGCACCTGTATGAGAATAGCGGAGGGTACAAAATGGCACACGCGTCACGAACAAACTTAATTGGATTACCTGCTTACTAGATTACATTTATTTTAAAACACACAACAGTGTACATGTTCGCATACATAATTATGATCCTCATAAAGCAGCGGTTCTCAAATTTAGTTGTGTATGCTATGATCATAATACAATAAATCAATAATGCACAAAGAGTAATTTGAGTGGTACTCTGAGTGATACTTTGTTTGAGTTTTTTTAAGAATTAAAAAAAATAAAAGTTACAAACTATTTTTATTTTTTTTATTTATTCTTGGAGTTGATAGAAAGAAAAATATTTCTTTTGTCACGTACATGTACCGGCAACTTTTTTTGGCTAAAGGTCAAAGTAAAAAAAAATGTGACTTTTAAGAAGACTATTCGGGTCAGTAGGTATTTTCATATCATATTTTACAGTCACTTGAAATCATCAAATGGGCCACTTGGTGACCCGCGGTTCATAAGTTGCCGAGACCTTCTTTACAAAGTCGTTGTTATGAATTGAGCCAATCTAAATTCGATCTGAGTTTTGAGCTCGTTGCGACAGGTCATCCGCATCCTAACTTATGTAATTGTTTATAAATATTTTTAGTATTTATCGTTGAGTTTTTTAAACTTTATATTTAATACATACGTGCTATGATTTAATTAATCTAGTGTCGTTTATCTTGTTTATACAATATGGAGAACAAATAAGTAAGAATTTGTTGAATATTTCACCATTCTATTCAGTGGAACTGGGATTAAAAGTAATGCACATTACTGATTTTAATTGACACATCTCATTATATCTACAGAAATGATATTTTTATAGACAGCTGTATACGAATAAGATATTCAAACAATTAAAGCGATATTGCCTTTGACAGTTACAGAGTCATACGAGTCACAAGAGCCACGACGAGTTAAATTTAAAAACATCTCACCTAAGTGAGATATAAAGTCCCGTATAAACGGGTGATATTTAATTCGATCTTTACAAAAAACAAAGTAGTAAACTACTTTTCCTTATTTTGCAGAAAAAGGAAATAAGAGCTTGCAACATTTTCTATATCGACTGTGGAGAGGAAAAAGGACGTAACCCACATATAGCAAATTTTACAGGAGGCACAAAAAACGTGTTTTGATGATTTTCGACCATATGCAAATTACGAAATAAACACAACCTTGAAGTGCACGGAGACTTCTAAACTGGTGTTTAATTGACATAATCTAATATTAATTTAAGAAATTGTCTACAAAGAACCTTTTTTTCAGTCTTTTTTCTTGATTTCAATTTTCACAATCCCATCGTTTTTCAAACTTAAAAGCCAAATTTACATACTAATTCGGCATTTGCAGCTTACGTCCTTTTGATACAACGCGTATCAAGTTAGATACATTGTGATTATCGAAAAAAGTTGTTTTGAAAAAACTGTGGGTTACGTCCTTTTTACTTTCCACAGTCGATATAAACTAGATCAAAAATGAACAATGAAGTTTTAGAGATATTAATAGAAAATAATTAATAATAACTAAGTTACATTTTATGCTCCCCTGCAAATGACCAAAGTAAGAATCCGCTCTTGTTTGTTGGAGGTGTCGATATTTTATAAATACATTGTTAATATAAATTAAATTTTGCGCACCCCTATAGAAGAACCGCATCCCCAATCTCACGCATTTGCTTCCTTTCATAGATATGAAAGGGATGAGGGTGAGGTGACATCTTGACACAGTTTTTAGCCTCTGATATATTCTAAGATTATAAAAAGCTTTTAACTACTTTTTTAAATATGAATTTTTGTGTACATAATGTTTATCAACTTTTTCCCTCTTATAATATTATTACTACATATTTTGTAGCACAACATTTAATGACGAAATAAAGCACTAAAATAACTCTTATGGTTTCAGTCTGATTGTAATTTTACATGTAAACGTTTCTTCTACTGTTAAACACTGAAGAAAATGTTTTATAATCTTTAAATATAATTCTAAAAATAGGCCTTAAGTATTTGATTCCTTTTTGTAAGCATAAAAATGTAAAGCGAATTGGGTAAAATTCATTAACACATTATTAAAAAAGTCATTTTATTCGTTGTATTTATGAATTTCCAAAACGTTTTCCTTGGGCAAACAGAGAAAAAACAAAATTTGAAACAATTCGCCAAAAGTCGGGCCTACAAAATGAACCCTTCCACCCCCTTCCTACCCTTTTTTGTCAGAGAACAAAGTAAGACTTCCGCTTGAAGACTTTTTTTGTTTCTTATATACACAACGGCCCTTGTTTTATCTACATCATGGAGGACCAACTCGAAACGGTTGGGCCTTTTTAACCCCGCAGGGCGCACTGGCCTCTTCAGATTCCTAACAATATCGTCCAAGGAAGTTGCATTCAAAGTCCCTGACACAGCGGTTTTAAACATCATTATACCGTTATCGAACTCTTCAACATTAAGGGTTCATAAATTTAAAAAAAAATCTAATGTAATTTTAGAAAATGTTTTTATAATCAAAATCTGAGTGCCAGATGTTTAGTTCTTTGTATATCAGATGAGATGAGCTCATACAAAATCCGACCTAAAATACTATTTTCGATGGATTCCGCAGTAACTTTGTGGATGTTCATTTTCAATATAAAATAAAGTTTTATAACTTTTTTACTTACATAGCTGTATTAAAATTTGTGACGTGTTTCACCTCCTTAAGAAGCATTATCAGACAGAACATCGCATTCTAATTATAAGTATGTACTATCAATGTTGATATTTTACTCTCTCTGCGTCTAGCAGAAAAGTGCAAAATTCCGAATTTTATTAAGTAATTTCTTATATAAGAATTTAAATGAGTTTTTAGTTTATTTGTAAATCTTGCAATGTTATGTCTGATTATTTTTCTTAAAAAGGGAAACACGTGTCACATTTTGTTACAACATAACAATTGGAAAAAATAGTTTTAAAAATTAATTTAGTATTCAAAATTAACCTTCACAAACTATATAGAGCATATTATATGTATTAAGAAAGATATCGTGCTACGGATACAAAAAATGTTAAAATTCAGGACTAATTCTCAAGAGTTCTAATTAAAAAAAGGTAATGATTGTGTTACGCTGGCTTCAATACATAGATGATTAATAATACTAACTTTTGTTATTTAATATATTTATTTCATAAAAATTATTAATACGACAAAAATGCATACGTAAAGACGGCTAAATAATACAAAATATTTTATTATATTCAAACTTTTGAAGCACAACGCGCGCCACAACTTTAAAAGCTATGCAGCCTCAAGTCTCTAGGGATGTTTTGAAAAATTCACGCTTTCCCCTTTAAGAAAAACCCGGGTCACGTATTCAAGTCAAATGTCTCTTTAGCCCCCAACAATAAATGTGTTTAAGGAAGCTGTGTCTTGCGAACGAGGTTTTTCCTAAATTTATTACTCTTATCGCTCTCATATAGATATATGCTTACAAAAATGATGTTTTCTTCCATTCTGGCCAGTTGGTGTCGTACTAGATTCACAGTATTCAAATTCTCAACTAAAAATCGTAAAACAGTTACTATCAATAAAGAACACTCTCTCTTGCGGACACGTTCCACGCAATACCGTGTAAAAAGTAGAGTAAAATAAAACAAAACTGTGGGAAGGTTTTATTGACAAAAAATCGTTTCGTGATATCAAAAACAAATATTAAAATGATCATTATTGTTAATTAATTATTTTCACTAACATTATCAAATAATATTGACTCATTTACGCACATTTTTTACGATATCGCTTTCATCATTTGAGATACTCATAGACTGTGTTATATTTCTTTCCAAAGATTAAAATTTACATGAATAAACCACTTAGAGCAGTGTTTCCCAACCTTTATGTTACTGCGCCTTCCTTTGAAGAAAAAATACCTTCGCGCTTCTCCATCTTTTATTTCATATGGTAATAAAGACACGTTTTAAAAGGTAATGAAATATTTTGGACTGTTCGCGCCTCCCAAGTTGGAAATCGCTGACTTATAGCATTGCATTGAGTAGTAAGTAAATACATTCAAAGGTTTATTTTATTTTATTTTGAAGCGCGTAAAAAGCGAGACTAGTGTAATCTTATTTGTTGAATATAAATTTAAAATAATGATAAATTGACTGAGTAGAAAAATATTTTAACACACCAGTATCTTAAATAACAAAGAGTGGAGTATTTATGAGACAGATATATAAACCTACAGATTATTTAAATATTTATTTGTAGTGATTTCAGAAATCTTCAGATAAAAATAATGTATTGAAATAATTAAAATATTACTTTCGATAGACTCGGCGGTAACTTTGTGGAAGTTCATTTTAATATAAAATAACTTAGATCATTCCACGTATTGTGCTACAAACTGTGACACGTGTTTCGCCTCTTTTAGAGGCATCTTCGGACAGACTGACAGTCAGTTAGAAGTTATTTTATTTTATATGAAGTAAAATATTGATTTCAATATCATCGCAACAAATAAATCTGTGAAAACGTCTACATTATTAATTTTCTTTCAACTATTTATATTTAAGCCGCTTCATAACGGCAAGCAATCATTGTTGAAATAAAGCAATAAGGTTCTTTTCCGCTTTAAAACTGCAATTAAATTGGCTTAAAATTAGTATTTTACTAATTATAGAACTGATAGATTCTCATAATAATGTCTAGATATAAAGATTATTGGTGGCCAAGTCATTCAAGCTTAAAATTTCCATGATTTTAAACTACATAAGGTTGTCAGTAGTTGTATTATAGGCAAATATAAATAAACAAAAAAACATCAAGCATTTTCCAAATTCAAATATTTTTTGCTATTGGAATTTGTAAGACATTATTTGTACGACTAAATAATGTGTAAATTTGAAGTTAAAATTGTGCAACTACACGAGAATCAGTATGAATTTTAAAAGCTGATATTTCATATTAATAGTTGTCAAATATACAGAACCTTTATTATTGCAACATTTTACCTTAAAAGAAAAATATAAATATATAAAATGTGGTCGATTATATATTCCTTCCAAATTTTTACTCATATTTTTTCTGTATGGAACCGAAAAGTATTCAGAGGGTTCCAAGTCCTTATGCTAAATACTCGACAAACGACTTGTGTATTCATCTAAAATGTGTCAGAATTGAAGTTTGTATTACGGAAACATATTGTGTGCAGAAAAAATATTTTCAGAAGGTGAGAATTTTTCGGAAATAAAAATGATTGACGTGTAAACGGCGTTACAATCTTAGCGGATGTCTTGAAGCAAAATACAACTCAAGAAATTCACGCTTGTCCAATATTACTTGGAAAATATTATACTAAAATAAAAATCAAACATACAAATGTGAAGCAATGTAAAAAAAATATTTCATTGAAAATTGTTGAGAATATTTAATTTATGTTCACATGTTTTTTTTTAATTAACATTCTCTGTATTTTTTTTTGTTTTTATTTTTACACTCATGCTTCTTAAATATTCTGTGTCAAGTACTGAGTGAATAAATGCATTTTAAACAATATTTTTTTTATCATTTATTTATTTAACAACAAAAATAAGTATTATTATAATACGAGGGCTTTGGAAACAAATACGTCATTCTTAATGTCATCGTGTACGGCTGACAATGCCGCATGTATGGTGTTTTTTTTTTAAAACCTCTTTCTTATAAATTTTTCAATGATTAAATTGAATTTGTAACAAAAACTGCAGTATACATTGTTTCGTAGAGTAATTATGGCAGTTATTAAACGTATTTCATAAAACAATGTGGATTATAAGAAAATGGCATCATAATACTAATAATAATATTTAGTATAACTTTTTTCAGACATTTTATCTAAATGTAAAAATGAAAGAAAAAACGGTTAAGATTGATTTTTTCTACATTTTAAAATAATGAAAAGTTGCGCTTTTGTTTTGCGAGCCACCATATATAAAACGCAAGTCCGTGATGTAGTGGTCAACGTCATTGGTTTCCATGACCGATCTCACAAACAGTATGTTCTCGTAGAAAATTTTCAGTTGAGATACTTTCATAAAGTAGTCATATGCTTCACATAATGATCGAACATGGATTATGAAAAATATTTTTATAAAAATCTCGAAATATGATAAATATTTTATTTTCTATCATATCTCGCAGAAAAAAATCTTTCATGAAGTCACAAACATAAAATAGCACTGAAAGCTTACACAGGATAAGTATGGGATATAGTACACGCTCTATTTTTTAAATTATCAACTTTTTTAATATTGTTTTCTTTAAAAAATAAGTCCAATACGATATTGCTCTACCTACATTATCACTTCAAATAATTATAGTTTTTAATATATAGCTCAGAACATGTAAATTGTATTTACAGTGAAATCAAGTTTTGACTATTTGAAGGGACCGACAAAAAAATGAAAATGTTAATTGATCCCACATTTTTTTTGTATATATAAACTTTTTTCGATTGAATCTATTTATTTGAAAGCTTGATCGAGCACATAATCAAATAAAGTAAAATAAAGTTTTATAAAAAGCCTTCAGTTTACTTTGAAATTGGCATAATATTAAGTGAAATTTGATTTTTTCAAACGCAAATTACGCGAAAAATACTCAGAAACTGGTACTAAATGTCATAAAATGAAACAGTACAGAAAAAACTGCGCGCATAATAAAAAAAATGTGTTTTACTGTGTGTACTTTCACACCATAAAAATGATTAATATTTTCACACAAAAAATACGTATGAGAATGTTTATTTTTGAGTGACTGTGAAATAAAAATTCTTCTTCATCGGAACGTTGAATTATTTTTTGAGTGCTGTGCTGAATTTTCGTATATATATAAAATGTCCACATTTTGTCATGATAATAATGTAAAACAAAATTTAAGGTATATGTATGTACAAAACCGTATTTAATTAATTATGTTTCCGCAAAACAATTCAATTATATATACATCACTTATCTATAATATTCCACCGGGAGTATGACAATATCTCCCAGCAATGTAATAAATTAATGTTGCACTTATGCTGAAATTACATCTTGATTTACGACAGCACATATTCGTTGGAGCGATATATCAATATGATATATATAGCGGTTGTATGGCCGTATAAAGTTTATATTATTATGTGTCAGCAACAACACTATGCAAAATCGTTTTCCCTGGAGGAAAATCTTCACGGTTCCGTTTCCGGTCGCAATCTATTCATGCAGCGCCACCTAGTGTCATTTTTTTGAGTACGTTGTGAACGGAGAATTGCGAAAAATATTCGGTATTTATGATAATATATTATATGCATGTCGTGTACGATATTTTTTTCAGTCGTAAATATTTTCATATAAATCATTTTAAATGAATGTATTTTATATGTTGCTACGGTTATGTCATATATATATTTTTAAACAATTTTCACTTATATTAAGCATGTGGAATCGTAACAAGAACTGATTTATTTGATAAATTTCGATATTTTTCAAATATCATAAGGATAGAAAGACGGTGTTCGGAAAAGAGCTCCCAATATACCGTTTTAGGAATAGTATAGATGAAAAAAAATTAAGTGTGATTGACAAAATTACTTAAACCAATGAAAAAATCAAGTCATAAAACTGTGCGTACTAGGGTTTGAGCCCACGAACACCGAAAAAGACAATGAAGCTAACCAGTTGTCTGTATCTAAATTGTATTGCAATAATATTTTGCACAGCATTTGTTCAAATAATAAAAACATTTTTCAGTAACATTTAGCTAGCTAGTACTTTTAATACGGTGAAAAAACAACAATGTATTTAAGCTCTATATTTTTTTTTGATTGTTGATAGATATTTTGGCTTGACGCTCTCATAGTTCTGATGACGTCGTCAAGCCGAAATAGCTATCAACAATAAAAAAAAATGCAGATCTAAAATACATTGTTATTTTTTCACGTGTTATAATGGAGTTTTACCAAGTAAATGCAAAATAAATTAAGTAATTTTAATGACTAATTCTCATGTTCTGATACGTATATTATTATAGAATTTAAGCTCAGTACACAGAGTTTCTGACTTTCTTTACGAAGCTCACGGGCTTCAAATTCCAGGACGTACAGTTTTATTTATTAATTTTTGTTAAAAGGCAATGTCTTTATTTTTTTTATCTTTTCCTATCTATCAATCAGATTCTAAAAAAAGGATATGGCAGGAGCAATTTGCTAACCATTGTTCCTACTCTAGCTCTACCTTTCTCCCATAAAAATAAAAAAGCTTCTTATAAGCTATATTAAACAATTCACACGTTTCAAATTGATTGTAATTTTCGTGTAATACAAAAAATCTCAATAATTGAACAAAGCGTAAAAAATAGTTTATTTTAAATTGTACTTGAAGGTACGTTGCATAGTTTTTAAGTAATAAAAAGGCGACGGCCTTTAGAAAACACGGGTATAAAATATTGGTGTAAAGTAAAACTGTCTTTATTGCTTTTATTTTTTTAATAATCTTATCAGGCAAGGTTTTCACAAAAAGTTGTTGCCTGCCTTACCGTATTACTACGTTTATTACTTTAAAACTGCACTCTTATCTCGAAAACTTTTTTCAAAGGAAAATAATATTACCAAGTTTGAAGAGGAGACCGTCTCAACAGCGTCGAATCACTTTGAACACATAAATCATACTTTAACTGCGTAACTTTTCACTCATCTACATATCATAAATCAGCACTTCCCAAACAGTAACGGACGCCAAGATGTTGATATATCTGTATATACACGTGATATCTCGTTTTTTACTTATCTTATACTTTTTTCTTCAGGCTAAATTGAGTGTAGTTTTGTAGAAAGCAGTTAGTCCACACAAAACACTAACATACATAGATACATGCATTTTTTTTATTACACTTCGAGTGTGCTTTGATACTTATCTGACAAAAAACTACAAACATAATTCTGGCTGCGTGGTCGAGTGTCAACGTCGTTGACTTAGAATATATAGTGCATGGGCTCGAATCCCATTACAAACAATTTGTCAATCAAATTATGGATTTCTGTTTAAAGGTATGGATATATTTGATGTCTACAATTCCGTACCACAAATACTATCCTTAAAATAAGCGTAGCGAAATCAATTAGCTAACAACTAGTCTTATCCTTACTTAAAAAAAGAAAAGTTGAGTAAATGACTAACAAAAAGTTCTTGTAGTAAAAAAATATGTTGAGATTCCATCATTGGAAGGCCATATGTTCCACATTATACGCGGACATGGATTAAAAAAATGATTTTAATGTAGCGAATTTTATTGTAGAAACTGGTGAAAACTTACCGTAACGATTTTATGAAATTTTTTTCAATGAAAAGTGCCTAATTGAATTATGTATACTAGCTGTAAGCCCGTTGACCTCAACGGGGGGATTTTTGTTGCATTTTTAAGAAGTCAGAAAATTACAAACCTATTTATTGAATAAGCCAGAAATTCTAAAAATAAAATAAATATATCTCGGGGCATATATCGACAGCATGCCCTGTTGTATTTAAATTGTAAATTATTTAATTTTTGGAATAATGTTGAGTTTGCTAACAATTATTTTTCCTATTAGCAGAAATATACCTCGTAAATTACCTAATTTTTGGAATAATGTTTAAGTTTGCTAACATTTTTTTTCGTAGTGACAGAAATTTCGTAAAATATTAAATCTTTGGAATAATGTTCAAGTTTGCTAACAATCATTTTTCATAGTAGCATAAATCGACCTCGGCGCATATATCGACAGCCCTGCAGTTTTAAATTGTAAATTACTTAATTTTTGAAATAATGTTTAAGTTTGCTAATAATCATTTTTCACATGCAAAATGGTATAAATTAATTGCACATTTTATCAAAACAAAATTATCAATTTTCCATGTTACAATCAAATGCATATTTATCAAATTAATAAGAATAAATTAACTTCACTAATTCGCCAAACGGAGCTTATTTTTAGGAATATATGAGTCTTTAAGGGAACCAAACATAAAAATGGTGAAACTTTTCCATTTGACTTTTAAGTGCAATTACGTTTTCAATTTTTTTTTGTGGGAACTGTCATCAACTTTTAATTTTATGTGAAAGTTTTTTCAATAAATAAGCATAAAAAAGTAATACAAAATAACTTAGATTATTCCACGTATTGTGCTACAAACTGTGACACGTGTTTCGCCTATTTCAGAGGCATCCTCAGACAGACTTACTTTCAGTAAGTAAAAGTAAGTCTGTCTGAGGATGCCTCTGAAAAAGGCGAAACATGTGTCACAGTTTGTAGCACAATACGTGGAATAATCTAAGTTATTTTTTATTTTATATTCAAATGAACTTCCACAAAGTTACCGACGAATCCATCGAAAGCATAAACAATGTATTTTAGAGAAAAAATGATTTAAATTATGCAATAAAAAGGGTGGGTTCAGTTCACTTTTTCCCATCATCCTAACTTGGCTCACTTTCCGTATTTTAATCTCGTTGTCCCCAATCTATCAAACTATTTCGCTTACTTTATTTATATTACTATTTGAGCATAAATTTACCTTTTCCAAAGCATAGACTCGTTTACTCGTTATTTAAAACAAAAGATACAAAATTATTAAATTATCGGGATAAATTCTAAATACCCTCTGTTAAAACGTAAAATATTTAATAGCCCTCAGCATACATATGACACACATGGAATATTTGCATTTAACTGTCGAAACTATATTATGTAAAATAAACCACATTCATATTTGACAGACGTCACAATCTTGAATAAAAACAATCGAAGTCAGTTTGTGAATCACAAATATCGTTCCATTTTCAAATGCTTGATTTATATAATGTATTTTTATCGCCTTGATATTTATGACGTTAGCTCAGTTGATAGAGAGCTCGACTGGTAATCCAGAGTTCTGTGTTCGATCCACGGTCGCGGCGTTTTTTTGTATGAAATTTTTTCAGCGATATGATTTGTTTCGTCAAATAATAAACAGTGTATTGGGAAAATATGTCTTCAGTATGAATAAAAATATTGCGTCAGCGGAGCTGGTGAAGGAGGGTGTGGGAAGGGGCAGGGGAGGGAAAATCGCGGACAATCATTCAGACGGACGGACATTAACGACTATTAATATATAGATGGTAGAGATTAAAAATGTAAGATTATTTTCAGTTTGCTATTTTGTTACTTTTTTAAATTTAGCTCAACCTGATGTAGTTACGCAGAAATTATTCAATTGTTATTTTGACTCTCGTGGCTCGGAGACTAGAAAAATACTTCTCATCCGATGGGGGTCGTTTAGGGACCCCAGTGGTTTCCTCATTATTGGCCTTTTTCTTTTGAATTTCAAAAAAAAAATAGTCTAAGGGCTTTAAAATGCCTCTGCATCATTCCTCATACATTTTTTTTTATAAAAATCCGTGGTTTTTTAATAATCAATTTTTTAGTTGCGCGTAAAAAAGACGTCACCCCAGCACGCATATGAAATTGCAACTAACGAGTTTAGCCAAGCTATCTTACGAACGATCACTTATCGCGGGCGCTTATCGTGTTATCGCGTATTTATATAAACTTAAAAAGGTCCAAAAAACTATGATATAAGAAAATCTTAATTATAAACATTGTATCACTCATATTAAAATAGATATTTAAGAAAATGTGGGTATTGGGGTTGTATTTCTTGAGCTTAGAACCGGAAAAGTTAAACAAAAGTGATACCCTAAGCTGAAATATTATTTCGTTGAAAACATTCGACCCAAACGACACTAACAAAAAAGGTAAATGACTACTTTCAGATCTTTTTTACTAATAAATTTGTAGAATAAACTACGTTTGGATTATATTTTGTGTATTGAATTTCGTTAAACTACTTTTATCTTTTAAATGCGTTTTCCATTTTTGAGGACAATATTGGTGTATGTATTAAGGCTAAAATATATTTATTAAAAAGTCAGCAACAAAAATAAGTCAACAAAATTTTTACTGAAGGTTCCGCTGCTATCAACTAACCAAACAAAAATATTTTTTCAACCTTGTCTATGACCATCGCAGAGCTTATATACATCTTACGCTGTACATTTCTTCTATGATATTTTGTAGTTCTATATATTATTTATAGACAGCTTTAATAAAATATTTTTTTTATATCATAATTGATATTATATAAAATATTGCTAGAAAATTAGATAACGAATTCTGAATAAAATAATCATGAAGCATTTTACTTTCTTCTCGTAAACTTGTGATAAATACTTAAAAAAAAAACAATCAAGTCTTAATGCAATATTTTATTTATTTAATATTTGGCATTACAGCTTACGCCAATGCGTCAAATATTTTAAAGTTGAAAGATCATACGAGATATACTCGATGAGAATTTTTGAAAGCCACATGAGATTAACTCAAGGATAATTGATTTCACAAACACCCATGTCTTAGATCTCAAATTAAAATTGAAAAAAATCCAATTTGACATTGACCTTACCGGGAATCAAACTCAGACCCACCTGATCGGTAGAGCAAGCTCTAACCAACTAGACCACAGCGGGCGACTATTAAAAATAACAATATTAAAAAGTTTGTCATGTATACAACTAAAAAAATACAACCAAAAAAAATTGAAATACTCACCTTATCCACTACGCAGATAAAATAATTGCCTACTGAGGACAAGTTGGTAACAGCTTGTTTTACTGACCAGGCGAGTCTGTGTTGGATTCGCGGTAAGGTCAACGTTTAAATTTTAAATTTAAATTTATGGTCTATCTAAGATATGGGTTTTTGTGATGTCAATTTTACTCAAGTTGATCTCGAGTGACTTACAATAAATTTTAATCGAGTTTTTCTCGTATGACCTTTCAACTTAAAGACATTAGAAGCATTGGCTTTAACTGTAGTTGATTTATTGAAGAAAAAAAATATGTCAGTAAAATAATATAATGGTGACAGGGTATCGCTTACCTTTAATAATTTTGATCATAAATCTTGAAACAGACAGGGAGTTGGTACTCTGTTGAAATATGTAATTTAGTTTTGTATTGTAGCAAGGAAAAAAGAAAATTCTCCCTCCAGACAATGGCAGAAGATGTACCTACACGCTGTGCGTCGTCCTTGACGTTTTAAAGTGCTACAACGCCTCTACGAGTATTTACCGCCCTCTACGAATGTCTACAACAAAACGGAGCGTAAAATAATTATTTATTATAAACGTATTTGTATTTTTAAATAACGTTATTTATTAGCATATTATATGGAATGAATTAATATAATAAGCTTGATTTTAAAAAGAACTATGTTCTATTTATTTTTGATGGTCAAATGGTAAAAAAATTACGCTAGAAATGAGATGTTTTCTATTCACAGGCAATAGGACATTTAAATTTTTAATTAAAAAAATCACACTTCGCGAATGGGTGTTAAGTTTGTCGTCTAAACTATTTGATATGATTTAAAATCAAAATTAAAAATATTTGGCTCATTACCATTCTGTATAATGCCCAATATTTAGATCATGTATTGAATATGTATCCAGAACTTGAAATTGCAATATTATACGAATACATATATCAATACTGGTATTTCGGTATTTTATATTGAATACCAATATTGAAAATATCAATAACTATATAACAAACAAATAGTTAAATACTATTTATTTACCTTATGTTAATTAATTGTAATTATTAATACAGAATTAAGTGTGCAATAGGAAAAATGTATTTTTAAATAATTGGCAAATCTAAACAGAAGAATATCGTAAAAAAAATACCTAACGCAAATTTAATGTAAGCCACAAATTTTGATCGTTGGTGTTCATATTGGTATTGTATACATACTTTATATTTTTAATATTTGAAATGCAAATTTAAAAAAAGTATAAACATCTTTAGCTTACCTAGAAAAAAATATTGAAATCAACATAGTTTTTATATTTCTAAGAATGAATATTTAATAAAAAATACCCTGAAGCAGTCACCACCCGATGCCTAATAACGTATTGTTTCCTTGTAGCGGTAAAAAAGGGATGAAAAAAACCCATCGGAAGCTTCCTCTCAATAGACACTCTTAGATCGAGAGCTCGACTGATTTAGCGGACAGATGTTTTACACTTTTTATTTTATTGTAAGATTAAATATTAATAAATAGTATTGCTACTAACGACATCACAAAGCATGGCAAGATACAGCTGCCTATTTCTGAGCAAAGTAACTCGCAAGTACATTTTGGTAATTTAGTAGGTAGGTAAATTTCCAAATATACTTGTTTTGTACGGTTAGGTTATTTATTATGTCTCAATATATTTTTTTATTATTTTGTTTGTTAGTCAGCTCAAAATTTGATTTTTGCACCGAAAAAGAAATTTCAGGGTCCAGTGCAATCATCTTAAATCATTGGTTCAACCCAGAATGAAGTGAAGGGTTTATATGGGGAAGATTTAAACCAGTGCTGTACTTAACAGTAAGATTAAAATAAAAGTTGTCATTTTGACTTTTAATTCATTTTATTTGCAATTTTTTCCTTATTAACTTGTGAATGTTGGTAAAAAACACAAATCTACGCTATACTTGTATTAAAAAATAAAAAAATCTATTGAACTTATCCCACATTTAAATCATCAAGGTGCAAAAACCATACTGAACGATTTTTATGAAAACTACTTGTGAACGGTATCTTTTTCTAAATTTAAATTTTATCAATTATAGCGAATGAAAGCTTTGAATAACATCCATCTAGAGAAAATCATTTTAAAAAATCAAGATGGTTTCGCTCAGCATGATTATTTTTAACTTGTTAAATGGCTTCGTTTGTTTATTTCATCTTAGTAAAAATAATGTTTTGCTTTTTTATATAATGCTCATTTAGGAAGTATTGGCAGTAAGCACATTTTAAATGATCAATTAAATACTGTATATACAATTATGTAGACCACACTTAAAAATACTTTTTAAAACATCTGTAAGCTGTTTGTATATATGACACTTACAGGTAGTTGATATAATTAATTTGCAGATTTATTGCATTTAATAGGTTAAAGCTTTTTAATAATTATTATGGTACATACTCGAATGAAATACTTATCTTTTTAAAAACATTTACTCCTTTATTATTTTCTATTTGTGTTTTCCGATCAAGGTTCTCCTTTAGACGAATTTAGACGCACATGCAATATCTCTGTCCTAAAGTGCGGGACTTTCTCGCGACTGCCTTCACATCCGCCGCACTCCCACCGCGCCCGTCCCCGCGAACGGAGACTTCCGGCCGCGGGAAGGCCCCTTGTAAGAAAGGCTCAGTGCACTCAACGTCGCGACAATGCCGCCTTTATGAGGCAGACCTGAATCGCTTTCAGCGGATCCATTCAGATTTCAAACTGAAAGGGAATCCCCGGCAAAGTTTACGACTGCAACTCTGTGTTGCTACACACAAAAAACTGCCACATTGTATAATGCCGGCTTGTTATGCGCTTTATGAGATGCGAATTTACGTCAGGGGTGTTATCTAAAGTCATTTACAGATTACAATTGTTTGGCTGATTGTTTTTTTTTTTATCTAATAATAGTCTTATGATAAATAATATAGAATAATTCGTCTTCCAAGGGCAAACAAAACCCGAATACGTGGCAAATCCAAAAATAACCAAAATTACGATTGCTGATTTTTGAAGCAGCCAATTCATAACTGGCCGTGATAATTTCGCTGTCAATATTTTTTAACTTGACTTGTCAACGGTATAGTAAAAACATCAACTTACATATACATATCGACTGTGGAAATGATTTTTTCACTTCTTATCTTCAATCCCAGGATTAGTATAATCACAATCCTGGGGTTTCGAGATCACAAAATTGACTAGACCCGGAACTAGACACCCTTATTTAAACTAATAAAAACTATACCGGTGTATTTATTTTAACATATCGACTGTGGATATGAAAAAGGACGTAACCCACACATATCAAATTTTACAGGAGGCGGTAAAAACGTATTTTGATGATTTTGTGACATATGTAAATTATGAATTATACACAACCTTGAAGTGCACGGAGACTTCTAAACTAGTGTTTAATTGACATAATCTAATATTAATTCAAGAATTTGTCTAGCAAAAACCTTTATTTCAGCCTTTTTTCATGGTTTTATTTTTTACAAAGTCATCTTTTTCTAACTTAAAAACTAAATTTAGACACTAATTCGGTATTTGCAGCTTGCATCCTTTTGATAGAACGTGTATCAAGTTTAATACATTGTGGTGTGATTATCGAAAAAAACTTGTTTTGAAAAAACTGTGGGTTACGTTCTTTTTCCTTTCCACAGTCGATATGGTAACATAATTCAAGGTGCTAATCGCATCCATTGTATATGTCAAGTCCATAGAACTTTCAGTTTGATTTGTCATCCTGTTATTCAAGCCAACATGGTAGTCTAAAAAGTAAGTGTAAATAATTATAACAATAGTGATATTTTTACATGTCGTTCTAGCTACCATATCTAGATCACCTAAGCTATTTTCATCTTTAAACTTTTTACATTTGAAAAAATTAGTTGTCATTATTAACTATACTTTGTGTTGCAAGAAGTACGGTCCACGATATTTTTTTAACTTCTAACTTTTGACATTATCTACATCAAAATTGCACCGTAATAATTCAGATGATTTTTTTTTTAAATATCCGGTGTCCTTAAAAGTCCTATGCAACCAAGGCGAGACCGGGCAGATATACCTCTTCTTATTACACATATAAAACAAACGTTATATTTTAGCTGCCATTTTCCATTAAACAGTAACATGTTTATGGTGGTTATGAATACAGGATGAGTTTAAATCTATCCTGGTAAAAGTTGGGTAATAATAATTATTATATAAGTGTTCCGTTTATTTTTGAATTTATTCTCCGTGGGCTTATAAGCAATCCCAAGCGAAACAATTTACCTTTTGAAATGTTTGTTATTGTATTAATTGACCCGTATAATTTGAAAACATTATAAAACATACATATCATAATTAAAATTGAAGTAATGTTTTTACTACAAACTACTTATTATTCTAAAGCCTCCAAAACGGAACGAAAGTGCGCAATAACTTATTTGAAACATCTCTTACAATAATAATATTGTTTAATTTAATTTGCATATTATTTTCCCAGTAGATGTTATTTTGTGGGGCAATGTTTATTACCCTCAGGGGGTCGGAAAAAAATTGGCGGATGATTTGTGATGAGAGCTTTTAATTAAAAGCTCAAAAAGTTATGTAATAAAATGAAAAAGTCTTTCTTCTTTTTAAGTAAGTTGTCTTTCGTTCCATTTAAGTATTTTACTCTACCGATAGTTGAATGGAAAAGGTTTAACAACTTAGTAAATTGAAAAATTATTAATTTAGAATTTCGACTGAAGGTGCTTGATGGAAATTCAACGTTAATTTAGAATTATTTTCATAATGTACACTTCCACAAAAATCTTAGTCGAACACGACCCGGGTTTTGCCTCTCGGCATCTTCCGGTACTACTCAATGCGCGAATGCACTCGACTGACAGGCAGCGGAAGGTTTGTATTGTCTATATACAAACACGCAAGTGCATTCGCTCTAAACGTATTGTTAACCTAATTGATAGCGAGAATTTAAGATATGAATTATTGTTGTGAGTTAAGTGGGTAGATTATAATATTGGGCATAATGGATTGCCAGACAATAAAATGTAAACGTGAAAAATAATTAAAATAATAAAATAAAACAAAATATTTAAAAAAAAAACGACATATTATTAGAATTAGAGTAGTACCGGAAGATGCCAAGAGGCGAAACCCGGGTCGTGTTCAACCAAGATTTTTGTGGAAGTGTACATTATGAAAATAATTCTAAAAAAAGAAAAATTATATTCATCATATTGATTGATGAAATCTGCTAGAATCTTTTCTAGTAACTAGAGTGATCTGATACTATACATATTTGTCAGCTTAACAGAAATATTTCAAATAATCAATTCGGAGTCAGAGTCAGTTTTATTATTTAAAGCCGGAGCAAGAGTAGTCTTTTTTCATGGGAAAACCAGTCCTGATCATTTTAAGTAAATGTAGAATTAGTGCAAAAAAGTGTTTTACTTTTTAAATAAGATGTTTTTCAACAATTGCCTGTTGCCTAATTGTTCGACCGCACTTTTCGAAGAGAGAAGGGATATAAGAATAAAGCAAGACAAAGGATTAGTAGTTAACTAGCCACTCTTGCTATGTCCCGTTTTTTGACAACACAGAGATCAACTCATTTGAGCATAAATCGATTGAAAAATCAATTTGTAGGTTTCGAAGTCAACGACGTTGACCACTCCATCACCGATCTGGACACAGATCTGCAGAAATTATAGCTACTGATACAATTAACTGTCGTTTCCCCGATATAATAACTAAACCGATTAAGTTGTTTAAGAAAAATAATGATTTATAAAAAAGAATCTCACTGAACACTGATCTCATTTTTGCTTATTTTGTTATTTACAAACTACCGAAAATTCCTTGATAAATACCAACATTTTACGTCAAATAAAATAGTTGAAGTTCTAGAATAAAAAAAAGTTATGTCATTGATTTGAAATTCTTCTAGAAAATAAATGATAAATTATTCAAATATACGACATCTAAAATTACATTTAAAATGAATTGCATGTTATATTTAAGGATGGGTTTATTTTGTTTCCAATTGTACATAATTAGTAAACTGATAAAATATACCCAAGAGATTTAAACGTTCGCATCTCATTTTTATCGCATGAGTACGTGTAACAACAGTATGGACCGAAATTGTTTTGTATCTAGTATCCTATTTTTGAGGTGCATTTACGGTTTATTACTTTGTTATTATCTAGACATTTGTTTTTGTTACTACAGAGTATACGTATTACGTTAATTTGGTAAATATCTCAAGTTTGTCTAAATAAATGGTTAAACAATCTACCATATATTTGGTAAAATTATAAACCCGAATGCAGTCATTCTTTTTATTAAATTGGAAAATGGAGAAGAAAATCATGAAAATAATTATTATGATTAAATATTTAGTGTTTTAGTAATTTGAATTTTGTTTATTTCTTAACATCTAAGTGCTCTCCCGATTTAAAGCACGTGCCTTCCTAATTAAAGTATATTAAGCAAAGTTTTTATACGAAAACTGCTTGTTACTCAATTAGCTCAGCCTCTCTTTCTTTTTAAGACAGTAGTGATATAAAGGATTCGGATACGACAGAAATACTGGTAAGTTAATTGCTTTTAAAACATTCCACTATTTAATTATATTATAAGATGGGTAGGAGAAAATTTTTAGACATCACAAACACCTATGCCTCTGAACGGTCATCGACAAATTGATCCAAAAAAATGCTGTTTGTACTAGGACTTGAAGTAGTGAGATCCGTTACTGAATCTTACAACATTGACCACTGCACAACGCTTGTATTTTATTTATTGAAAAAATGATAATGTACGCTTTTAAAGTGCTTAATTGTTATGTTGGACTTTCGTTATGGCAACCCAACCATTTTGGTACCCGTGAAAAATGATCTTTAATTGTAATTATTCTATATTCTCACAATAATTAGTGAACAATCGAATAATATAATAAGCAATTAAGGACATAATTATCGTATTCATTTTCTTCTGACCAATCGGTAGTAGAGTGAAGCGGATTACCTGCTGTGGGCGAAGTAATATTAATTAGTTAATGTAGACCGGCCGGCATTATTAGATACACAGGTAGGCAGGAATTTATCCCTACTGGGAGTCCTTTCAAATTAATTGCTAACCGACGGTATGTGTGTTTTTAGCGTTTCATTTGCACCAATTGAAAATTTATAAAGGTACCAATTAATGAAATGTACCGTGAGGTACGATAATCTGGTGCACGAGTGTGTATGATCAAAATACGACGTAAAGCTTTCCACTGGCGTAGCACGTAGCTCATTTCATCAATATGGGAATTTTGAATCATAAATAAATACGAGCACTTGTAATAGGAAGTGAGTCAAAATTCAAAATTGTGTAACTTTTTATCATGTTTTTACCTTGAGTTTTTGTGTATTAAATGTTGTATTTAATAAAAAAAAAATTTTGTAACTGATAGAGAAATATTTAGTATCGATTTACTCAATATTTGTTTTTCCGATTAATTGTCAGAAACCCAGATATTATTATATTTACAATGAAATGCAGGCAAAGCAAATTCATTTTTACACGGTTTTAAAATAACACAGTCCACAAAAACGAACGAATACTATATTTTTCGAATTATTTTTTCGAGCAAGGCTGCCAGATATAAAAAAAAATACATTTCCTAATAACAATAAATTCAACAACACAGGACGATAATATCAAACAAAATTCTTCATTAGATTCTAACACACTAAACGTTTCAGATATTTCAATCGATGAAACCGATGTACGTTCAGTCTCTCATAAACGTGCGCTTATGTGCGCTAAGTATTTTTTTCTTTAATAAAATACATGTGTATTAATAATATTTGAGAGATTTTTTTTGTTGAGCTTTCATTATTACTATTTTTTTACACAGTTTTCTAAAATATAATTTTGTTTTTTTTAGATTTTTTTTCACAGTTTTTAGTGGAACGTAGGCACAGGAAATAAAAACGCGGGTACGGAATTTTCCACTAGAGACATAACACAAATGCAAAGCTTTAGAACACTTACGTACGATTTGTAACTCAACGCAGAACAAAATTTAAGTTTATAAATTCTCTCAGTACCTAATTTTTTCTAGTTATTTGTAACGCCGTTGGCTTTGTTGTTCAAAAGCAAAAATATTCATACAGCATCAAAACGTTGAATGAATTAATTATTATACGCAGTGTTTTATTATAATTTATTCCAGTTGAATAATCCCATTGTAAATTGACGTAGGTGTTGTAAATTATTTATCAACAATAATTCTCAGAATTTATTTAATTTTGATGTCATCGGTGGGGTCGACTAAGTCGAATAATAAAGCACATTTGACCTTTTTTGTTCATTTGACAATGTGCTACGCCATTTTCGAGGATTATGAAATATAAATTTTGCTCCACATTTTACACACTTACAATAATTGTTTTTGAAAGCTTTTAAAAAGCTTTTGATACAGAAATTTTTGTATTAGGGTATTTTGAAATAATTTTCAACCGGTCGTGTTGCGAGATGACATTGTTTTATTCTGTTGTGGGGGGATAGACTCAAGTCCGAGAGCAGACACTTTATTGCGTTAGTTTTCCAATGTATTACTATGATATGTATATGTGATGTTTAGTTTCCTTCTTAACAAACATCGTACATATCGATAAAATTGGGTTTATAGTGAAGAGTAACTACTTTCTAAGTAATTCCCTGGCAATACCGTCCTATCCCCACTATCTCTAAATATAAATATTGAACGAACAAATTATAGTAGAAACGACTAACCTTCACATACAAAAACACCCCTACACACAAGCAACATCGTCCGACCTACAACCAACCCACACCACTCACCCGACCAGAAGAGCCTAAACGAAGAGCTGGCTTTACTACACGAAGCCATTGCGCAAGCTAATCTACTCATCGCCAAACAAAACCAATAACTCTCATCAGCAATAGTATTAATAACACAGCGTCATCCAAAAACAACATCACTCTGAGCAGCAAACATCAAACCGAGAGTACATAAGTCACATCGACCTAAAGCAACAATTAGACTTCTTTCAACGACACCACTTAGACTAAGGGATAAAACGAAGGGATAAATACGCCCATACAATGCCATTCAATACACCATGTACCATCAGGTACAGTACTACTTTGATATAACGATGTTATGTGGGTGAGGAATATTCTGTTAAAGCCAAACACGTGTATTTTTAGTTTATACATTTTTTCTTAAAAATAAAAAAAACAATTTGTAAATAAATTAAACTGCTGTGAAGCTTTGTGAATCAGTGACCAGCGTTGTAGTTGTTAGTGCTACGTACAATCCATAAGCAGGGGGGCGGAATTATGAATCTAATTTGAGTGCTAAAGGTAACGCGGGATTATTTACTGCAAATAATTGTTTAAAAGCGGTCCCACCAGAATTTCAATATGTATAACAATTACAAAATATTTTTAATAATTTTCGATTTTTACGAGATATTGTGTCTGTTATATATATCCAAATTCTGTTATTTCGACTTCTTGTAAAATTAATTAAAATTAAATGAGATATTGAAAAAAAAATGTTAATGGCCTTGCCAGGACTTGAACCTTAACTTTTGCTATGGTAAACCTCGTACCACAGAAGTCGACAGCTATGATGAAAATATTTGTTAATGAAAATTGTTATCGGTGGCAATTTTATTCGACGTGATAATTCGTAAAACAACCCCGTTTATTATACGACCCGCATTAATTATTCAGTCTTAAGCAGTCGATAGCTTCATCACCATGACGATAATAATATTAATCGTCCGGTAGAAGCTAGCGTTGAAAAAGCTCCAACAATAAGCTTCGAAAAGCTCATCCCACCACTTCGGCCGCACAATAGCCCCTCTCCGCTTCGCAAAGTGCTTCTCATCGCGTTCAATTCAAGTTCTGCTACAATGAGCAATGGCGTTACATGCCTGATAAGGCTGTTGCTCTGTCCGCGAGAGTTTGAGCGACGAACATTTGATCGCTCCAGCGCAAGTATTATATTTCAATGTGGTTGTAACAATTTCATTAATTATTAATATTTTGAAAACCGCTTTCGAAATATAAACTCTGAACGTTGTAATTAAGTGCATTTTTCTCAATATAAGAATTTTTAAGGTGTTCACTGTCAATAAATACTTGGTGGAATGGCATTATAATAAAAATAATATAACATTTTAAGTACTTTTCTAACGTAAAATTTATTGTATCAGGACCGGTTTCGCTCATCGCGAGCATTATCAACTAATAAGAAAAATAAATAAACAGTGCTATTTATACAAATTTAAATTAAAATAAAAAGTGTAAGCAACTATTAACAACGAAAAGGATTTACAAATTACATTATAATTACACAAAATTAAAATGCTTAACACCTGCTTGTAGAGTTTCACTTTGTTAAAAATTTCCCAAATTTGAATTGGGTTTATAATTGACATCATTTGCCACTTATATTTATTAGTCTGATGATTTTTTACATTGTATGTTATAGGCGTTAATGTAGGTTTAAACCTTTCACGATTTTCATTACAAAAGAACTGCTTAAAAACTTTACGAATGTTATAAGCTTCTGTAGAACTTTTGTTTTCCTCACTAGAATAAAAGTTACTTCTTTAATCAGAATTTCTTCTACGATCTGTGGAATAATTATATATTGGTTGTCCTTCTCTCTATATAACAATGTTGTGTAGTAAACATATACACTTTACTATAATTTCAGCGTTTTCTGCAGTAGTTTCGATGCATTTGGACAAAACCGGTAACGCCTGACAACGGTAGCAATGAATACAGATGAACGGCCGAGACTAATAAATAAATAATAACTAAAGAATAGGTCCGACACAAAGTTGGCCGATGATTTGGTTTTGGTGTGCGCATAGCATAAGAATCGACAAGAAATTTACACCATTGTTTTTTCATCAGTTTTGAATACAAAAATACAGTTTTTTAAATCAAACCTAACCCACACTGTCCTTGTGGTGACAGTAATCAAGATTCAGAGCATATTCTCTGGAATTGTCCGATTATGTCCGTTGAAAGAGGTATATTGTTTTCGTTATGTAGAAATAACCGTGATGGTCCTATCGGGCATCCAGATCTAGTTTCGTCTCCAGAAAATTTCTGTCACTTCAAGAAATTTGCTACTTCTTTTGGAGAAAAAGTTTACCTTCCCTGCCCCTCACCATTCAATCCTTAATCATATCTGTTTCAAAATTAAAAGTTGTTTCATTAGTGCCATTAACTATCATTCTTGCTTATTATTTTTACGTGTAGTTATACCAATTCAATGTATTTAATTAACCTTTATTAATATCTTTATATTTTTAATTATTATTATTGTTGCCTATCAAATTGTGCCTAAAAACATGTATCTTAACTGTATCATTGAGGAAATATCGTCTTCGGTGTGATGCAGAAAGGAAAACAAGTTTATCGAATAAAAAAATAAAAAAGTTTTGAATACAGCAGTATTCCAAAGTAAAGCAAACGTTAAAAAACGTATCTATTTATTTTTTCTTCTTAATCAGGACTATCTTAATACTCATAGCGAATCCCACCAAATAAACGAAATTATTTACGAGATTTACTTCCTCTATCAATCAACTAGTGATTGCAAAAAAATAATTGTGCTCGGTGGTAAAGTCGGCCTGAAACGACAATAATTCTTGTCGCGGGCAGGGTGTCGTTGCCTTTACGTGCCACAGGATTGTGTCGACGAATGGAGCCGTTATAACGGATCGTAGCCGTTTGTTTCGACGCCGTTTTAATGTATTGCGTTTGTTGTAAGCTGGCGTAGATCGCGTGACACTGGATTTATGGCAATTCACGATTCAAACGTACATTTTTTTTTTTGTTACAAATGCATATCTTAAATTGGAATAAGTTATAATACTATCGCTTTATACTAGAAACCATACTTTCGAAACTCTTTCGTGTTACAACCATTTGTGCGTGGTCTTAATCATAATATAAACACATTAAAGTGAGAATGGAGAATTTGAAGATGTTTATATTAATTATATACCTATCAAGGTACACATATCGACTGTGGAAAGGAAAAAGGACGTAAACTACAGTTTTTTCAAACAGGTTTTTTTCGATAATCACAATGTATCAAACTTGATGCAAGTTGTAAATGCCGAATAGGTATCTAAATTTATCTTTTATATTTGAAAAAGATGTCCTCGTAAAAACATAAAACCAAGAAAAAAGACTGTCATAATGATTTTTCCTAGACAATTTCTTAAATAAATATTAGATTACGTCAATTAAACACCAGTTTAGAAGTTTCCATGCACTTCAAGGTTGTGTATAATACACAATTCGCATATGACTCAAAATCGTCAAAACACGTTTTTTGCGCCTTCTGTAAAATTTGATGTGTGGGTTACGTCCTTTTTCCTTTTCACAGTCGATATGTTAAAATAAATACACCGGTATAGTTTTTATTAGTTTAATTAAATAAGGGTGTCTAGTTCCGGGTCTAGTCAATTTTGTGATCTCGAAACCCCAGGATTGTGATTGTACTAATCCTGGGATTGAAGATAAGAAGTGAAAAAATCATGAAAGCACTTATTATTATTATTTTTGCACTGAAGTCACCGGCAGTTGTAACGTTTTGAAAGAAAAGAGGTGAAAAAATGGTCCCACATTTTGTAATAAGAGAAAATCCGTAAATTCCCAGCTTTTTAAAATCGGCCAGCGAGCAAATTTTTCTACAGAGAGAAAATGGGATGCACCCAATTTTTTTTAAGGAGTTTTTTATAAATTTTAGTGCAAGGTGACAAACCTTTGTCAATTGCTCCTGAGACAATTCCAACACAAATCCGATAAAACGCTCAGCGTTCGGTATGCCAGAAAAAGCCTAAACAAAGCCCAGATGTAAGGCCTTGACGGTTGGTGGTGGAAACAAACATATTTTTTGTATGAAAACTGCTTAATCAAATCCTCTTCCTTGTTTTTCCCAAAGGGAGTATACGTTGAAAGATATAGCAAGAACGGGACTAATGATTGTCTTATCGATGTTATTACGCTACTTTTTAAAGATGGGGTAGGTGGGAGGAAATTTAGACATCTCAGGCATCTATGGCTATTAAAAACTACGCGGCGTCATACAGAGAGAAAGTAGACCTTATTTCAAAGAAGCTTTTCATTTATCTTGATGAATTAATTTTCTGCATACTTAAGTGCACGCCAGAAAGTCTTGGGCAGTCGCTCCTAAGGCACTTTCAGGTAAGGAAAACCATATGTAGCCCCCCTGTAACGCCACTGAATATTACTGTATAAAATAAAAAATTGAGAAAACAGTGGTAGGGGAATGAGGGCAAGTAACATATATATGTCTTTGAACAGGAATCCATAAATATTTTGTAACGGAATATCGTCCATGGAAAAATTGCATAAGAGAATACACAATTCAAAGGAACGATAAACTAAACGAAATTTAAGTATGATTTAAAATGTAAGAGAATACGAGAGGTGCAATAAAATAAAAAAAAATAAGTAGTTATTCGAAACAGTTTCTTGGAGAACGTAGCTATCCGCCAGGGTCAATAAAACTTGGAGAGACGTGGGAAAAGTCATCACCCCGTTGGGATTTCGGACGAGTGTGGTCCACAACTACCCCTAGTGATGTACAATTTTTATATATGAGCCGGTTATAGCCACAGTAGTGTATGGCACATTTTGTTAATTTTGAAAATATACAAGTATTTTTAGAAACTCAGAAATATGTTACTGAGGGCTAAGGAAACAAAAGCTTCAGTTTTTATAATTCTAAAGTTTTGGAAAATTTATCAAAAGGGTTTAATAAAAGCTTTAGTAATATATTGATATAATTTACATTGTTTTGTGAAATCCGTTGAATAACTGCCGTGTTTGCTTTACAGGACTTTTTTACAACCAAGATTTAAATTAATCAAAAATGTACATGCTTAACTTTTCCGGTTCTAAGCTCAAGAAATGCGACCCCAATACCCACATTTTCTTAAATATCTATTTTAATATGGGTGATAAAATGTTTATAATTAAGGTATTTTTATATCATAGTTTTTTTGACCTTTTGTAGTTTATATAAAGACGATAATGCGATAACGAGATAAGCGCCCGCTTAGCAGCGATTGTTCGTAAGATAACTGGGCTGAACGCCGCTGAACGCGTCAGTTGCAAATTAATATCTTTACTGGAATGACGTTTTTTTTACGCGCAACTTAAAATATGATTTTTTATTAAAAAAACACAGATTTTTATAAAAAAAAAATGTATGAGGAATGATGCAGAGAGATATTTTAAAGCCTTTAGACTATTTTTTTTGTTGAAATTTATAAGAATAAAGCCAATAATGAGGAAACCACTGGGGTCCCTAAATGACCCCCATAGGCAGAGAAGTATTTTTCTAGTCTCCGAGCCGCGAGAGTTAATTGGAATTCTGAATTCGTTACATAAAAAAACTCAGAACTGACAAAAGTTGAAATACTGTAGAAACACATATGTATGTTAGGATAAACTATGTACTTGCGAGTACATATTCTCATGTCTTGTAAACATCTGCTAGTGCAGAGCTCCTCAGTTGAATCTATAAGGTTATTGGGAAAGACATTTCTGTTGGGTTTAGTTTTATTTACTAGCTTTAAGACGTCGTAGAAAATTTGCTTTCAACCTCACTGAATGCTTGTAAAACGTTTTTCCTGATGATCGATACCACTTGTACAAGATAAATAATAGCTAGAAAGTTTCTTTGAACTGTTGTGAGGTATTTGACTGATGAATGATGAAAACGTTTCTTCAAAGTATATGAAACTCTAAAATAATGAAATAATTATGTGACAGGTAATGTATTTGCGAATTATGTGACAGGTAATGTAAATGAAATGTGCGACAAAAGTGTCGGTGAAGCTAAAAAAAATACTTTTGTATAATTATCATTGTTAACTCTTCAGTATTAAATTTGATAAATCTATCAACGATTTAAAATATTGCAAATAAAATTTATTACATATTTTTTTAAATATTTAATATTCTTCAATAATATTTAACATGTTTTGTAACAAAAATTGCGACGTGTGTTTCGAATATAAGTATTTATATTTTTAATATTAACTGAATTATGATAAACTTGGTTAAAAACTACACTTAAAAATGTAAAAATATCAACGTATTAAGTTCTTTAATAATTAAAAATTAATCAACAAAATCATATAGTGCATTCTTTTAGAGCTACATAAATACTTGAATAACTAACAATTGATTCAGATTTTTTTTATTAATCTGAATTCAAAAAGCGTGTCGGGGAGGGTCAATTAAGAAGCAAATACATAAAATAATATTCAGTATCATTTTGCTACATCAATGCAACATTAGGACGATATAAAAGTGTTAGTTTCGAGATAATAACAGTTAAATGCTTTGCATAATATTGTAATACATTTTTAGACGATTTCTACTGCTATTTTTTAAATCGTATTTTTTGTTTATTTGCTTTACTATACTAGGACAAAGAGAAAATATTTTATTAATTCAATTACTAATAGTACATATAATACAATATTTGTGTATCGATATGCTTAGTGTTTTGCCAAACTTATGCTTAATTTTCTGTTGGTGATATCTGCGTTGGTCGTATTTTATAATTACCTTGTATCCTAACATTGTATTGGATTTATCATTATATCTTGCATACTTTAGAGCTCAAAATATGTTTTTTGACAATTGTTTTACTGTTGCATTGTGTAGCGATTAGTTTTCTATTGATTTACCACTGCACCACAAGTGACTTCAAGATCACGTATTCTTTGTACATTATTTCAAATGAATATTCTCCTTATATTGCAAAACCCAAAAGAATAACTGAGTTATTAGGGATCCAATAGTGGTATAATTCATTCGCATACTTCTGGCCTTAAGTAACATCTTGGGCAATTCAGTCACGTAAATTTTTCCAAGCAAAGATTGGGATGCTGCTTGTGAATAACGGCAGGGTGTACTGAATAAATTATGAACGCGTTGTAGTAGCTTCGCGAATTCTGATAGCCGATGCCAAGCATTTATCAATATTTTCGGTTGGTTTTCTGGCGGGGCCGGAAATAGAGCGCAGAATCCGGTGTTAATTGGAAGAAAAATCTGCTTCCTGTGACAGCGAGTCAATTTATTTCTTGTGTTAAAAAAACGACGGAAAAACATGGTCAACACATAAATATTTATAAAAGCACATTTTCTTGTAGCGAATTTATTTATACAATAAGATCCATAAATAATACGGTGATAAAATAGCAATGTATTTTAATTCTGCATTTTTTTATTTTTTGTTATTTCAATACTCTCTATCTTTTCTATAAATCTTCTCATATGTTAAATTCTTTGTATTGAATAAAGAAGCGTTTCCCAAAATTTCCCCCCGCGACCCGGTTATTTTAATATTTCTCTTTAGTGACCCACTAAATTTGTTGTGGCCTATACCAGGGTTTCTCAACGGTGGGCCATGTGGCCCCCCCAGGGGGCCACAGCGTGTTCTAAGGGGGCTGCAGAGATTTATTCTTGTTTTGAGGAGCCACAACACAGTTTAGGGGGGCCACGGGTGTTGATAAAACGATACAGGGAAGAGCATAATGGTGGACGTCGCGCAGCAATTTTTTGTAAATCCGTAAATAAAATAAATTACTGGCATTCTAGATTCGAAAATCTCGGAAGAGCTATAAAAAAAAGGTGGGTTTTTGAAATTATAATTTTCATGGGAAGACAAAACAATGGTATGGGTTTTGATCGAAGACTTGAAAAAGTTGGGAATTGACAGAACATTGAAAAATGTGGGAGATTTTTTTTTTTAGCTCCATACTTTTTGAGAGTTACGCGTACCAGTCCAACTCCAACGAAAATTTTTAAACGAATTTTGGACGTGTTATCGTGAATCCCGGAATTACGAGATCGAGAAACTGCCGGGATTAGAAACCCTAGTACTGAAGGCCTTAAATTTAATACACTAGACCAGCTAGAAACTAATAGATACAATCATGCTAATGACATTCTTAATTACCAAACTAATATTAATCCATTACCGAAATCGTTATACGAAGCTTATGAAATTGTACATAATAATTTAAATAGAGGCCTATTTGCTTTAAAAACTATATAATTATCCCATAAGCAGTTCTTTGGGAAAACACAAAGTCAATTTTTTACAGTTCAATGTTTCAATATATAACGTTAAGATGTTGACTATTCAAGTAGATGTATTGTTTTGTTCAGTAATAGCTATCAACAATTTGATACATATGTTTATAAATAAAAAACCTTGTTTTATGTTATCATTTTGTTTGTTTCTCTTCCTAATCTCACATAAATTATATGATTTAATTTTTCACAAAATAATCATTATCATCAACTTTTTAACAAACGATTTCACTAACCTGAAACAGTAAGATGAGCTGCTTCACTGCGACGTCTGTCTCCTGTCAGAGAATCTCTTGCTAGACAGGAATATGAAGGGATGGAATCAGTCGGACGAGCATCACGTATGTGAAGTTCTTGGCCGTTCATGGCTACCACTACACGCTCCCCTTAAACAAAATCATTAAATTATTTATGTGATATACGGATATATTTTTTATCCGTAAACAATCAAAACATTAAATTAAAAAATCCACCATTTTTTTTTTATTGTTACTAAATCATTAAAAAAAATAAACAGAAAGAGAGTTCGGTTTAAAAAAATGATAGCTTAAAATATGAAAGTATTTTCCCATTTTGAAAACGTGTTGACAATTAATTACAAATTTCCCTACTTAGTACCAACGTATATTTTCGACGATAAAAATTCCTCCGGTTGGATATTCATAGTCCACTGCTATGCCATTAAATGCATTTTGTAAAGAGGAATTTCATTCAAACCGCATATAAAATATTTTGATGAATTTTAATATATTTTATGTAAAAGTAGTGAACTTTTATGAATTTCGTTTTCATAAAAGTTCAATGTTCTATTAGGTTATTTAGTAAGAAAATATCTTATTATATCAGAATATAAAGTTATATAAATTTTATCATAATAAGAATAATTTTTTAGGGGTTTGAAAAAGTTGCAAAAGAAAACATTTAAATTTGTTGATTTGTATGGTTGAATAAAGACTTATTTACTTCTAAGTATTCTCCTTCAAATACGTTTTACGATTTTAACACAAAGAAAAATACTGAATTCATTATAACACTTTATAAAAGATATATTTATTGTTGATTAATTTATCAATGATAATGATTAAACTGACAATATTTAATGGAAATGCATTGAATTAAAAAAAAAACTTTCCTTTTCAAATCACTGTTTTTTTAATGCGAATGCATATAAATAGTATTTATATATAAAGGGTCTTAAATATTTGAATATATGTAGGTCAGTTAGTGTCACTTATTTGTATTTTGTAATATTATCTGTAAATCTTTTCATATTCCTATCACTGATTGTCTGTAACATCGTTGTTTATCTTACATACATTTGCAGTTTAAAATTCTTGTGATGAGCAAAACTAATGCTGATCTTAATAAAAAAATGTAGAATTAGTACAAAGGAATGTTTATTGTTCTGAAAAAGGCTTATTTTACTTTTTTCGAACAGTGTTTTTCTTCATATAAATACAATTATGATATGATTGATAATGTTCATGTTATTTTAAAGACTTGGTTTAACTCTATGGCATGTCAAAAAAAACACAACGTGAGGTCTTAAGTATTTTTAAAACCTTTTTTGCCATCACATAATAGTAAAAATAATATAAAATTGTGTTTTTACTAACGTTGAAGATAATCAACATAAAAAATTCAAAATAAGTTGTTATTGAAACGAGTATAAATTTATCCTATTATTAATGTTGTTTGTAGTAATTGTATTTGGTATACTTCAAAGCTATCGTTGGTCAAGTCATACGATTCTGTGGCTTTTTTTTAAAAGTTCTGCAACAAGGGTCTAATTATTTAAATTGAGTTTGATACAATATTGAACGAATATCACAATTCATGTCTGACAAATAAAACATTTTTCAAGTCTCTTCAAGATTCTGAAGGTTTTCATTGAATGTTTATATTCCGTTTCTAAATTTATATTGCTTACCTTAATAGCATTTCAATACGACACAAGTCTGTTGTGGTATTTTTAAATCATAATTAATCTTTATATATAATATATTATAAAGACAACCATACAATTGTTATTATGTTGAATTAGAAATGATGTTGTATTGGTGTTGCCTCAAATAAAATAAAATTACAATTATAATCTTAGTGTATAATATGTATAGTTATTTTATTATTGTTAATCAGGCTATACAAAAGGCACAAAATATTCTTAGCGAAAATAATATGTATGTGTTACAGCTTAAGTGTAAAATCTCGTTAATATTTAAATAAACTAGCATTTTTCGATAATATTTTCTTAATAATTCCATTTTTATTATCTTTCCGGGAAACACATAATTTTCAATAAAGTTGGGATGTTACAATATATGAGAAGACAATAAAGTATGTATCTCTTAAAAGTGAGTATATAAAGATAATGTAAGTTAAAAAATGAGAATTAGCTTAATTGTAAGTCAACTTTATATCAAATACTTAAAAGTAATAATCATATAAACAAAATAGGTCTAATAATTATTATTTTAATACCAGTATGTTAACTGTGTTTTTTTTTAATTTTAAACTTTATTTTTTTGATTATATCGTAACAAATAAATATAAACAGTAAAATGATGGCAGTTCTCAAAAATTAAAACGAAATAATATGCACTCACTATACGACATTTGTACACATATGAAATTTATGCAATTATAGTAACTAAATATTTTTTCCGTATTTTGTAAAATTTATGTCGTGCGGTATACAATACAAGTGATTATTTTATCATGAGCGATACTATGTAATATAATATAAAATATGTGCTTCGTTTATATATTATTTATGTTCGCCATTTTGTTTTGGGTCTTATCTCACCTCCTGCTACTTTCACGAGTATCGGTATATGAACTAAATGAGCATCTCGGGAAATCGCGTCTACGATTTATTTTCCAAATTTACTAAAAGCGCAAATAAAAAGGAAAAAAGCCCAGACGAATATCTCCGCGAATGACACCCAAAAGAATAGACGTAATTTGTCTGAACAGGAATAGGTACTCAACACGGGTACACTTGGGGTAAATACAAACTATACCTACAATGATTTATTTATAAACTGCTTAGGGAATTACTGCTTCACATAATTTAAAGGCTCTATTTCGTGACAAAGTAGGTACCTGGAGAGTACAAAGCACTTCTTTAACGAGATGGCTGTAAACAGGATTGAATAAAATGTATTGTACAAAAAAGATATATATCGTCGGTCCTATAAAAAAGTCACTACTCAGGCCTAATTGAAAATACTTTGTTTGCCTAATATATTTGGTTAAACTAATAAAATCAATAAAAATATTTCAATTAAAATAAAAATATATAAAACGGTTGAGACCTTGAATAGTGTCGAAACAAATAATATTGATTCAATACAATCATTAAGAAACAACACCATATTCATTTGTACTTTATTTAGACTTTATTTATAAAAGCCAGCACCGGTTTTACTCATGGCAAGCATTGTCAACTGATAAGAAATATAGCTTAACAGTGCTATTTTTTCCATAAATAAATTTAAATGAAATGGTGTAAAAAACAATTGACATTGAAAGGAATTTACAAATTACAGTAGAAGTGACTCTATAGTTACACAAATTAAAATGTTTAATACCTCTAACATACAATTTAAAAAATCATCAATCTCTATTACTCTTTGGCCTTTATAAATGAAGTGGAAATAAAGTAAAAAGGAATATTGTACTTTCTTAATGTAATGCCTTACCACCAAGTATTGACAGTGGACACCCTAAAAAAATCATTCATAATAAATACTATGCTTTTCTTGCCTGATTTGAATAATATTTTTCTTATAAGATTCTAGACGAGTTCATATATTATAATAAGTTATATGCTTTACAATATGTTACTTTTTTCTCCCTGAAAATTAACTTATAATATTCACTAATACTAAAAACCAAAGTCATTAAGAAAACCGATAAATCAATTAATTAACGAAATTTTTTAACGATTTTTTAATTTTTTCTATGGTTTGCTCAAAAGTTCTATTTGACATGTAACGTTGACTTTTTGGTAATGATAGTATTTTCAAATTTTGCGTAAATTATCGGTTTTCTTGATTATTATGTTAAATTATTTGGCATCTTCCTATTTGCAAATAAATTGCCTACTAAGCTGCATTTTTGTAAGTGGACCTTGATTATTTCCATGGTAGAAATAGAGTAGAATGTTGTAGAGCATATTAGTTCTATTAAATTTCCTTTTTTTACAATGAGGTGTACGAGTTTTTTTTTTATTAAATAATGGCAAAGGTTTGTTTTAGAGATTGATTTCATTCTTTGAATTTGAGCGCGTATTCTTGAATTATTTTAACCATGCAACCATTCACTTACAAAGATTAAACTAAGGTTGTGATTATTGTGTAAATAGGCGAATAGATTTAAAATCTTTTAAGAAGTAGTTAAATATTTTGTTTTAGACAAAAAATAGCAACAAACATCGAAAATTTCAATAACCAAAATTCAGAAAAGCATAAAGCACTATTTTCGGTAAATTTTAATCAAGCTCAAACAACAAAATCTCTAAAAGCTCAGCAAAAATATAGACGGTAAAATTAATTGAAAACAAAAGACAAAGGTATGTGCAGCATTTTCCGTCGGTGAAAAGCACTACACGCGACGCAAAAAAACAACTCAATTGCGCAACAAAACATGTGATACTTCCAACCATAGTTCACAAGAGGTTCTTTCAGTTTTTTGATCACATTATTCGTCAACGCGAACACCTTTTAAAGATAATCATCACAAAAGCAATTTTATTTTAGAAAAAACGTCAGGTGGATTATGACATCAAAAGATGTATAAAGATATAAAAAAATATCAAAGGTAGTTTTGATATATTTTTTCCGCTATTTATTTACTAATTTTATATTCCTTTCAAGATTAATTCATATACAAGCTACTATCAAAACAAAATTATAAATTTGTCACGATTTTGATTTTAATTTAATTGAAAATTAAAGTACTATTTTAAAACTTTTATCCAACTCTGACGTATTTTTAAGGGCTCAAATTGAGATAATGAAATATTGATTTTCAAATAGACATTTTATTATACCGTCAATATACTGTCATAAAACGTTAAGTGAAAAAAACTGTCAATATAACATAGCCGTAGAGCGTAGACAATAAGACAAATGAATAAAAAAATAATTATATACAGCTCAAAAACGTTAGGTTGTCTAATCATTTTTGGGTAGATGTATAAATAAAAAATCTGTACGGCTAAGTTATTTATAAGTTTTTTCCAGTTATAACAGTCAAAGTGTTCGTATTACTTCTTTAAATATTGAAATAAATTAATGTTATTTGAGTGAACATGTTTTTTTAGATGATAAAGCGTGTTTAAATCTATCGATCTGCATTCGTAATTCAAGACACCCAAAGCGATAAACCGATGAATTGTAATGGTAATTAAAAAAACGAAAATGAATATAAGCCAGCGTAGATTAATAAAAATAGATTCGCACCAATTCCACCACTGCTTAAAACACCATTCGCAATTTTGAGCATATTTCTATTTTTACTTGATCACCAAGAGATATATAATCAAATTTTGTAGACTTGTATTAAACCATTTCAGACGCCTTTTGTCTCCTCATTTTGTCGCGTATTTTAAATAATAAAAAAATGATGTTCTCAGTGTCAAAGGAATTATTTTTTTTATTAAGCTCTCGCAATAAGTTAAAGACTCAGTAATTTATTTAATAGATATTCTTTGTTGTTTTTCTAGGAAATTTATTTCGATTATTACTTTAATCTCCATTTTCATGATACTCAGTTATTTAATATATAGTAATTGAGAATTATGTGTGAAAAAATAATGTTTTTAATAACTTTGTAGAATTCATTACTGAAAAAACTTTAATATTGGACCACAAATGCAAGGTTGCAAGGCATAATATTGGCATAACAAATGCAAGGTTAACACTTCCATGCCCATGATGCAATCGTAAATAGTTGAGCCATTAAGTCATTCAATATTTCTCTTAATATTGTCAATAAGTATTTATCATTTTAGGTATTCTAGCAAATATACATTTTTAAAATAATTTTTGAGCTGCTAACTTAGGTTTAAATACTGTCAATAAACAGTGAAACTGAGACGCCATCGTGGCAGGGAACGTGATTTTTTATGATGGCATGTTACGGGTTAACTTGCTAAAGAAGCGTTGAGTAGTAAGCCCCTGACTATAATGAAGACGCTTTTCGTTTGATGACTATAAAGGGAACGAAGTGTTCCTCTCTCAGATGGCATCATCAAGACTTGCTTAAACTACGTTTATCATCCAGAATTTAACATAATGCTGTGCGTAGTCATAATACATAGAATCTCTGTAAAATACGTCTTGTGATAGAAGAACACTGTACAGAACACAATGTTTTTCTCGGCTTCTGAAAAATCAAAAAAATATTCCGTACAGTCAGTGGCGTAGCAAGGGGTGGTGTGGAGGGGGCGGACTGCCCCGGGCGGCAAATTTATGTGGGCGGGATTTTCGAAAATTAGCAGAAAATTTTGAAAGTGATTGATATGTATACAGAACCAAGCTATACCCTTTTTACTTTTGTTTTTCCTCTAATTTGTGCTCTGTGACATTCACTGACAAAATATGCTATTTTGGAGGCGGCAGTCGAAGTCGTAAGTTTTTTTCCGACTACGATAAAGATTTTAGCTTCACAGCTATAACGACCCGGGTTTTGCCTTTCGGCATCTTCAGGCATTCAAGCGCACGGATGAACTTGAACTGATTCAGTTCATCCGTGCGCCGTGTTCAGTTCATCCGTGCGCTTGAACGCCTGAAGATGCCGAAAGGCGAAACCCGGGTCGTTAGTGACAAAATCTGTGGGAGTGTACATAATTTGAATGATTCAAATTTAATATTGAAATTCCACCAAGCACCTTCAGTCGAAATCTTAAATTCACAGCTATACTTTTAATAAAATTTTAACTGTCAGATAAAATAGATGTTGATAATGTTACTAACGTCTTTTGCGAAGAGAAAATTCAGAAATAATATCTGCAATATGTTTTTTTGCCTAATGTTATGTTTATAAAATAAAATATAGTATCTCTTCTTGTGAATTAACTTACAATTTTAAATTCATTTACTTATTTGTAAAATGAATACTAATTATAATAGCAATATTTCACCATTTTCCAGAGCCCATTGCCTAATATTTTTTTTGACACACAAAGTTCTTGCACTGCAATTTGATTTTACAATATTAGAAAAAAAAAAGAAAATATAATGAACAAAATACAATATTTTTCGAGAAATTATATTTATATATACAAAAATTAAGCCACCAGTAGTAGAATCTCATAGTTTAAAAATAGTAGAATTGATTAAAAATTAAGAAATTTTGGGGGGGTTGCAAATTCATAAACCGCTCCGGGTGTCGGGACCCCTTCCTACGCCACTGCGTACAGTATTGCTCGGGTAACGTCTTTATTAGTCTATCTGCGTAACATTCCAGTCACAAAATGATTACTCAAAATATCCTTACCATTGTCAATGGTAGTAGGAAGAATCACTGTGTCATCTCTGAGCCAGGATGTAACGCTGATTTGCTCCGCACTTCCTGGTGGCAATTCACAGGTCAGCACTCCAGTGTTTCCTTCGAGAACGTTCGATCGTGATATTCTGGGCTGGAATTCCTCGCGAACGACTGGAATAAAAGTAATAATATTAAACAAAAATACGACAAATATATAATATATTACTCAAGGTCAGGGGTGGGGAACCTTTACTTCTCTTAAGGCCACATTCATTTTTCCGATTTGACACAAGGCCGCAGGAAATATTGGCTAGGAGATCTTTGGTCAGAAACAGGAATTTACGGTCAGAATATGTCAGGAATTTAGATAAATTTACGGAATTACAGAATTGGCCAGAAGGCCGCACTAGAGTAGCCAAAAGGCCACATGAGACCTTAAGGCCGCAGGTTCCTCACGCCTGCTCAAGATGGTTAAGTTTTTTTATTCTAATGGGTAACCCAGCTTTGAATTCTTATTTAAATTAAAGGTGAGAACAATGGTTTACACTTAACAGCAAAATCAATAATTAAGACACATCATTTTCAAAACATACTAGTTGAATTAAGCACTCTTTGTTATTCTTTTCTAATAAAATTTCTCATGAAAGTCTGAATTTTTCCTGTCTCTTTTACAAATCTGATCAGTTCAGCCTTCGTGAAAGTCCTCTGATGCCCATCCATAGGATGCACTAGGCGGATCTAAGGAATACTGGGATGACATGGGAGGAAGCAAGAAGATTGGCGGGGAATTCTCTAATCTTGAAGAAATCATGTGATGAATATGTACTTCGACTTGATAACGGATATGGTGGAAAAAATGACCAGGGAGCCAGTGACGTGCTTAAGTAGTGACCTCATATTTTTTACAATTAAAAGTTGTATCTCAACTAAAACGCACTATTTACTTTTGATAAATCTTAACAAAACCAAATACATTCATATAAACACGAACTCATTGTTCGTATTTAGCTTTTACTGGACATTCATAGCTAATTTTATGTTAAAATAGTGACTGTCAAATGGAGAATTGTTGACTAACAAAAATAAATACTGCGTTTTGTTTGAGATACATTTTTACTGAAAAAAATAGAAGGTGTACTGTTTAAGTACGCCACTGACTCCTTGCTCATTGAGACAGGTTATTGTTATTAGAATATAATAATAAAGAATTCTTAGCTCAACTAAGTCATTTAACAATTAATTATAATTATAGATATCGCTGAAGACTATTGCACTCACCCTTAAGTCTCATCTGAGTAAGTTTTTCAAATTTAAAATATGTTATTATTAAATCAATATTTTTAGGCACAATCAAAACCAGTAACATCATTTTTATTATATTCACGATACATGAAGGATATCCTTGACATCGCTTTTGTTTTTTTCAATCAAAAATATAACATGTTTTTTCCAATATTTTATATTAAACTAGTTCTAAATAATAACTTTTACTATTGATGCAAAATAATTTAATCAAAAAAAAATATAAGTTCTTTTACTTTCATTAGAGTAACTGTGATTGCTAATAATATTATAACATATTCAGAAAAAAAGTTACAGAAAGAATTAAATTTTAAAATACACTCCCATATTTTTATTACGTAAAATTTTATATTCGTAGTATCACGTGACGACATAAAAAAAGTTTCCCGTGTTTTTACATTTCCATTTTACAACCAAGCGAACGGCAGTGAAAACTTTTCAGAGCTCGTTCGAATTCATTTTGTCTCACATGAATTATTTAAAGTGTTTTTTTTACTTCTTATATTCCACTCCGTCCCTGGATTGCCGACTTGCTTGTCCGAACGCATACGAATTTTGAACTGTATATTTCATTTATGATTAATTTAAAAAAAAACTTTTTAATATTCTATGCGATTATAAAGAAAATCTGAATAAACTTTAAAAAATATTTTGAACACTTCGTGAAATATTGTTCTCAATTGTAAATTCAGAACTGTTTTTGTTATGACTGTAAATTATATAATTTAAAATTTGACAATCGTATATAAATACGTTAATGTAAAAAAAATACGTTTTTTTTTCTTCTGTGAACTGAATTTTCAATATATTGTGAATCTGTTCTAAACATCTATTTTCAAAGAGTTCTTTTATGCTAAAGACGCTATATTTAATCTTTTTATTTAGTTTTAGACTGACCAACAAACAGTAAAGAGCTCCAATTGATTTTTAAATTTTTTGCCGATTAACTCAATAGCTGCCACAGTCGAGATATCTCGTAAATTTTTTCGTGCTCAACACGCCAGTTACGAGTTAACTCATCAATAACTAATGAAATAAATAATTGCAAATTATAGCCGGCGTGTAATGTAATTACGACTGCGGCAGCTAAAAGGTTAAATGTATATGCTTACTTAATGAAATTCGTGAAAGCAATACCGCGACTGTGGCAACCAAGAGCATTTGCGACGAGTAAGTAAAAGATTCTACTGAAGTTAGACTAATGTATAGGTGGCTTACAAAATTTTAACCTGAGGATTTATCACTGGCTGATAAACTACAGTCTGATGACCTTTATGACAATCTTAATGCTAGTGGTTTTTTAATAAATAAATAAGTTTATTCAATGGTGGAAAAAGATTAGAGAGACCGATAATAATTTTTTTATTAAAATTTTATTACATTAATGAGAAATATGAAAAATAAATGTTTGAGTTTCATGTAAAAAAAAAAAAAAAATGATAAAACATACGTCAATTATCAACAAATTTATGACGATAAAAAATTCAAAATCATTTTCTCGCAGTTGCGAATATAATATTAAATAATTTAAGCTGTATAGACTCGTTGATAAATGAAGGGTACGTTTATTTTTATCAAATAGCTTTATTTATTTTCAAAAACTCTTAATTAAAAAATTTCATTTAATTTATTGGTAAAACACTAGAAAAAACTTATTTTTTCCAACTTCAGATTTTAGTTTAATTAACAAGAAATATATAAATTGGTTGATAGATATTTTTGCTTCATGCCTTTGTCAAAACTAGGTTTAACTAAAAAACTCCGTTGAGATTCGTCTTTTAGATGTCAAAGGCTCCACATTGAGAGTATAGATTTATAAACAATAAAAAATACTGGCTTTGATGAGAGAGACAGTATATTATATTGTCTTAAATTCTCGTATAAAATATTTAAATACTTTTTTATTTGCACTTTATTATTTTATATTACAAGTACAAAAAGTTAATGCCAGTTCAATAAATATTTGGAAATAATACATAGCTTTTCACATAAATAATATAGCTTTGTATTCAATCAAATACTAACAATATTATCTTACAGTATTTTCTTATTTAGATAATAATTTTTGTGAGGATTTCTGTAGAACTTCTTAAAGTGTATATATTATATTGGTATAGGAAACAATTCTACCTGTATCCAGGCAGACGTATCGACAGACAAAAACAAAGTATTTGACAGTTCTAGTATGGAAATTTCGTTCGTTATTTTTACTCGAAATTTTGTCGTTTTTCTTGAAAGAAAGTTCTTTTTTTTTTCATTTTCTCAATGAATATTGCAAAACGGTTTGACGGGAAACTTTTTTAATACTTTTTGGAGTTAGCGTTGTAGAAAACATTATCTTTTTTTAAATTACCATAAAAGAAAAAGGATTTTCCTATATTACGGTAAGTTATAGTAGCTGAAAAAAATGCTGTATATTTTTATGTAATCAAATGTATTTAAATTTTATGTTTATTCTGGTAATATGAAAGCTTTTTTACTGAACATAAACGAAATGTGTGCTGATAGTTATTAAATGGCGGCCACTTCAACGTTTTTTAACATCATACTGTTAAGTGTATTTTTTATCATTTAAAACCACAGTTTTGTGTTTATAAAATAGAGCCGAATTGAGTCACCTTGTTTGTTAGAAAAAGCCTTAAGGTCGGTCTTGGTTCTAGTCCCAGCAAGTACGATATTTAATAAGATTTTTTATCTATTTGAATTTGAAATCTTAGACATAAAATGTTATGTGTTTGTGAAGTCGTTTCTCTTCGATTGATCTTGACTGAATTATAAATTTCTCGTCGAGTTTATCTCGTATGATTTTCTTACTTCAAAATATTTGTTGCATGTGTATTAGCTGTAATGCTAATTATTTTGATTTGATTTGAAAAATATAACAAGTAAGAACTAGCAATAAAAAATTGCCATATATAATTAGTATTAATTAAAAATAAAATAGATTTTGTGTTTTAAATGCTATTTAAGAACTCAGAATATGACATTTGGGATTATGGGTGTGTTATCCTATTATCAGCATTTATGATTTCAAACATTAGTTTTCTTAATTATAAATACATATTTATATTAACATGCAGCTTTAAATTGGAAGGTTTTAATCTTTCATCAATACTAACTATGTATTTATACAGCCTCTGCTGTTAAAAAGAATCCTCCGAATATCTACCGTAGCCACCCTGAAATAAAAGCTTTTTAGCACAGTGTCTGAGTGTTTGAAGCTCGCCGTTATAAACCCCCTACTCTCGCTACCCTCCTCGGAGAGGCTTTTAAGGGAAATTAATATGTAGCATCTCATAAAGATTCATTCCTCCGAGATATTTTGTTAAAATGTGAATGGAGGTGTGAAATACTTCCACAGGCTGATAATAAATTTAATACATAAGAATCTGATGAGTCGTTAAATAATAAAATAAATATTACCTTTATTACAAAACGTACATAATTATACATTAAAATTATCATTTTTTTTATATTTTAAAACATAAATTCTATACGGAGTAGGTAAATCAATTTCTGTAGATAGAATACAGAAATGGTTTAAATTATGGGTAGAAAGCGAAAGAGTGTAAATTGATTACAAAATAGACTTAACTTGTAATTTTGTTTAATATTTCAACATTATTTATTGTTAAATAATAAATTCATTTGTACTTAATTATTTTTCTTACACATATATTTATCTCATAATACACTTTTTCTTTAAATATGTTTTTTTTAAATATACAAGAAAACGATTTTTTATCTTTATAAAATTGTAAATGTATAAGAACACCCAGTAATTCTCCGTCTATATCGATAAAATGTTTTAAATTAAAAAACAATTAAATATTTCCAACAATCCTAAGCCTGATCCTACACAAAACCAAAAAACGCAATGCAATGGGAATCATGGTGTTGTGAAAACTGTTTATATACAAAAATGAAAATTGAACCATATATACGAATCCTTCATAAATGAAATACCTAATTAAGTTACGTTGATTTAAATTTTATTTCTCATGTTAACTGGCTTACATACAACAGTAATAAATGATTTGGTTTTAAAATAACGAAACAAGCTCTATAAAGTTTTCCAAATAAGGTATTTTTTATTCAAATAAACATTTTAATATCGATACCGGAAGCCTTTAATGATTCTAAGTGTTTTCTATTGATGTATTTTTACAGTCGGCGACCGGATAAAAAAAATCCATTTTCAAGGTGATTTGAAAACGAAGTTGAATAGGAATTAGTTTGTATAAGAAAATATTGTTTTTTTATGATTACTACAGTAAAAATTGCTTATGGTTATTAGTGATTTTAATATGTTACAATAAAAAGATAAGATTTGTTTTCTTTTATTACTTTTACCGTGTTCTTTGTAAATATTTATTGAAAAAGAATTATATCAACCGCTGTGGTGTAGTTAGTTAGAGCTTGCCCTACCGACAAGGTGGGATTGGATTTGATTCCCAGTAAGGTCGATATCAAATTTAAGTGTTTAAATTCAAATTTGAGACCTAAGTCGTGGGTGCTTGTGATGTTAATTTACCTCGAGTTGATCTGGGGTAACTTACAATAAATTCTTATCGAGTATTTCTCGTATGATCTTTCAACTTTAAAATATTTGGCACATAGGCATTAATGTAATACCAAATATTTTAAACTTAAATTAAATTAAAATTGAATTAACAAATTTACTAATTTCAGATTGTGCAGAAGAAGATGATAATCGTTAAAATATTATTAATTATTTATAAAATAATTTTATATTGTAGTGTACCTCTTTTTATTTTAAGACAAAAACGTAACGATCATTTTTTCGACACATCGTATTTACAATTGAGCTTCTTAGAAGTAAAGTGAGACAAGTGGTAATTTAGGAAAAACGTTTTAATATTCTACACGCCTTAAAACATCTTAAAAGTAAAGTGAGCTTAGTAAATACACACTAAAATAGTGTCATTTACATACAACAAAAATATGCATTCGACCAAATCACCGTATAAAAACATGATTGTACTTTAAAGTTCAACAGAAATCTTTACCATTTTACCACTTGACTCACTTGACCTCTCGAGGACTCGAGTTTATAATTAATTTATGACTTCCAACAAGTTGTTACTATAGCAAATGCACATACAAAATCGTTTATACTTTTTAAATATATGGCAGCCGAAAATTTATACTTCGTCTTTATTTTCATCTATAAATAAATAATTTAAAAATGATTACGTGAGTTTATTATTCAATGTTACATTCTATGAAGTTTCAGCGTAACTAGGTAAGTTTGGCATATAAAATAGTTGCAATGTTACATATTCATTTTGGATTTTCTATCTCGAAATGCATTTTTCGCTACGCTGTCGTAAAAAACTTGGAACATTTTGCAGTCACGAATCAATACCAATTCATATGCATTCGCTGAAACTTTTTGCGAATACCTCCATTACTCGAAAAAGTCTTTGTAAGCTTGAAGTACGGACTGGTTAATATGTTGTGCTTTCAAAGGAAATTGAAAACATGCATTCATACAATTTTTTACTATATTTAAAAATAATATTTTAAAAATACTTCATATCAAATAAATCAAATATGTACGCGTGATTTGTTGATTCAAACTCAACCAAGTGAAAAGAATATTAACTTTATTGAAAACTGTTTAGCAAAATGATAATTTAATAATTATTATTAGTAGATGTATTCATTAAATTGATGTGTGTAACTCGCGCGGCTTGGAGGCTAGAAAAATATTTCTCATCCGATGGGGGTCGTTTAGGGACTCAGTGGTTTCCTCATTATTGGTCTTATTCTTATGAATTTCAAAAAATAAATAGTCTTAGGGCTTTAAAATATCTCTCTGCATCATTCCTCATACATTTTTTAATAAATAGTCATATTTTAAGTTGCGCGTAAAAAAGACGTCATCCCAGCACACATATGAAATTGCAACTGACGAGTTTAGCCCAGCTATCTTACGAACGATCGCTTATCATATAAACATTGTATAACCCATATTAAAATAGATATTTAAGAAAATGTGGGTTTTGGGGTCGCATTTATTGAGCTTAGAATCGGAAAAGATAATGAGTTTGATTTCTTGTACTATTTTATGAAAACATATTTATTCAATTAAATTAAATTAAAAAATATCTTTTTCACAGAGAATATTGAAGGGATCATGTGGTGGCCGTATGCTCCAACAAGAGAGTGGATATGGAATATATATATATATATATATATATATATATATGATGGGTCGTCGAGCAGAACTGCTCTCGATTTCCACTTTTCACTTCTTTCACAATTCCATCCACCTACGAAAGTCTAAAACATTTTGATAACTATCAAAAATATCGCAGTCCAGATATGTATACCACATAAGTAATTTAAGCTTAATTATGTCGAGCTTATTAGTGACGGCAATTCAGTTTTCACGCACTTGTGAAAATCTACGGTCGACGTAATTATACGGCTTTTACTCTTGAGCTCAATTTCACTTGGAAGAGTTTAATTGTTCCGACAATTAGCTAATACTTCTACTACACTGTCTGTGGAGGAATGAATAAACTTTTCATTCTGTACACATTTTAGTGGCTTTCAGTTTTCATATTATAACAACTTAATTTATTATTCCGCATCATAAAAATAAGCGCCACGCGAAGAGGAATGACAAAATTTACATACAACTATGTAAATTCGGTTTTTACAATTGAAATATTGACTGCAAAAAGGCAAAAGGACGTAACAGACACAAAACCAATTTTACACGAAACACACACAGTTTTTTTTATGTGTTTGGACCAAAGTCAAAATGAAATAATAAATTGTAAAGAAAAATTACAAAAAAACGGAAATATAAAAATATACTCATTTTAATAAAAATAAAACGAATCTTTCACTTAAATATGAGAGCATACAATTTAAATAATAAAATAGTAAAATGAATACTTTGTACTACTGTAGTAAAAGTTTCATTCTATATGATCTAATATACCAATAAAAATTCTTTACTATCATAAGAACATAACATATTTGAGGACTACAGTGTTATTGGATGCAGAAAAGTAAAGAAGATAGCCTTTCATTTTTACCAGTTTTTTAGATTGCACAGATACAAAAAAAGTCAGATAACTCTTAAATTTAAATTTACCTTATACCTATAAATTTATTTCGGAATTATTTATTTAATTAACATTGCACAAGATTGACAAATTATAAATTTAAAACTTTTACAATGAAGAAAAGAAAATAGTACAATTTTATATTAAAAGCGGTAGAAAAAAATGGCAAGGAAGTCAACTGAGTAAGCTTCGACGAACTCTCCTTTAATACATAAAAAATAGTATTCGTCGGAACTCACCCACGTCAACGTAGAATATGTCAACATCCAAAGCAATATTGTTGATCGCTTTAAGCTCTCCCCAGTGGCATCCCCATTAGCAGGCTGGTTGGGAGAACAAACAATTCATGTCCACGCTTTCTAAAAAAATAATCAGGAAAATTTCGATTCACATTCTCAAGAATGGTGGAATTCTCATTTTGGCCTCGTATAAGTCGAAAGAAATATGTATATGGCCAGATACATTTCTCTCCTAGCGTTCAAACTGTTAAAGTTAACCATGCCTAAAATAAAGTCAGTTGAATAAAGCCATGGGTAATATCCATACACCCTCATATAGAGAAGTCTCAAAAATTTCTTCTGAATCTTCTCCACCATAAGGGTATATTTTTGGGGCCCAAACAATTGACCAATATTATATGCAATATTGTCTTGAATAATATTTGTATACAAGTTGTGTTCATGTAGCCATAGATTTATGGTCGCCTTTCACAACGCTATCTACAAATTAAAAAATAAATAAAATTAAGTATCATGTGTTTAATACCTATACGGAGAGTCTGCCGTTTTAGTAAAATTAAGCAACTCTAGTTGATAAACTAATCAATCAATTTTTCAAATGCTGTGAAGATATCCATGGTTGGAATCAAGTCAGCGGTAGCCTATTGGTTGCGTGTAGATATATTTTTTTTTATTTAAACACAATAATCGTTCATTGTATGATTTATGTTGGATTAATCAAATTGGAGAAGCCACTTAGCTTGGGCCAAAATTTTTGAGTCCCGATATAGTCTAAAAACGAGAAATTGTCAGCGTATTTTTTTGTCCTGAAACTTCGGATATCATTTACTTATCATTTATATGATTTTTTTCATTATAACTTTTGTCTGTAATAATTTTGAGATATTTTTTAATTATTTAAAGTTTTATTCTTTTGAGTATTTTTTTCTTTACTGTAAATTATTTCAATTAAAGCATTATTTAAATAAAAGTACCTTTTGATACAAAACCACTTATTTCAACATCAAAGTGAAGAATTAAACGTCTATGTATAAGGCAAATAAACACATAGATAGACTCTGAAAGGTTTTCAAGAACTAACCAATCCAGTCCATTTGCTTTACCCATCTTTTTTGCCCTTTCACTTTTTTCTGTGTGTTTTTTAGCTATCCATCCATTAGCAAGGCCTTTTGCCAATTTTATTCTCCATTTCCAGTTTTTATTTATTATTTTTCCGAACGGGATGTTCTTTTTCAAAATGAATTTTTTGAATGTAAACTCCAGCATGTCAATATATTACGTAAATGTCAACGAATCGGTTGTAAGTATTGATTGCGATACTCGACAAGCATACCAATACCGTTATTTCATATTAAATACCAGTATTTAAAAAAAAAAGTTAAATGGAGATCGCAAAAATTAATGAGAAATCAAAGTCGGTATTTAGTTATATCATTTTTTGAAAATACGTCATAATAATGAACTAGTGATTTTCATGAATATTTTAAAATTTCGCTTGTCAACTAATGTTAATTATTAAAACACCATCAAGAAAAACACAATATTCCATTGTACTTATTCTCATTTAAATTTATTGAGATCAGAACCGGTTTCGTTCATGGTGAGCATTATCAACTGATAATAAATATAATAGAACAGTGTTATTATTACAAAACATTTGTTTTACATAAATAAAAATTCAAATAGTCGTGATCTTGGTAAATAAAAGTGGATGTAAGTAAAAAGCAATATTTTGTTTTTCTTAATATAATGCCAGAGAATAATAATAAAAAAATAAAAATAAAAGTATTGACAGTGAACACCCTAAAAGCAATACACCATTGAAAACTCATCAAATCTGGAACTTGTCAACATTGATATAGCTCTTAGCAGGCTCAACATATTTCAATTTATCGTGAACAATCTTATTAAAATATATAATGACACTAAAAGTTTGATATCGGCCCATTTTCAATAACAAAACACTGATATTTTTGCATTTTCAAAACCGGTATATCTGTATTTAAAAAAACACTATGAATACCGGTGCCCTGTTTTCGGTAATACCGGTATTGCAGAACCCTGGTTGTAAGGTTATGACTTATTAATTTTCATTATGGCTTTGCACATATTCAATGGCTGATTATTCGATGAATACATCAAACGTTACGTTCAATCAAATAAATTGAACCTTGCCATTTAATATTATTATATAAATAAGATTTCTATTCAACAACTTCTTACTTTAAGATTGAATGAAAAAAAACAATTTTCAAAACAGTGACATCTCTTATCGAAAAAAATAAAAAATAATAATCCCCCTTCACTCATATAATTGATCAAATCTACAAAGCTTAGAGAGTTTCAAAATCTCTTTACTTAATTAAAACATTTTTTTTGTTACAACTATTTTTAAATTATTGTATAAAATTTATATCTTATTCGAATAAAAACTTTCCATTTTTGACCAAAAAATGTTTGCAATACAATTTTTACGTCAGTTGGTCTTTGATTATTTTGTCCATTTAAATAATCGAATGGTGTAAGCAAGGTTAAAGGAAGGCACAATATAAACCATAGCTTTTTTTATGTATTTCCAAATAATAAAAAAAAACAAATAATAATAAATCACTGCTCCTGCCCTCTCCAAAAATAAATATATGTAACATTGTAAAATGAGCTATTTACCCAGGATTTTCAGACAGTGTGGGTGAATGGAGAGAATAAAAGCATCCCATGTAATAATATCATTTAACCTAAATTCTAAATTTTCTCGTGTATTGCTCATATCCAATCATTGATTTTAGATATTTTTTACAATAGCTACAAAGATTTACTACACGACCACGGCGATTTACAAACATATCTTTAAATTTGAATCGCTCAAATTATGTACATTTTCACAGATTTTTTCACTAACGACCCGGGTTTCGCCTTTCGGCATCTTCAGGCGTTCAAGTGCACGGATGAACTTGAACTGACGCTCAGTATATATCTCAGTGCTCAGTGCTTATATATCAATGATACATTTATTTATTATATAAGCACGAACCATTCATTTATTGAGCGTCAGTTCAAGTTCATCCGTGCACTTGAACGCCTGAAGATGCCAAAAGGCGAAACCCGGGTCGTTAGTGACAAAATCTGTGAAAATGTACATAATTTTAACGATTCAAATTTAATACTGAAATTTCACTTAGCACCTTCAGTCGAAATCTTAAATTATAAACATATCGTTATATTTTATATGTTAAACATTAACCGGTAAAGAAATATTCAGTTGCTAAAAAATAACTTTTAATTACCTCGAAGTCAGCTGAAAAAATAGTAAGTATAGAAAATAATGACAAAACTTGTACTCATATATTACTAGACTTATACAGGTATTTAATATAATATATGTTGGAAATCCGTATTTAATGTCTTTTTGTATAAAATTTAGGCAATTTTGAAACAAAAATAGCTCTTTTGAAATGGAATAAAGCATTGGAAAGGAAGCCTTTGAATCTAGCTGCTCGCTTTTGTGAACACATATAAGCACTTTGCAGAGAAAAAAGCTTTGATATTGAAGAAAATGTAATAAAGGTATAGAGAAACATTCTTTCATTTTTTTTGTAAGAATAAAACCACCCATCATTCATAGATACAAATTATTATTAAACAGGGTAACGGAAAATCAGATTAAAAAATAAGAATTTTAAGCAAAGAGAGGCAAGAGTTTGTGAAGAAAATATTTCTCCTTTGAATCATGAAGTCTTTGTGTTTGGGTAAAATTTAATTATAAAATAGTTACAGTGGATTTTGAGCAATTTATCAGTAATTTTTCGGATGAGAGAAAAGTGAATTATTAATTTTGCAACTTGTCATACACTAAAGAAAGTGTCTAACGCAAATATGTTACGACTTACAAATATAAGTTATTTATCTTTTGGAGTTTTTTTTAACCACTACGAATTTTAAAGTTTTTAGACGTAGGTATCTTTGATTTTTTTTTTGTATAATTTACAAACTTAAATTATTATCTGCTACTTGACGTTAACGAGTGATAAACAGGGGATACTTCGAGAAACTAAACATATGTTATTTTCTTCATGTACTATTTTTTAATGAACAATGTAAACGGAAGGAACACAGGTTTATTATAAACATAATTCTAATTCGCTCAGTTGCGCGTAAGTAAAAAAAGCAAGATTTTATTTATTTAATAATTAACTACAGTAGAACCCCCTATAATGACCCCCTTTCTCGTCACAGTAGGGGGTTTTACTGTATATAGAGCAAGTACCGTGTAAAATTAGGGATGGATGTATTTGTCCCTTCCATGATAACCAGTGATGTGCTGCTAAAATTTTATCAACCGGCTCGCACCTTGGTAAACACCATTGGATTTCAGGATTGAACATTCAACATCATGTATGAATTGGGATTCGGGATTGAGAAAATTTTTCCGTCGATGATTTTTAAATCATGGGATTTTTCAAACAGTTTTATGTAAATTTCAAAAACCCAGAAATTTTACATTGCCCAAATCACCAGCGCGGAAGCTTTTTTGTTTTTATTAGCTCTTCCAAAAATATTCGTATTTAAAATGACAGGAATTTACGGATTCACTAATAACCGTGACAGGTCTAATTCGTCTATCATCTGTTGTGTGATGGTAACTTCCGAGACATGGTTTAACGAATGGTGTGGAAGTCGACTTCGGAATTACAAAAGTTAAAAGTAACAGTATTTTAAGAACAGGCTCGACAAGGCTGGTGCGAGCCCATAGCAGCACATCACTAATGCTAACTAAATAATATATTATTTTACAAAAATAATTTCACTTTACTGTTTGAATTGACAAATTCTGTTCAATTATATATGAAAATTATGTATAGAATTCGTCTATATGATTATTTATATAATTTAACGATTGACTAATTACCCGGTAGTTAATATAAATAATCAGTAGCGGCGGATAGTAAATAATGATAGGGCACCAATGGCAAGTGCTGTAATGACAGATTACCCCAGCCGAATAATAATTATCGTGGCCCATAAATTATTTAAATTGTCATCCAGGAGGCGTTCAAGAGGCGTGAAGCTTTATTAGACTTTCACTTCTCTTTGCAGCAACTAATTTAATTAGAAATAAGAACTTAGAGCTTTTTGTGCTATTAAAGTTATCCTGTGCTATAGAATGTGCTATTACTACATTATTTTTTTTATTTCTACCACCCAGGTGTCAGATGTAGTAAAAGGATTTTATGACAATAAGATGTCACTTAAGGCAGTATGTTGGTATTTCTACAAACCCCAGCTTAAATTTATAAAAACCAATCGTGAACATAGAAAACCTTAGTGATTCTTTTGCGATATGTAAAGAGTGCTTAACTCTCGCGGCTCGGAGACTAGAAAAATACTTCTCTGCCGATGAGGGTCGTTTAGGGACCCCAGTGGTTTCTTCATTATTGGCCTTATTCTTATGAATTTCAAAAAAAAAATAGTCTAAGGGCTTTAAAATATCTCTTTGCATCATTCCTCATACATTTTTTTATAATAATCCGTGGTTTTTTTTAATAAATAATTACATTTTAAGTTTCGCGTAAAAAAGACGTCATCCCAGCACAAATATGAATTTGCAACTGAGGCGTTTAGCCCAGCTATCTTACGAACGATCGCTTTTCGTGGGCGCTTATCTCGTTATCGCGTTATTGCGTATTTGTATAAACTAAAAAAGGTCCAAAAACTATGATATAAGAATACCTTAATTATAAACATTGTATCACCCATATTAAAATAGATCTTTAAGAAAATGTGGGTATTGGGGTCGCATTTCTTGAGCTTAGAACCGGAAAAGTTAACAGTTTCTACTTGCAATGACAAAAAAGTCTAAATATCACGTTTTGAGTGATTTTTATGAAAATTTTGCATTTTTCATCCATTGACCATATAAATTCATTATGTGAGAAGCAAACATTTAAAAAGTGATTTGTCACACAAATACAGAGCTTGGGAAATGATGATTTGAATGTTGGATAAATCACGGTTTGATTGAATGTTTCAAATTTATAATTTAACTTTTACAGGAAAAACCTTTTTTAAACACTAATTGTGATTTCCATTTATAGGTTTTATTATGGACTATCAGAACTGATATTCAACGGCATTTTTTAAATTTTGTGATAAATTACTTTTTGAATGTTTGCTTCTCATGTTAAGAAAAATATTTTGTATTAAGAATATCAATCAAAAAAACCTAGCAAAACTCTTAACCAAGTTTGTTATCACTGGTCTTGTGTGATCTATCAATTCGTTGTGGAAATGCAAATAAACGCAAAAAAAAAAATATAGTATCAAAGTTGTATATTATTTTAAAATTATAGATCCGGTTTCACTGACAAGTTAAAGTTGAAGATGCTTATGATCAGCTTATTAAATAGTGTAAAGTGTATATTTTATGAATCATTATTTGTATTATTTGATTGAAACTTCATGTGTACATAATGTCTGGGTAAAAAGTGCTAAACCAACGACCATAATATAATCACTTCACGCTAATTTTAAATGCAACGTTGTGCATTAAAGTTTATATCTAAACTTTCATTCGTTTTCCGCTAGATGTCAAAGGAAAGCCCGATGTCAGCGAACGTTGCGGTGTGTTTTGAAACTATATTTTATATTGTGTACCAATCGACAATGTTAAAACTTTTAACTAGATGATAGCAATATCACTGTCTCCTGGCGGAAGCTTTAATATTGAACACGCTTGATAAATGTATATTACCATAAATCTACTGATGTTTAAAACTACATATGTACTGCTGCGCTTCGTACATTATTTTGTGTCTGTTGATGAATTTCATTTGGTAATTGATTTTTTTTAACAGTACTTTCGAACAGTAAATATTTCTAGAAATCGCCTTTTTATCACATTTATAGTAAAGAAAATAGTATTTGTAGTATTTTTTAAGTAAAACTGTAAAAGAAGTTTCTTAATATTAACTTTAAACAACTTCCATGAGTGAACCTACATAACTACTGTCTTTGCAAACAATTCAAAATACTTTAAAGCCATCTCTTGTTAAACATCTTTTGGTTGTTTTGAAATATATTATTAAATAAATGTTTGTTACTATTTTTTGACAGGTTTCACAAAAATTATAAACTATTGTTCATTCCGAAAATAAAATAAAAATAAGTTTGACTTATTGAAAGATATTTGCGTAAAACGACTTACAACAAGAATTGCATTATTTTAAACTGTTACAGTATTTTTGGATTTCGATTTATCAATACTACACAACTTCATATTTTATAGTGATCAACAATATGTTTTTTTAACACAGATTATTTAAACATTTTTTCAACCATATATTTGTTTATGATTTGATGAATGTTTGAACGAGACAATGATAAACTAATACAATGAATAATTTATAAGATTTCTTAAATATAGTATAGTCAGCGACCAATTTAATATCATAATAATAAGATGATAAACTTATTAAATTATCCACTGTGGGTTTAGAAATGGATCGATAAGTCGGCTACATCCTAATTAAAATAAAATATTATTTAATTATATTTTAAGTGGAATTATAATAATTGAATCGTATCTGTATAGCGTGAAAATTTTCGAAAGGCAATTTAGAAAATCTTCAAATAAACGATGTTCTTTTGTTGCGCGAGAAAATTTTAATTTCGTTACGTCATGAATTCGCTTAATCAATCTTCGCGTCACAAATAATAACTGTGGAAAACAAGTAATTTCTCTGAAATTTTTATGGCACGTAAAATAGAGTGAATTAGTTCCATAGTTTAAAAAAAAAATTGAGATTATGAGTCAAAAATACAAAGTCTAAGCAAATTGCGTGAAATATAATATGATGACTGGTCTACAGAATGATTGAATGTGATACACTCTTGTTGTAAGAATCGATTGATTCAAAGACAAATGAATGGAAGTGATTTTACTAAACTTTAGGAATGGAAAAAAATAATTAAAGACTATATTGCATAAGACAAAAGTTATAATATTAATGACAAAGAATACGACAAATTTGATAAGATTTTTGTCCTACCTGGATCGTTTATTCAATTGGAAACATACGTATATTTTCCAATTGCAATGTGGATGTTTATCTAATGGCTGTTTGTGAAACTTTGATCGACTTCCACACAGATTAGTTATTATTTTCTATCGAAACCCTTCTTCAATCGAAATTTTGAACTAGTAACGTGTAACTTGTTTATTTTGAATTTGTTTGAAAACATATTTGATTTACCATATTTCAATAAAACACACTTATTAATTAGTGTCTATTGATTAATTGTCGACAAATATGTAGGGTTGAAAAAAATTGCAAACATATATTTTTTGCATTGCAGTTCTCTAAAAAAATATTAACATAAAAAATTCTTTCTTTTTGTATGACTTATTTACATTAAAACAATAGTAACCGTATTTACTTAGTCATTTGGATATTTGTAGTTCTGTAGTACTTATTTTGGACTAATTTAATATTTCAACTAAAGGTTATATTTACATAAAGTATACAAGAGTGGGGAATTTGGCAGATTTTCCTGCTCATTTAAAATTGGTAAACTATTTAACTGTGCCCTGTTTATGTCTATAATTTCTTGATTAATAATTTATGCCCACCTGTGTTTGGGTGTAGAATTTCAACCCCTTAACCCATAAACACGATACATTTATTTACCAAACGTCATTTAAAGTTCACCTGTGCACTTGAATGCCCAATGATGCCGAAAGGCAAAACCAGGGTCGTTAGTTATAGTACTTGTGTGAATTTACATAATTTGAACGATTCATATTTTATTTTGAACGGTTTGAGACATACAACGCGTACAATAGTTGTGTTGGACGGTCTTTATACTCAAAACGTGATTGTGTTGGGTATATCATACATTTATTTGCTTTCTTTAAAAGTAGAAAAAAAATTGTTCTTAGGTAAATATCAAAAGTTGAAAGAAAAATAATTATTCTCCGCGCTGTCTTTGAAATAATATTGCGGCTGGAACATAATTTTCTCGGAGCGACCGCACTTCACTTAAGATTTCTTTTTCATTTGCCAAGACGCTGAAATTTCATTTGGCTAATGTGATTTAAAACGTATACTACAAGTTAAAAAGCAGTCAATCAAATGAACCTTTCACAATTTTATTTCACGAATTCTTAAAAAGGAAACTTTTCCATTTTCGATATCTTCCAAATAGGCAAAGTCTTAAAATGTGAAAGCTTTTAATGGAATCTGAAGTTTTATTCTAATTTTAATTCGATTGATTTACTTTTACATTGTAATTTTACGTTTTTTTACCATTATAATTGGAATAACTCAACTGACTACCGTTAATGTTTGCCTCTATTTATGTAGAAGTCGTAAAAGTTTAAATATATATTTTTTAATAATATTAAATCGACATTGATACTTTTGACATTTCCTAAATAAAAATTTTCCGTTAACCTTTCATGGACATAGTTACACATGAATAATGATAAAGCGACGCGTTTAAAACAGTTTTTAAAGCGAAGTAAAAATAAAATTTATGAATATGGATTTTAAACATTAAAAACAGCGAGAAAAGTTGCCGTAACGCCGTTCCATCCCACTACATGGAAATTAAAGCACTGTATAGGTATCTGCAAGTTAATTGTATGTTAAACCGCTGTATCAACATCTTATATAATACAATCATACCCAACATACATAATCAATGTTAACATGGTTCAAATTATATAATTGAGAATTAATCACCATTGATTGAATCAGGTACTTGAATGCAGGTCAATGAAAGACAACGTGCCTATATGGCATATTGAAGTTTTCAAACTGTTGTTTTATAATGATAATTAAAATTTATTTTTCAATTCCCGTATTGATAATATTAAATCAATTTGGAATTATTACAACAGAGAAAATAATGATCAGTTAAATTGCCATCGATGAGCGAAACATGTACTGGTAGTAATAACTGGTATATTAGTAATTTAAAGTGATATATTAATAGTTAATTAGCAGTAAACTTGTTATTCATGCACTGTAATACCTTATTCAGTATTTATTTTCTTTTCCCAAAGGTTAAGTGAAATGATTGTGAAAAAATCGTTTTACGTATTTTATTTAATTTTGTGAGAAAGTTAATAAATATTTTTTCTAGTTTCACCCATCTGTATGAAACGTTGTTGAATCAGAAAGTAAAACAAAATGTGTTTTTTTTTATATAAAAATAGAATGGATTTTTAATATGAAATGAAAACAAAAGTTTTTCGAAGCCAAAAAAGACACGATCACAATTCTGGAAAAAGTTTGTTGTTTGTTGTTTTAAGCTCCGCACCCTATGTGCCGTCCCGTAACATGTGATACATGCCAAGAGTTCTGAAACTTTTTTTATTTTTATATATAAAAACACACTTTACATTAAAACAATCAACAAATTCACATTACCTTAAACATTATCAGCACCTCGGAAAATGTTCGAAATAATAACTTTTGGAAGTGTTTCCAAAATCTTATTGTTTACCTTTAATTCGTAAAGTTATGTTTTTGTCTTTGATAACTTATCCTATTCTTAATGCTAAATTTCTATGACTTTATCTATTAAAGAAAAGTGAAGTTATATACCTGACATAAATTTTCCAATGTGTCTGGATTTCAATTATTGATAGCTTGTCGATCATCCAGTTCATTATTTATTTATCTTCAAATAACTTGTTTTAAGGTAATGGTAAAAGCAAGTGTTCAAATGGTCTATTATAAATCATTTTTTTTGTATTTATTTCTTAAAGAAAAATATTTGGCATTTTTTAAAACATCAAAAATACAATCTATAGTTTCTTATTGTTGACCGTACGTCTTTCTTAACTTATCATTTTCAGAATATAACTACAAACTCAAATTGAGTCGTATAGTATCAAAAGTAGAACTATCCATTTTTCAAAGTTGCGAGAAAAACACGAAAAACATATTGTTGGCTTTCTGAGTGTTATCAATTTAAACTCAATTTTAAACATAGCTCATCAACGAGTGCAACTTAAAATTTGTATGGGACATCACTTAAAGTAACTCTGTGATTGGTCGAAATCCTGATTAACCAAACTGTTCTACTTTTGATTCCAACGTCGTGGACAGTTCTGCTTTTAATACCAAGCATCATTTTCTTTTGCGTTTTTGTACCACATTTATTTGATTTTTAAACGTTTTTTTTAATTTCTAGCCATATATGGGATAGTTCTGCTTTTGATACCAGATGACTCAATTTAAAGTTTATGGAAATAGTTATGACCGCAAAAGAAATACAAATAAATTATTTTAATAACATGGCGTGATTTTTCGATTGTACCAATCGGTAGAATATAAAATATCTTTCTGCAATGTGCACCGATTTTCGTAAAATCGATCGAATGATATGTATGTTCGCGTTGCCAAAGATTTGAAAGTTTGAGAATGATTTCTGCTTACCTACTGCATTCTGCATAACACTCTTTACGCCTCATACCCACAGCACACGGCAAAGGCGGATCTGGCTCGCTAACAATATTATAATCAAGCTATCACTACCCATGTAGCCTTTAACAACACAACCTGGTATTTTAATTAAACAATGGCAAATACAATGTTGCGTCTACCCGGTCAGGCATTCAATAGTTTATCGTTTAATAAATACCTGTTCGTTTATAAGTTCGACACATTTGACTTATCGTCAGGGTCGGCGCCACCATTCAGGCAAACTAGGCAACCGCCTAGGGCGCAAGCCATTAAGGAGCGCATAAATGGAGTATTAAAATTATTTTTATAAACTATAATAATAATACATAATAGTACATAATATTTTATTCTGATGTTTGTATATGTTAGTTGCAATTATGTAATGTATTATATATGATTCGAAAAAGAGAGGTTGAGCGACTAAGTAACAAACAGTTCACGTAGAAAAACTTCAGTTGAGATACCTCCATTAGGAAGCTATATGCTCCACATTGGGAGCGGACATGGATTTATTAAAAATACATATTTATAATGATCTTGAATTGTCTTTCATTATTTCGAAAAAAATGAGACGATTTGCTAAAAAGGGGGCGCGCCAATAACCATTCCCTAGGGCGCCAAATAACCTAGCGCTGACCCTGCTTATCGTTGGTCTTTAACTTTTTCGTTGCCGTAAATAATTAATGGTAATTACCTAGCAGGCCGGCTATAATTTGCGACTATTAATTCAATTAGTTATTGACGAGATAACTCGTATTTGGCCTGTTGAGCACGAAAAAATTCACGAGATATCTCGTATGTGGCAACCATCGAATTAAAGACTTAAAGGTTTGGAAAACAATATCCTGCATAATATGATGCGTGTTATTCACACATCAGTAACGATTTGTTTCAGTCTCGCATAGTTTCAGTTGAAAGCGCGAAATAAATTTGATATTTTTGCCAGTCGGTCAAACCTTAATTAGTGTTTTCATACATCGCACAAGCTAGTACTTATTAGATATATTTGATATTAGATATATTTGATTTTGCCCAAGTAGTCCGTAATTATAATTAACTGAACAGAAATCAGACTGTTGATAAACACATTACGTGCTTGACAGATTTGATTTTTTTTTTCTTCTTACAGAGAGATAATTGTATAATATTATATATTAGTAAATTCAATCAATTTTTAATACACATGTAGTGTAAGCAGAAATTTTGACGCTACTTACAGCAATAATGTTTTGTAACAGATAAGCTTTTAGCAGTCTCAGATTAAGCGCATGAGTGGCCCGAGGCGCAATAAAATTTGGAGCCCCTGTTTTTCGTATAACACGAAAAATCAGAAAATACAATGTAAAATAATAAAAAGAAATTAAAATCTCAAGTATATTTATTGGTTGAGCAATTTTGAGACCACTTAGATTTGAAGGTTCCAAGCGCGCCTGATTGGCTGATAAGTAGTGAATCCGCCACTGTTTTGTAGTAATGTCTTATTTCAAATTTGAGATAAAAATTAAGACAAAATAGCTATCAATTTAATTTTAAATTTAAATTGCTGTATACGTATAGGTATATCTAATATTAAGCAATAAATTAATCAAGCAATTATATAGATTTTATCAATACAAAACCTCATAAACAAATACTCTCGATTTCTCTCAATATATTATTACTTGGCATAATTCTATAGCTACTGAACGACGAATGTATGTAAATTCAAAAAAACTCCAAGCGAGAAAAGCTCAAACGCAGTAGCAACTGGGTTACGCCTCTCACCACCCTCTCGATTAGCGCTTTTGAAATGCAAATCCGATGCACTTTTTCGCGACTCTCGCAATCAGACAGGCCGCAGTTTGAACTTTTGGAGCTTTTCAATATCTCTGCTACGCTAAGTAAAGCTTTTATTTGCGGTTCAGTGAAGTTTTATATTTGATTTTACACATGGATTTCAATCCTACATTTTGAAACGTGGTTTTTTAAATTAGCTACCATTTGTTATATTTCAAGTATTGTCTTTCTACTTTTTTATGTTTTTATGTTTACCAGTGGCAACCTCATTGGCAGGCTGGCTAACAAATCATTTATTTCCACGATCTCTCAACAAATAATCAAAAACATTCAGTTTCACATTCTCATGAAAAGTGGAACTCTCATTTTGGCTTCGTATAAGCCGAAATAAATATAAGACCACTTGCTTATTTTTATGTGCACGGATTTTTCTGTGTTTTCAAAGTATTTTAGGACTTGGATAAGATTGTTAGTTTTTTTAGTATTACTCGACCATAATTTTAATATTACTTTATATATCATAGTAAATAAACATATATTATGTGTATTCAATATTCCTGCGTAATACACGTATGTACGTGTTGCCTTATAATAATATTACAGATAGACTTGAATATGTTAGAAATAAGAATCACGTATAAGGTAAAGAAGGCATGAGCTCAAACATGCACGTCTAGATGCAGAATGGTAGAGAAACTTTCTTTTAAACAATTCTAGTGGATTTTTTCTTCATCAGTATATTTTATATTGTGACCTGTATTTTTTGTTTTATTTTAGATTTTATGATTTTATTTTTATGTACGATACTTCTAGATTTTACATTTACTATGAATTTGTATATATTGATTAACCAATGTCATATTATATCTACATATTTACATGGGAAGGTTTTCTTTTGGAAATTGTGTTCGAAAAAGGAATGCCTTTAATGCAATTAGTAAAAAGTAATATATGGTCAAAGCCTATTCTTCTTTTACAATATAACTGTTTGACTACTTTCAGTTCTCTAGATCAGCGATTCTCAACTTGGGTCCACGTGGAACAAACGATAACCAGTCAAAACACTATAATGCACAGGCCCTAAAAATGATCAGGCGAATGAGATGACGCTCTAAAATTGTTGTCACTTACGCCTTCAGCGATATTGAACAATTATTGGCTTAAAACGAAATTTAGCGAATTGTGTCGCTTAAAGTCTTTTGCTGATATTGATTTTATATATATCGACTGTAGTATGACGCAGAGACGTAACCGGGTATTTCAAAATAGATTTCTATCAAAAATATGTAAGCTTAAAATATCGCATTAGTAGCTAAATTTAGCTTTCAGATTTCAGAGAGAGAAAAAAAGCCGTCATGCGATAATTGCTACCAGAAAAAAAGACTTCAACAAACGTTTTTCTTGAACTTGCCACAGACGAGATATCTCGTCAAATTTTCAGTTCTCTACAAGTCAGAGACGAGTTATAGCATCGATACCAAATTAAATTAACAATTGCAAATTATAGCTGACGTGCTAGGTGAATTTTTAAATAAATATTAGATTGAGTACGTAAAAAATCAGCTTTTTAGTATTGATGATTTTCAAGGATGTGTATGTTTAATATTGTGACTTTGGCCTATAAAAAAACGTGTAAAAATTACATGTAAAAGAGATCTGTACGGGGTTATGTCCTTTTGTCTTTTTGACGTGACAACGTCTTATAAATCGATGAACGTCCGTTGCACGCACGAAAAAACATGACTCATTGTCCGGATTGTCTCGTTACGCAGAAGGCAAGCGTGCGAGCGAGAGCGCGGATAAGCGAAAGAGAGGCACGATCGGCCTATCGTTTGGTACACAACTTATACACCTACAGTACCTACACGTGATCTGTTTACAACTGTTTATAAAGTGAAGTGAAATGTTAATGTGGTTTTCATTGTTTATATTACAACAATAATTGCGGCAATAAAGGTAATTAATTCTTGCATATTAAAAATCTGATTAACGTATAACAAATATACTTTTAACAATAAATTATCAACGATTTCTTTCGCAGAACCGCCTAAAGTCACACCATGGCAGACCAACCTGACGAACCTGTGAATCTCACGGATCTGCCACTATCGTCAAGGAGTAATGTACCCATGGAGGTGCAAGATGCTACCGCATCCACGTCTGCAACGCCATTCGCTGGGCTAACAATCGCTGCTTCAAAATCGAACGCGCAGAGACAACGTGAGTACAGACAGCGTATTGCAGCATCCAGAACTTCTGCACAAGCTACAGCTGCGAGGAAATTGAATACCGAAAGACGACAAAAGAGCAGACTACGCATAGCTGCTAACATGGCTCTTGCCAGTGGTTCATTAGAGTCGAATACTGCATCCTCTTCTCGTTCAGGGGAAAGACCAAGCAATGTCCGAACTGGTACTCAACAACGTCACACCATGTCACACCAACCTGATGAACCTGTGAATCTCGCGGATCTGCCACTACCTTCAACGAGTAATGTATCCATGGAGGTGCAAGATGCTGCCGCATCTACGTCTACAACGCCATTCGCTGAGCCAACAATCGCTGCTCCAAAATCGAATGCGCAGAAACAACGTGAGTACAGACAGCGTATTGCAGCATCCAGAACTCTTGCACAGGCGGCAGCTGCGAGGAAATCGGATACCGAAAGACGACAAAACAGCAGACTACGCAGCGGCTCCAACTTGGCTAACTTGGCTCTTGCCAGTGGAAAGATCTGTATGGGTTACGTCCTTTTGTCTTTTTTTTTTTAACCATGTCCGCTCCCAATGTGGAGCATTTGGACTCCTAATGGAGTTCATCTCAACAGAAGTGTTTCTACGAGAACTGCTTGTTACTGAGTTGCTCAACCTCTCTTTTTCCAAAGAGAGTAGGAATAGGAGGATAAGGCTAGGACATGACTAGTGGTTAGCTAATCGCTCTCGATACATCCTGTTCATAAGATAAGATGGGTGAGAGGGGGGAATTCAAGACATCCCATACATCCATGCCTTTGAACAGAAATTCATAAATCGATTGAAAAATCAATTTATAAAAACTGTCCGTACCGGGATTTGAACCCGGCCCCTCGTAGCCGAAGCCAACAACGTTGACCACTCAACCATAACATAAATAATATCACCAACTAGGTTTTTAGTACTTTTAGTACTTAAATCATTAAAGTGTTGTATAAGTTATTTATATCGTTAATAAAATCATAATTTTGATCAAATCATGACATAACAGAAAAAATATAATTTTTGAAGAATGTTGTAATTATTTTTTTTCGTACGGGCACTCTGTACGCATATAAATAATAACACGCTACGTTTACACAAGGTTCGTGCTTGGGAGGATTTTAAGACTTCAAGTCTGCGTAACAAAGTAAAGAAGAAAATATAATTCGACTAAAAGAAAAATCCAACGGCATAAATAATTTAGACGGTACGCAAAATATCCAACAGAAAATAACACGCGAAACTTATTAAAAAAATAAAATTATATATATAGTTTAATCATATTAGTATTTTTATTGCAAAATTTTACATTCTCAGCGACAAAAAAAAAAAGTTGATCAGAAGTCAAACACAAAATAATAAGAAACATATTTGTTCAAAAAACTATATCGGTACTTCGGTATCACAAAAACTGTTTAAGTGAATTTTAAAAAATCAGTTAATTGGAATCGCAATACCTACCGGTCTAGTCGATCAAAACAGCTATTAAGACATTTCATTTAAAATACTGTCATTTTTAGAAACGGGTGCTTTTCATATATTTTTTTAATATAAAATAGTTTACATACATTATTAAAAGGCTCATAATATTTTAAACTTACTAATACTGATACGACTCTCAGCAAATTTAATTTCATAGCTATCATTTAAAAAAAATATATATAATGGTTTCCATACATTAAAAATTTGCGTATGTAAAACTTTGTATACCGAAATACCAGTATATTTGGATTTTCAAAACTAGTATTTTAGTATTGAAAAATACCATAAATATCGGTTTGGGTAAAACCTGTATTTTAATCCCTTGTTTAATGAAAACATTTCTAAAAAGCTTCCATGAATGTTTTGCTAGGTGAAAAAAAAGTTAAATAGTCTACCAATTTTGAATGATCAAGTAAATCTGCCAAATCCCCCACTCTTGTATTATATGTGTAAATAAATATAATCATAAAAAAATTACAGCAAACAGGGTAAATATAGTTATTGAAATTACAAATCATTCAAATATGTAGGCATTCCCATGGGTTTATCCATTTCGCCAACAATGGCCTTAAACTTAGTGATACATTAATTGTTTTACTAATCTCTACAATATTAAATGTGTAATATTTATTAACTTTTATTGGCTTTTCTGGTTTGTTGGTCTATTTATATTTAGCCTTCGAATTATATTCTGGGATCGACAGCATCATAAATCAATATATGTTCAATATAAAATACCAAACTGTAATACCAAATACGTTTTAAATTATTATATCTCAAAATGTCGTCCACTGAAATTTCTCTGAATTTTTTATAACAAAATACTCGTTATTACTATTGGCGTGTTTATGATGATGCGCATTAATAAAAATATGTTAATCACTCGCTAACACACATTAAAAATGTTAACAACATAAAACAGGTCCGATATCATGTAATGATACCTAAAACAGTAACGTCTGTAGGGAGCTAACGGCGATTTCGTGGAGGCATTATACATCCAGTAGGAGATGGGGACGGAAGAGAGGACAGTAATCTCGCTAATGGAGCAAGGGCGGAGCCACTTAGAGCCGGATTACCGCCCAAATTCAGCAGCCAGTACAGTGACTTCCGTGGACAATTCTTAGATTTACTAAATTGTTTTTTTCAATCAGGTAATATGTCAATTTAAGCTTCCTATTCAAAGAATATTTTAAGCACACGAACACTTTAATAATTTGGATTACGTTAGATTCAGTGCCAAGTACCATTTTTTTTCTTACATGTAGCTTATCACTTTTAAGGTGTTCACTGTCAATACTTGGTGGAATGGCATTATAATAAAAATAATAAAACATTATTAGTACTTTTTCCACATAAAATTTATTTGATCAGGACCGGTTTCGCTCGTCGCGAGCATTATCAACTGATAAGAAAAATATAGAAACAGTGCTATTTATACAAATTAAATTGAAATAGGATTTACAAATTACATTATAATTACACACAATTAAAATGCTTAACGCCTATAATATACAATTAAAAAATTATCAAAGACTAAAAAATATAAGTGGCTAATGATGTTAATTATAAACCCAATTAAAATTTGGGAAATTTTTAAGCAAAGTGAAACTCTACATTACTAAAGTAAATAACTTAATGATGATTTTGTGTTTTTCCCGTTTCCAAGTAATGAGTCTGTGTACTTCGACAAAATCAGCAACAATGAAGATTTTGAAAAAGACGTATCAAATCCCGGACGCCTTTTGTGATCCCGAGATTTTGGGATTGACAATTTTTCAATCCTGGGATCGAACACTCAACATGAAATCGTGTATATATTAGGATTCGGGATTGAGAACATTTTTAGATTTTTCAGAGAATTGCATGTCAATTAAAAAAACCCAGAAATTTAGTGGTTTTCTCAAAATTACCAGCGTGGGACTCTTTTTTTTTAGCTCCAAAAATGTTCGAATCCAAAATCCGAAGAATTTACATATTTGCCCAAATCAATAACGTGGAAAAATTTTTAGCTCTTCCGTGCTTCATTTTCTCAACCCTGAAATCCTGGGATTGGATACCTTACTTATGACTGAATGAGTATAAAAGAATACAGCTACTAAATTATTAGTTGCTAGGTTATCGTTCTCTCTACTTCTCCCTCACTTTGTTTTAATGTAGAACACAGATTTAGAGATAAAACACATTAATGTCATAGAATATTATTTCACAATGTTTATAAATTATAAAAGAGTCCTCATAAAATTTAAAAAAACCAGTAGAGTTGTTTCTCAGCTAAAAGACTTCATAATTAATTTTAAAGAATCATTTTAAAGAATCATTTTAAAGAATCATTTTAAAGAATGAATTGTTTTGGTATTGCATTTCCAAAACGTAGTGCACCACTGATTGTTTGATCCCTTTGGAGCTGAGACTGATTCTTTATTATTTAAAAGGCTTCAGGATGGCTAAAAGCTGCTGACTGAATCATGTGTACCAACCTTAATATTATAAATTTCATGGTGCCTTTAAAATTTGATAATCTTTTGCTTAATAAATTAGTGGTCGAGAAATATTTATTCAAATATAGATGTAGAGCTTAAAACATGTGAAATCAATTTGAAAAATCCATGTAAAAAATATGTGATAGATAATAATAAAATAATATTTGGAAATGCAGTATATTTAGCTAAGACACTAGAAATTAAAATTTTAAATAATCACAGTTAAGGTCATATTGATATAATGAATATTTAATTCACTAGATATTAACTGGTCAAAAAAAACATAAAAAAGACTCATTCTCAAATGAATGATTTAACAAATCTTAATTTGAGTACAACTTTTGCTTTTATTTGTCTATTTGCCAGATTTATTTCATATCGGAAATTGCTGAGTCAGATACAAACCAGATTACGATCAAGTTTAAATAAGTGCATATGTATGCCATAACTGTTTTCTTTTTCTATTTAAATTCGGGAAACCAAAATTCAGCAAAACATTACTTTTTTACCATAGTTTTTCTCAAAACTATCGTTTTGTAGTTTTGCTCTTGTCACCATAAGCCTTCGAATTATGTAGACTTGTTTATAGCTAAAATATTTCATGAAAAATATTATATCAAAGAATCATATTTTTTATACATGATAAATACAAAATAAATAGCCATTTATTACCCAATCAACTTATTTTGACAGTATGACAATGCTTTTAATAAAAAATATTACCTTATTAAGTCAGACTATTAATTTATTTCTCTGTCAAAGAAAACTCAAATATTTTTTGTAAAAAACGATTTAAAAATATTAAAAAAAATATAATGAGTTTTTTGACGTAAATATTTGTTTAATGAGAAGAAAATGAATAATGTTTCAAAAAATCGCAGAGACATTATATTTTGTTTATGGCAGAAGGTTATACGTAATAATTTAAAGGGATAATATGTTTTTGTTCGAATGGTTTGTTTTTTTAGGATGACTTTAATAGTATAATACAGAATATTCCACGAAAATACAATACTTTTTTAAGGTGTGTTATTCAAAACGAATGATACATTGCTGTAGTAAAATTATACATTTATAAAAAAGAAATATGTTTTACAAAGTAATATTTTTGTTAGAGACAGCACAAAATATTTGTTTATACGGCTTTAAAACAATAATCATTATTAAAGAGAAAGCAATTAAAATACTTTTTAGAGTTTTTAACCATCTTTACTTTCAAGATAAACAACACAAAGGATTCAAACAGTTCCATTAATATTTTGTCAATCGTTTTCGATAAGGTAAATTGAAGAAAGAGATTATGGAGATTGGTATTATTCCAATACTAATAATCGAAAGTTAACGAGTAGAAAAGATTGAAAACATTAAATCCCTTGACTTAAAAACTATGATAAAATCAAATTTAAATCCTTAAAACGTTTTAAATTCGTGTAAGTATTTGAATACCTGAAAAATCAGAAAGGCAAAACGAGTGCCGTTTGAGACAAAACGTATAGGCATGTAAAATATTTAAACGATTAAAATTCGATATTGAAATTACATCTAGCGCCGGCAGCTGAAATAATTAATTGGATTATAAAATTTAAAATAAATATATAACACAAAACACTTTTTGTGAGAATCTCATAAAAATAATGGTTTTGCTTATCACAAACATTATCAATTTATGAAAATCTGAATCGATACAAATTATATAAAATTGAATCAAAAGATAGCAAGATGTAAACGAAAGCCTGACTTTTGAATTTATTATATTTTTAAAAATGTGTTTTTTATTGATTATTTAATGCTACACTAATACTGTTTTATTGAAAGAATATTATTTATACAGTTACAACGACATTTAACATGCCTATCAGTTTGAAGCTAAGCTGAATAGTAATCAGTTTGAAAACATAGAACGCAATTAGTTAATGGTGCAGCTTTAAAAATCTCTTGTGAGTTTGTTTCTCATTCCTCGCCTTTCATTGCAAACATGTTCACAATTCAATCTGAAATCACGACTTAAGCCTGAAAAATACAGCCTTATTGAATGTTACACTGAGCAGTCAAGCTTTTCCTCTCTCGTCCGGTCCGCAGAAGCGGAGCAGGCTGTGCAGGGTCGGACCGGAAATTGATTTGAGCGTACAGAATAATGCGAGGCTTGCGGCGGTATTCAATGCGATCGGAAATGAATGTTGCACCGCGCTGCACGCGGTCGATTGCGGTACTTCTGTGCAAACACGTTAAACATTGAGTTTAATTTTGTTTATTTAATAATTGATTATACAGTCATGTATGCAAAAATTTAACGACGTTGAAGAGAAGAGCTTTTTTCAACAGCATGAGTAAATGTCAACTATTATATTTTATTTTTTCTTGTACATATTTTACTTTATTTCGTTCCGCATATCCTGATCTTAAAATAGTATTTAGCAAGAGCGTCTGACTTAACACTTCTGTAATGACTTGATGAATTAAAAGTAATCTTCTGAGTAACACAGAGTTCTCGTAGTCTGCTAAAATATGCTCCACTTGGATTGCACATCTTCACAATATGAGTGGGCCTGGGTTCGAAAAAAACAATTGTATAATTGCATCTACTTATTTTTTTAAAAATCCAACTGAGAATTTCGCTTATTTCAGTTAGTTAATTGTGTTCATTATCTGTAATGGTTCATTAATTAACTTATTTTTTGTAAGCATTTACAGAGTTGATTTTTTACCTTTATTCGTAACATCTGACCAAAGCTTGAAGTATACGTATTCTAAGCTTTGTATAGAGAGATTCTTTAGCCAAATACAAAAGGCGTGGTGATTTTTAATAAATTCAGGGCAAAGGAGTGAATCACTCAGCCTACAATAACAACTATTCTATTTTAATAAAGGTCTACAATAGTATTTAAAAAATATCACGATTTAAATATCTATTTTCACCTACAAAGGAACACGTAAACATCAAAAAACATCGCCTATTTCCAAAATTCACCTTTTCCGTTTTTATTTTTATGGACATACTTATAAAAAAAACGTATAAAAAACCAATACATAAAAAGTAAAAAACCATATTTTTGTGAATAAAATTAAAAATAGATAATATATTTTTGAGTGTGTTGAAAAAATGGTTTTTATCTAAATATAGAGGTTTCCTACATGTTCTTTTGTAATTATGTCTAAACAAATGACAAAAGACAATATAAATTTTAGAAATGGGCAACTAAAAGATTTGTTGTTCTTAGCTTTTTAGCTGCCGTAGAAAAAAGTACGTAATTACCTAGCATGCCGGCTATAATTTTCATTTATTAATTTAATTAGTTATTGGCAAGTTAACTCGTAACTGTCGTGTTGAGCACGAAAAAGTTTACGAGGTATCTCTTTTGTGGCAGCCATCGAGATGACTGAGAAAAGAGTAATTTTTCGGTATTAAACTTGTTGTAATATTATTGCATTGCCTACGTTAAGGTTACCCTATTAGATTTATGTCTATCTCTGCACACCGTCCACCGTTTCAGTGCATTCACTGCACAGATTCCATTGCATTACATTGCAACTGTTAATAAATCGATGACACAAATGGTTCAAAGGAATTCAAATTATGTTACTGCCATTGCGGTCAAAATATTTTAATTACAGCAATTTATCAACGTGCATTACTCTATACATATTATATTATTATGTTTTCTTTTCTATTGTATACTTATTTAAACCACTTAAAGCTTGTATCGATCATCAATTAAGCCTTCAAGAGGTGAAGTGAGCCAACTAAATAATTGGTAAAACTTTTCAAAATTAACTTTTAAATACAATCATGTCTTTATTTGGTGTTTTAGTGGATTGCACTTTTATACTTTACGGAGATAAGACTACTGCAATGTGTATTAACTGAGGTTACTTCACTTTAACGATACTTTAAGACGTGTAGAATATTACAACGCGTCTAACTTTTTTTTTCTAAAATACCACTTGACTCACTTCACCTATAATGGGTCCTCTAGTCACTTCCTACATGGCTCGTGACATCACAAAGTAAGATTATGTAATAAGTAACACAATAATATGCAGGGTCTGCGGTGCAATAGTCAAAGTTGTTAGCTTCCGTGTTGGGTCTCAAAGGTTCTTTAGATTTTTTAGACATAGCAAACAGACATGCGCTCGAACAAGAATCGACAATTAAAAAAACGCTGTTCGTACTGGGACTTGAACCCGTGAGATTCATTTTTGAACCACTGTACCACGTACCTGACAAACACCTTTAACTTTTCCGGTTCTAAGCTCAGGAAATGCGACCCCAATACCCACATTTTCTTAAATATGTATTTTAATATGGGTGATACAATGTTTATAATTAAGGTGTTCTTATATCATAGTTTTTTGGACCTTTTGTAGTTTATATAAATTCGCGATAACGCGATAATGCGATAACGAGATAAGCGCTCGCTTATCAGCGATCGTTCGTAAGATAACTGGGCTGAACGCGTCAGTTGCAAATTCATATTTGTACTGGAATGACGTCTTTTTTACGCGCAACTTGAAATATGATTATTTATTAAAAAAATATGGATTTTTGTAAAAAAAAATGTATGAGGAATGATGCAGAGAGATATTTTGAAGCCTTAAGACTATTTTTTATGAGGAAACCACTGGGGTCCCTAAACGACCCCCATCGGCAGAGAAGTATTTTTCTAGTCTTCGAGCCGCGAGCGTTATTTAAATCAACAAAAAATATTTCCCTATTTAAATAACCGCTTTATTATAATAACTCGCAGATATTTTTTATTATACACATAATGTATGAAACCGAACGATAATACACAGCCAAAAGGCAATGTTCAAAATTCTATACATTTTGGCAAGCAATTGTTGGGGCAATTCCCTAATACCCGAATAATCCCAAACAGCCTGTTGTTCTATACGGCGATTTCAAATTATATTTTCACACACTGAAAAGCTCGTTGTGATAATGAATGTATTGAAAAAATGTACAATACATATTATATCCTATTTTCGACCAGTGTTTGAAACTTTATAGGATGTGTATGTCAGTCTGTTGTCTTTATTGTATAAATCTAAGATTATTCGCCATCATTCAATAGTATTCAAAATTGGAATATCAAAGGACCTAGACCAGTGGCGGGGAACCTTTTCATTTTTCAAGGCCACATTCCTTTATCAGATTCAACACTTTTAGGGTGTTCACTGTCAATACTTGGTGGAAAGGCATTATATTAATAAAAACACAATATTCCTTTGTACTTCATTCCACTTTATTTAATATGTCAGTACCGGTTTCGCTCATTACGAGCATCGTCAACTGAGTTGAAATAAAGTGGAATGAAATACAAAGGAATATTGTGTTTTTATTAATATCAGATTCAACTTAAGACCGCAGTAAAGAAAAGGTTGACCTACCCCCTTTTTTTTGGCTGTCGAACATATACTGGGTTGATAACGCTCTTTTTCCAAACGCTTTCGTATATTTTTTTGATTAATGTGAATATTTTGATCAAGTCAAAAGGCCGCATCAGAGTAGTCAAGATACCGCAGGTTCCTCTCCACTGGCCTAAACAGTCGAATATGACTGAGAGGAAATTTCATAACAAAATCATCTTAAGACACTTAATTATTTCAAAGTTGTGTTGAAAACACCAGGTGATTTTCCAATACTTATAGTGATCATCGTATTCCCAATATAAATGGAAACATCTCTCAGATCTATCAAAGTAAATCAAAAATAACATACATATCGTTTTTTCTTAAATACTGCACTATTAGTTTAAAATATAGAGACTGGCATCAGAGTAATATTGTTTTCATTGCAAGACAGCAGAGATATCTGAAGTATTCTTTTATGAAAGAGTAAGAACAGGTATTTTTTTTTATTTCAGAGACAAACAAAGTGTAAATACAGCAACTTATACTGCCAATTTAAGGATATTCTTAATGAAAAGTTGATTTGACGACAACTAAGATGAAAAAATAAATATCAATGTATTTCAGTTCTACAATTGTTATTTGACATATCGATAGCCTAGTTTAATTTAACGATAAGTAAAAAGCTGGATCTTAAGAATTATACTACCCATTATATTATAATATCTTTCTATAGAGAGCCGCCTGTGTGGTCGAGTGGTCAACATCGTTGGCTACCGCTACGGAGGGCACGAGTTCGAATCCCAGTACGGACAGTTTTATAAATTGATTTATGAATTTCTGTTCAAAGGCATGGATGTATGTGATGTCTTTAATTCCTCCCTCCTACCCATCTTATCCTATGAACGGTGCGTATCGAGAGCGATTAGCTAACCACTTGTCCTGTCCTAGCCCTTTCCTTCTATTCCTACTCTCTTTGGAAAAAGAAAGGTTGAGCAACTGAGTAACAAGCAGTTCTCGTAGAAACATTTCTGTTGAGATAAACTCCATTAGGAGTCCATATGCTCCATATTGGGAGCGGACATGGTAAAAAAAAATATAGATACTCTACAAAAGTAAAACTATAAAAAATCACTTGTTTTTTCTAGGTAGACAGATTTTAACATATTATGAAAATAAAGAAATATGAAAATTTTTCTCTCAGTTCCATATAAATCCAACTGAAAATATTGTTTTACGGTTATTTCAACGTTGCAATAAACTTGAATGAAATTAAGATAAATTAATGATTAAATGATTCACTGAAAACGGAAACAAATATTCACTTTTTCACAACTCAGTTTAGATGCGTCAAAACTTTTGTTAGCATATCTCAAAACTACCAATTTCTATTTGTAGCACTATGGAACTACACACTCGATTTAGTCGATAGCTATTTCCGTCTACGGCGTAGACTCTACGTCCTCATCAGTACTTTAGTCTAACATTGACTAAGCCGAATATACTGGCTTAGAAGATATACACTAAAAACTCTCGCGGTAGGGTCGTTTAGGGACCCCAGTGTTTTCCTCATTATTGGCCTTATTCTTATGAATTTCAAAAAAAAATAGTCTGAGAGCTTTAAAATATCTCTCTACATCATTCCTCATACATTTCTTTTATAAAAACTCGTGGTTTTTTAATAAATAATCATATTTTAAGTTGCGCGTAAAAAAGACGTCATCCTAGCACACATATAAAATTGCAACTGACGAGTTTAGCCCAGCTATCTTACGAACTATTGCTTATCGCGGGCGTGTATCGTGTTATCGCGTATTTATATAAACTACAAAAGGTTCAAAAAACTATGATATAGGACAACCTTAATTATAAACATTGTATCACCCATATTAAAATTGATATTTAAGAAAATGTGGGTATTGGGGTCGCATTTCTTGAGCTTAGAACCGGAAAAGTTAATAAATATCTTCTTATATAGTATAACACCCAAACTTATATTGAAAAATACAACATTGAATGAAATAAATTTAATTTATGTATCCTGAAACTATAACAAATATGGGATATATTAATAGTCTTCAAAGCAAGATTAAAAAAAAAAAGCTTAAAATTTACCTAATAATATCAGGCCATATGGCGCAGTGGTTAGCGTGCCTGATCTCACGAGTTCGACTCCCAATACGAACAGCACTATTTCAATCGGTTTATAGATTTCTGTTTTAAGACATGGGTGTTTGTGATGACTGAAAATTTCCTACCAAAAAATTAAAATTAACCACTAATCCTGTCCTATACGTTCTATACCCACTACTCTCTTTTGGAAAAGAGAGGTTGAGCGACTGAGTAACAAACAGTTTTCGATTTCAGTTTTAAGGCGTGGGTGCCTGTGATGTCTAAAAATTCTCTCCCACCCTTTTCGATATTTTAATAACTGGGCGTAGCGAGAGTAATAAGCTAGCCACTAGTCCTGACCTAGAATTATAGTTGAGTGACTGAGTAACAAAAAGTTCTCGTAGAAAAACTTCTGTTGATATACCTCCATTAGGAGGCTATATCCTCCATATTGGGAGCGTAAATGAATAAAGAAAAAGAGTCAATACATTAGTTTCTTGTAACGGTTTAAGTAACGGTAGTGGATTAATATCGTAACAACCGTAAAACATATATTTAACGATAAAGTAACAAACAGTTCTCAACTGTTTTTATTGAGACGAAATCTCTTAAAAAATCTTTATATTTAGAGTGAACTTTGATACAAATAATAAAACACAACATAAAAGTATTTGTACATGTCCAATGCTTCGAATACCTCCCTTAATAGTTATTGACATGTAATTACATTTCACAGCCTTTTAACATAACTGTTATATTCTTTTAAATCCCTCAAGGGGAAGGGGTCGCGTTATCTCGGGTGCAGCCAGCTGTCCGGTGATTCTCTCATCATGTGATATCTACTGGCTACACTCGCCACCTCAGAGCGCACTCCTTCCACGCTCTCTAAATTCCGCCCTCGTGCACCCGCGAGAGTACATCCGCCCATAAACTGTAGATTGTTTGGAGTGACCAAATTTTAGTTCAATAAAATACCACTGACTAAAAAATTGCGGACCAGCGTGGTCGAGTGGTTAACGTCGTTGGTTAAAAACTGGGGAGGGGAAACTTTTCTTTTCTAAAGGACACATTCATTTATCTGATTCAACATAAGGCCGCAGTAAACATTGACACTAGGGAATCTTTGGCAGGCTATTTTGAAAAAAAAATATGCCAATTTCTAAAGCCCAAAAAATTGCGGATTTTATAAAATTACCAGCGTGGGACATTTATTTTAGGTTTTCCAAAATTTTTTGAATCTTAAATCTCAGGAATTTACGAATTTACAAAAAATAGCAGAATTTGCCGATAAAGTCAAAAGGCCGAACCAGAGTAGTCAAAAGGCCGCATGCAACTGGTTTAAAAAATAAGGGTCACGTGTTTGGATTGTTAATAATTTTTTCAACCTATTTTTGGATTTCTGTTCAAATTATTAAATTCTCTCTTATTTATCCTATCCTTAAAAAACGTGTCGTAGCGTGAGCGATATTCAAATCACTAGTCTTGTCATTCAATTCCAACTCTCGTTAAAAAAATCAATCGAGATTGATCAACTAAGTAACATGCAGTTCTCATTGAAACTCTTATGTTGAGATAAACTTCAATCATAGTAAAATTTTCTACAAGCGCGTATCTCAACATTGGTCAATTTTAAGTTTTTTGATGTAATAAATTCAGAATTTCAATACAAGCATTGTATTCATTAAACTCGTATCCCAAAAAGAACAAAATTTTATGCTTTATTTAACCTAATACAAAAATGTTGGCAAAACATAATATGGTAAATAATATGGTCATATGCTATGTTTAGCATGAAGAAATAGAAGTGCCACATTGTTATCGGTCGTTGGCAAGGTAACCGAAAATATAAAATAAGTGTCACAAATGACAATGGTCACAATTTTTCAAAACCATTTAAAGCGTGATCTTTCTAAGCGGTCTGTAACAAACGCTTGAAAAGTATATGTTTGCGTCACTGGTTTCAAAGGTTATATTTTGTTCTATATAATAATTGAAGACTTTTCTCAAAAATTGTTTATCATTCCTGACAGTTTCTGAGTACATAAAATTTCCTCATTGATTTTTTCATGGCTATTTGTGGGTGTGTAACGATTTTTTATATCAAAATGTTAACATATCGTTGGAATACTGCAAGACAACTTAAACGTCAAAATTGGGTGTTTTGAATTCAATCGTCTTAAAAAACAAACTCACTCATATTACATGTATTTATTTCGATATTTCAAGAAGTGATACAAAATAAGCCAATATCGTTGGAAGTTTTTTTGTCAGATTAGCATAAGTGAATCTATATTTTAATAGCTTAATTATTTTCTTCGTCAACTTTTTATTTAGTGTTTACTTTGAACTGCCAGTACGGCGATAATATATTCTCAAAAGATGACATTAACTTTTCCGGTTCTAAGCTCAAGAAATGCGTGATACAATGTTTATAATTAAGGTTTTCTTATATCATAGTTTTTTGGACCTTTTGTAGTTTATATAAATACGCGATAACGCGATAACGAGATAATCGCCCGCTTATCAGCGATCGTTCGTAAGATAGCTAGGCTAAACGCGTCAGTTGCAAATTCATATTTGTGCTGGGATGACGTCTTTTTTACACGCAACTTAAAATATGATTATTTATTAAAAAAAAACACGGATTTTTATAAAAAAAAATGTATGAATAATGATGTAGAAAGATCTTTTAAAGCCCTTAGACTATTTTTTTTTTGAAATTCATAAGAATAAGGCCAATAATGAGGAAACCACTGGGGTCCCTAAACGACCCCCATCGGCAGAGGAGTATTTTTCTAGTCTCCGAGCCGCGAGAGTTAAAAGAAACTGTTTTAAGACTCTCTTGCAAAAAAAATCTGTGATGACATATCCGGTTCTTTAATTATTGTCTTTCAACGAGGCAGTAAAAATTAAAAGCGACACAAGTCATGTGCGTTCTGACCTTGTGACTTTTATCGCCATAGTCATAAGGGTGATTTAGTTTATCCTCTCTTAGTTAAACTAGTGTTAGTATTTTCATAATGGTCACCATATTATCAAGCGCAAACACTCATGGTGCTCATTTTCATTTTAGTACCTACCCCAACGTCAAACAGAGTGTTATGAGTCTCGTAAAAATATTACGAAAAATAATAACCCCAAAGCTAGCGAATGATTGAAGAGTGCTTTATTTTTTGTATATAAAAAAATATATGCTATAAAATATATATTCCACTCGTATTAAATTGATTGCGAAATTGTCATTGACTGAAGTACAATTTTTCAGGCATTTAGTATTTAAAATGTGTATCATAATTCTCATAATTTTCAAAATATTTGATTACTTTATTTTAGCAAATCCAACCATCGTGTACTTTAATGACATATTGGGATTTCAAATATTACTTCATACCAAATATTAAGGCTTTAAAATTTGAACACAGCTATTTGAATAATAAATTTCACCATAATAATATACATTGTTTTTAATATTTCTGGGGGAACGCATTAATTATTTACACATATTAGTTTCCAGCAGCCTTTTACAGTATACTGTTACGTCAGTGGTTATAAAAAGACGTTGAAACTGGCTGGATCACGTGGTACAGATGCTTCCGAAGAGCCTCAACTCTGCTTGCTTCTTCTTCCAGTCTCCTGGACGACTATCTGTAACTATACATAGGATGCCTTCAACGTGATATGAGGGATGCTGGCATGTCATGGGAGATAAGAAATTATTGAGACGCCAAGTGATGGTCGTATGCTCTACATAGGAAACGAATATGGTCAAAAAAAATTGCCAGAACGTGTCTTGAATGGGTATTATAAACAAACAATTAAATATATAAAACAAATATTAGTCATACAAGAACTGCTGATGCCGTCGCCTTAATATAAACAAAATTTTAAAATGATGTACACTATTAATTATAATTATACTCTTCATAATAAGGATAGTTAATTAAGTATAATTCGATAGATTCGGCGGTTACTTTGCGGAAGTTCATTTTTAGTTTTAAAAAAAATTTGATAACTTCTTTATTCCAGTTGTCGTGTTACAGAATGTGACACGTGTTTTGCTTATTTTTAATGTATCATCAGACCATCGGAACGTTTACGAATAAGCTGTTTATCTGTAAACGCTGCGGTGGCTTGATGATGCTTCTCAAATAAACGAAACAAGTTTCACATACTGTAAAACAACACGTCGAATAAAAAAGTTATCAATTTTTTAAAAATATTTTTGATGACTTAATACGAGCGTCTGTTTTCGCAAGGAATAACATTTGAAGATGCCCGATTACATCGTCAAGTGTAAAAATTCCCTGAATAGATTTTTAACTGGTAAGTTTTATTATTGATTTAGAATAATGTTTTATACAATGAAAATTTCTTCTAATACATAAACACACTTATCGCAAGTTCAATCATATTTCCCGTTCAGTTATGTGCTTGAAACTAGCTGCCTCTTCTACACTCATTTCGTTTTTTACGTCCCACGATGCGTTCGTTACTCTTCACTATAAGTATTTGGCCGTAATATTATGTTAGCAAGCGGTCTATCATAGGCACCTACTGTGCAACAGGAATAGTCAACACAATATTGTAGTAATTACAGATTAAATATTATACTTTATTTAACGAACGCTAATCGAGGGGCTTAAAAGACAAACGGCTCAAGCCCAAATTCATAGGTACGACAGGGAAAAATAAGGCATGTTTTTCTTACTGCAATAAAACAAAAAGCTACATTTAAGATTTCGACTGAAGGTGCTTGGTGGAATTTCATTATTAAATTTGAATCGCTTAACTTATGTACATTCACACAAATTTTGTCACTAACGACCAGGGTTTCGCCTTCAGTTCAAGTTCATCCGTGCATTAAAATTAAAATCTACTCTTTAGCTCTTTATATTTGTAAAAGAAATATGTAACAAATCCATTGATTTTTTTTGTTATTAACCTTCTTTCTTAAATAATATTTTTATTGAAACAACCCTCAGTTAAAATTGATATTTTATTAAAAACAAAATTATGTTTGACAACATCTTCCATTAAGTCTATACGGATATGTGTAGTGTGGGAGCGATAAAACGCGTTTTAGTGCGATATGAGGCAGCTTCGATATTGCCGAATTCCCAAATGTATAGAATATTCATTTGATTTTTTACACCCTGGTACATCGTAAATGTGGGGTAATAATAATAAAGATAAACCTACATTAATATTACTTTTATTGGATCAAATTAAGCTTTTTGTTTTTATTATGCGTTACTATATATTATAGAACTCAATTATAACGATAACACAAAATTTGGCTGAGTTAAATCAAATAAACTTGAGAGTGGGTCAATTCTTTGGACCCCAAGAGGATTGAAAACTAGAAGAAATAAATTTCTCCTCTATTTAAAGTTTTATTTATATATTATAAATAACTTTATCAAATTGACTTGCTCTTTAACATATTACCTTTAAATAGTTTAAATGCTTGAAGATAAAATATATACTAGGCCATATTTTTTTTCAGCTTATACGAGGCCAAAGTGAGAATTTTGCCAGTCTTGAAAATGATGTAAAAGTTAATGTTGATGAACATTTTTTTGGGAAATTGTGTGCATGAATTGTTTGTTTTTCTAAGTTACAAAAACTAGCTTGTAAATGGGGATGCCACTCAAGAGAGCTTAAAAGTAATACGTCAGATTTTGACATATTTTGCGTGAACGTAGATGAGATCAAACAAATTCTATTTTATATGCATAAAAGTAGACTTTTCAGATGTTTTATATTTTTTTAATATTGAAAATTAAATATACTTTATTATGGTGGTTTTTTATAATGTAAATTTAAATATTTATTAAATATATAAATAAAGAATTAATCAACACAACAAAAGAAGTACGATAAATATCTTTTATATTTTTAGAAAATTATTCCAGAAAGTGTTTTCAGAATTGTGAATGCGCAAATTTTTGATTTTATTGTCAGAATTTGTATTATTTGTATTATAGAGCTGACATTCAGCTTTACTTGAATTATTCAACCCCGACAATAGGCAATCCACAATATTTTTGTGTTATTGGAAATAATCTGAGTAGTTATTTTGTTGGTTGACGGTTGTTATTGCATTACATTCAATAATAAGCTTGAAATAAACAGAAAATACATGTGTCTGTCTGTTTGTCTTTATCTCACAAGAACTTCTCTCACACAACAAACAGTGAGTGACGTGATATTTGAACATGTAATTCTGAGTACCATTTCTAGGTAAACTGTCCTACTTTCAACATTCGACATTAAACATAATTATTAATTAATTAATATTATTGAAAGTGTTGCGCAATGTACAGTCTACAGTAATATTTTCAATTTTAAATATTATTTTGTACCAAAATAGTGCCACAACAACACTAATATCTTAGTAAATTTTCATTTAATTAAACACTTTATTTATTATTTCACTTGTTGTAACAAAGTTATCAAATGAAATTGTATATAAAAAAATGACGTTCTCAAAATAACTGTCAAATCAATCAAAGATACCTATTTTTAAGATTTATGATGCTAGTTGATAATTTCATTAATAAATCAGTTGATAATTCTCGCTATAAGCAAAACCGGTCCTGATCTTGGTAAATAAAAGTAAAAATAAGTTCGAATTAAATAACGCCATAACAATGTAGACGTAAATATTGTTTTTTCAGTTGCTATTTTTGAATTTTCAATACAACCAGGATGAAATCGGGCAGAATACCTACATTTCCTAGTTATGTGATATAACATGCACTTTTTATTTATAAAATCGTGATATAAAAGAGGCTAGTAAAAATTAACATAATTTAATAAAAAGTTAGCAAATAAACAGTGACTTTAATTGTTTTCCCGGGTGAATGCAGATAATAAATAATAATGTGTTATAAAAGCATTGTTTTATTTCAATTGAATTTTGCACACCAGTTTAATTATCTAATTAGCATTCAATATTGACAGACTATTGACACTTTAGAATCTTTTGTACAACAATTGATAACGTGAATAATAAAACAGGGAATTCAATATATAGTAACAGTACTATTCTATCCAATGTGTTAACATAGATAGGGGGTATTGTAAAGTTTTGTACTTCACAGTGAGTTGCATATTCTACTGCATATCGCGCTTCATTTTCGCAATTTAGAGATGTAAATTGAATCATTCAATGACGCTACAATAGTGATGATGCTGTGAAGTGTGTTACAGAAGCAGATTTTCAGTTGCAGATATATTCATTCTACAAGGTGTTCCGTATCGTTTTCAAAATATAAAACTTTTTTTTAAACAAAAAGTTACTGAAACTCACTTTTCTACAAGCTTTTTGTTCAAGTTTTTTTTCTAATCCACGTTCGTCCCCAATATGGAGCATATGGCTTTCTAATGGTGGTATCTCAACAGATTTTTGTTTCGAAAACTGCTTTTTGCTCAGTTGATAAACGTCTCTTTTTTCAGAAAAAGTAAAAATTAAAAGGATAGGAATATGGCTATAAACTAATTTCTCTCACTTTGTCCCATCAATTTAAGGATTTGAATAATGGGAGGAATTTTCACAACCACAAGTATACCCCTGGTTCTGGTAATAGAGTAAGTCTTGAACCTGGTATTGTTTTATACTATGACATTTAAAAAGAGTTACGGTACCCGTTATATTACATCCAAGAGAAGCCTAAGATAGAGACAAACAGCCATTGGTTTCCAATAAAAAATAATTAAACTTTGCGCATATTAGTTTGAACAATTAAAAACTTCAAGAAAAACGCCGTTCCACCACGTTATATGGAAAAAAAGACTATAATCATTAAGCACTTTAATTGTAGGAAAAAAGACTGTTTTTTATATATCAACAGTCTTTTCACTCGCTTTTTTTTGTCATATATAATATAATACAATGTATACTCGTATGTATTCAAAATGTTAATTTTCGCAACTTTTTTATATTCACTTTTTGAGACTAGATGAAATGTATATGCTACAATTAATGACACTGTGTCACATTGTTTTACATTTATTTAAAGATGTGTCACATAATCTAATCTAACATCAAATTATAGAAAATAGGAATATAGTATTCAACCGTTTGAATACCGCGCAAATAAATCATTAATATGTCCCAGAGATACTGCGTGTTTTTGAGAAAAATAATTTTGCGTGATATACACTCGAATTCGATATTTTAAAAACCTATATTGACTCAGTATAGATGGAACTACACATATTTATCAAAATATTGCTTATATTCTATTAGAATACCAAGTATTTGATTTTTTTAATGTCTTGGACATCCGTGTTCGCTTGCATATGTTCCGGACACCTGTGTCCGCTTGGTATTCAAGTGGTTAAATGATCTAAGCGCATGCGATATCGCTTATTTTTCTAGTAATTAACATTACAATCTATATATATAAAACAAAGTGGGGTTAGTTACACCACGTATATCTCGAGAATTACTGCAAGGATTTCAATGATATTTGATTTATAAAATTCTTATTTACCTAGAATAGCAGAATAAGCATTAAAACATCGGAAAAATATCACGGAAAATAAATTATGAAGAAAATTAATATCTTCATACAGAACAAAATTTTCAAATGAGGAATAGGTCAAATAATGACACGTTGTTTTATGCTCGGTTCAGGTAGATGACACTAGATGGCACTGTATTTATACGATAGACTTTTAAATAATTTTGAATTTAGAGTATAATCGATGATATGAAATGAAAACGAAAGAATATCGAATACTATTGAAATGAGGTTATGTTTATAATTAGGTATGATACATTTTTTGACAACAATATTACGATGTTTGCACGAACGTTTGTATCGAATTGACAATTCAAATTTGATGTTCGATTGTGTTCGATTGTTTCGATTTCATATCTGTCAAATCTCTGGTCTAAATATTGACATTACATTTAAATGTGTTTCGTGCATTAGGTGTGATTGTTTGTTTGTTATTTATTCAATGTTCTTAGATTAGTTTTATTTGGAATTAGAAACTGTACTCTTTTCACTTCAATTAATACTATACTATTTATATATAGAACGTCAAAAAAATATTTCGTGATATTTGACAGCAAAAGTACATTGTGAATTATATTACATAACGTTAGTAAGCCATTACTTTATGGTTATTTTTAAATGCATACTGCTACGTACGTAATTCCTGTGTCCACTGTCAATACTTGATGGAAAAGCATTCTATATTTAATTAAACGGTTTTTCTCTTATATAATGTCGAATGCGAAATTATTAACAAAGAAAGTTTCAATTGACTATTTTTATGAAGTTCAACGAAAATTGTACAATTTCTTTTTTATGTTTTGTCAACAATTATATCGACTATGGAAAGCAAGAAGGGCGTAACCCACACATGCGCAAAAAAGTGTTTTGATGATTTTGGGCCATATGCAAATTATGAATTATACAAAAACTTGAAATGCACGGACACGTCTAAACTGGTGTTTAATTGACAAAATAATCTATATACATAAAACAAAGCGGGGTTATTTACACCACGTATATCTCGAGAATTGCTGCACGGATTTCAATGATCTTTGATTTATTAAATTCCTCTCCGGCTAGAATAGCAGAATAAGCATTAAAACATCGGAAAAATATCACGGAAAAGAAATTATAAAGAAAATTAATATTCTCATAGAGTTTTCAAATAATGAACATTTTGTTTTATGCTGGGTTCAGATAGATGACACTAGATGGCACTGACACGATCGACTTTTAAATAATTTTAAATTTAGAGTATGGATTAGAATAAAAAAATCGATGATATGAAATGAAAACGAAAGAAAATCGGATAATATTGAAATGAGGTTATGTTTTCTGACTTGGAAATTCTTTCTGAATCTCCAAATCAGATACGCACATAATTTTCTATCATTATTTTGACATGCTTTCCATCGAATCCATGTGAACTGTGGAACAAGGTACAAGGATGACATGTCAGAAGACATTTTACATCAAATTCGTGTCAGTTCAGGGAATCCCGATCTCGAGATGAATGAAGAGATACATAACCAGGCTTTGCTTTAGATCGAAGACATGTGTTACCTCATGTGCGGCAGTTTGTTAGTCAAGTTAGGAATGCCAACGCCAGATCGTGGAATGAACGACGCTTTCAATCGAAAATTGGAACGTGAACGTGAATATTTTCGAGATGCATTGAACCAATCAGTTCAAACGAATTTACCACTGTTGAACCCACAATAGAGGGAAGTGTACGATACGTTAATGAATGCAATTTATGATGGAAATGGTGGCTTATTTTGCCTTGACGCGCCCGGTGGAACTGGGGAGATATTCCTCATGTCATTGATTATGGCTACTGTTCGTGCGAGATCCGAAATTGTTGTAGCAGTTTCTTCTTCTGGAATAGCGGCTACGTTGATAAAAGCATGCCGAACGGCTCAATCAGCGTTGAAATTTCCGTTAAACCTCCAAACGACTGAAAAACCGACATGCAATATTGCGAAACACTCAGCAATGGCCGAAGTTTTGGAAGCGAGTAAAATCATCAACTGGGATGAATGCACAATGGCACACAAACGCGCATTGGAAGCACTCAACCGAACTATGAAAGATCTGCGCAGTGACTCAAGATGTTTTGCAGGCGCAATGATTCTACTATCTGGCGATTTCTGCCAAACACTACCAGTCATTCCAAGATTGACCGTTGCCGATGAAATAAACGCTTGCCTCTGCTGACGACAAACATGCGAGTTACATTTCTAAACGATCCATCTGCCGAAGATTTCTCCAAGCAATTGCTGACTATCGTCGGTAACGGCCGTGTTCCTGTTGACGAATCGAACGGATTGATTTCGATTCCGCCGAATTTTTGCAATTTCGTCTCAACGAAGGACGGCTTCATCAACAAAATGTTCCCAAACATCTAATCACAAAAATCACAATTGGTTGATTGAACGAGCAATTCTTGCGGCTAAAAACAAAGATGTGGATCATTTAAACTTCACAATTCAAAATCAAATCGTTGATCTACTGCATTCCTTTAAATCTATCGACTGTGCCACGTGAATTACATCATTTCAATGTAATTTAAATACTTTTCATTTTGAATTTTGCCCATTTATTGAACTTAATTCATTTTGAGTATTCATTCAAACTGAATTTAATTCATGCAATAAATTAACACAACATTTATTGATCCTGAGGCGGTACGAAGTTCGTCGGGCCAGCTAGTTATGAATAAATTCGAAACTATACAAAAAAATCTGAAAATAATTGTGTGGTTTTGTTTTAAAAATCACTCATTACTGTTCCAGACTACCCTATGAAATTGAATGTAATGTATAATGCATAGAAATGGATTGATATAACAGAGAGAAATGGTTGAGCTGGTCTATAGGGATATGAAATAATAGGAATTAAAGAGAATATATTACCGTGAATTTGAATTTCCAGTAGACTTAAAAATGCAGTGCTTATTTTATTATTAATGTCATTGATATTTTTTGGGTATATATTTGACAGGGAATTGAACCCTACTACACGTTATCATAATGAGATATTTTTTTTCTTTTGAATTTAATTTTGTAAAATTATGAAAAAAATGCGTGGTGAGTAATCCATGGTGAAATCAGTTCAAACGATGACTAAAGTATTTTAATAAAGATGCAGTGTATTTTTCGTAAAATTGGTATTTATGAATTAACTACAAACTGTTTTTAACTTATAATTAATAAAACTACAAAATGGAGGTGTTGAGTTTTTTTTTCTCTATTGTACACAGACACAAAAGGTAATTGCACTTATAACATATATGAGGAAGGCTCAACAATGGTAAGCCGCCTGTTCTATTTTAAATGCTATATACAAAAAAAATATTTCTGGCAATCCAGAACTCTATCCTATTTGTTCTTAAATCTTTTTTTACTTGATATAATATTTCAAAATATTTTAGAGATATAATTATTGTACTCATTTCATAATAATTCTTATACTCTGAAAAATCTGGCACCGTATACCAATGCAGTTTTGCTTTAAGAATTGAATTAGCATTATTTAAATCACGAAGAAAGTTAGATATCGCTGTATATTAACTCTCGCGGCTTGGAGACTAGAAAAATACTTCTCATCCGATGGGGGTCGTTTAGGGACCCCAGTGGTTTCCTCATTATTGGCCTTATTCTTATGAATTTCAAAAAACAAAATAGTCTAAGGGGTTTAAAATATCTCTATGCATCATTCCTCATACATTTTTTTTTATAAAAATCTTTGGTTTTTTAATAAATAATCATATTTTAAGTTGCGCGTAAAAAAGACGTCATCCCAGCACACATATGAAATTGCAACTGACGAGTTTAGCTCAGTTATTTTACGAACGATCACTTATCGCGGGCGCTTATCGTGTTATCGCGTATTTATATAAACTACAAAAGGTCCAAAAAACTATGATATAAGAAAACCTTAATTATAAACATTGTATTACCCATATTAAAATAGATATTTAAGAAAATGTGGGTATTGGGGTCGCATTTCTTGAGCTTAGAACCGGAAATGTTAAAGTATAACATGGTATATCTGCAAAGCTTAGCTCGTTTCCTTGTTTTTTTTATGAATTGTTTTAATTTCAAATGATTAATATTTACATACAAATATTTTACGGGATTTGTCGTGTTTATGTTTTATATAGTTTCTTCGAAGAGTCTTTTTTTTCCTTATATTAAATATATTTTTAGTCAACTATCCAACCAATGATTTTTTTGACATCAATTATGTTTTATTTAACAGAGAACCGACCAGCTAGTATATATTATGAAAGTTTGTATCAATATAATAATGTATAAGTTATGTAATATCATAGGATATTTAAGCAGTGTATTGACACTGTCTCTCTGCCATACAACTTATTCAATAATGTTACAATTCATCTCAAGTTTCAACACGATAGTAATAATGCGAAAAGCTGATAGAGCACTTAATAGTTTCTCGTGAAGTTTCACTGGGACTTGTGCGCTCTAAATTCTCAATGATGTGTTACCTAGATTGAATTGGCATTTACACTATCAAATTGATTAAGTTGGAATCAAACACCTTTTATGATAACTTTTTTTTATATATATTCAAAAATACGAAGATGAGTTGAATAAATAATAATACTATACAACTTTTTTACTATAATTGTGCTACAAATTGTGACACGTGTTTTGTTCTTAAATGGGCATCATCAGACAAAACATTGCAAAAATTTGATTTGAATTGGTTCTTATTGTTTATTTATAAATTCCAAAAAATATATTTTCCTTTTTTTAATGAAGGGATAAAGTACAAACATTGATAGTAGTAATGAAAAATCAATTACTTATCTTACGTACTGTAAATCTCAAGAATAGTAAACCACCTGTATTATTTAAAATGGCTATGCTTCATTTCTAACTTTTCCGGTTCTAAGATCAAGAAATGCGACCCCAATACCCACATTTTCTTAAATATCTATTTTAATATGGGTGATACAATGTTTATAATTAAGGTTTATATTCTTATATCATAGTTTTTTGGACCTTTTGTAGTTTATATAAATATACGATAAGAGATAAGCGCCCGCTTATCAGCGATCGTTCGTAAGATAAAAGGCTGAACGCCGCTAAGCAAAGCGCGCCAGTAGCACATTGATATTTGCACTGAAACCACGTATATTTTACGCGCAACTTAAAATATGATTATTTATTTAAAAAACACGGATTTTTATAAAAAAATGTATGAGGAATGATGCAGAGAGATATTTTAAAGCCATTAGATTTTTTTTTTTTTTAATTCATAAGAATAAGGCCAATAATGAGGAAACCACTGGGGTCCCTAAAAGACCCCCATCGGCCGAGAAGTATTTTTCTAGTCTCCGAGCCGCGAGAGCTAATAATGACTTTATTAATTTTATCTCATTCACCTCTAACAGATTTTTTTATTAAGTTGATGCATCGTTTTTAAATATTATTCCTTTAATATGCCTATTTAAATTTAATCCATGGGCTGTATCACGGAAATAGTATTTAGTTAAAAATACAAATGTCGTGTCACACGATCCTAACGGAAGCTTCACCAAAAATGTTTAATTGTTTTTAAAACAAAATTATATGACACATGAAGTTTCTGATTGATAAATCAACAATGGTTTCAATATTAAGATCATCAGATCTTTTAATATAAGATTAACTCATCGGAAGTTGAAAAAAAACAACAATTGATTCGGTATAATTAATGTTATATACGCTAGCAAATGTGTGTTTTCAGATTCTATTTTAAAGCTAAAAATATGTTAATGAATTAAGCTGAAATATAATATATAGGAAAATAAATTCAAAAAAAGTTACACAAATTACCTACAAGATAAAATGTATTTTTCAATTTTACCCAATTCTAAATGAATAACAACTTTTTTTCCATTTAACTGGCCCAAAAAACGACAACACTTTCACGTGAAAATGTTAAATAATCATCAGCCGGAGTCACGTAATGTGGAAATTGAAATATGCGCTAAAATAGAAAGGAAATTGAACGTTGCGACGTTCGAATCGCATCTTTGGTGCAAGGAAATTTGTTTCAAAATGCAACCGGCATCGAAGAAGTATCGCAATCTCATTCACACGTATTGTCAAAAAACTCGGATATCATAAAAGTTATACTACTTTTTTATTACACACAAAAACATAATTAGTTATGTCTGATAACTTATGAAATGTATAGATTCGAGATAGTCGGGAATCGATTCATTTTTACGGCAATAGAAAATGATATATGTACAGAAAACTTGTTGTGTTTTGAACAAACTAAGTGAAACTATCTGAAATATTGATTTGATTATTTTAAAAATCCAGTCTTATCTTAAAAGTACTCTTAGTGAATTTGATCAAACATATTATTCTAAATAAAACACTGATTAATTATTCGTAAGCAATAAATTAACCATACTAACCAAATTAATGCTAAAACTATTTCATGACACAGTATAAATATAAACATAGATTATTTAATTAAAAATATATTTAGCCTCTGACAACTTTAGTGAGTTAATTAATAAATGAAAATATTCATATACTTATATTAAATATTCTTCGTTTACTTATTTTTTCAGTTTGCTAAAGCGGTTATACTTTTAATTAACATTTTTGCAAATTGTATTATAAATGCACCAGATACTTTAAATGTCAAAACAATCTTGATAAGTAATTATGAATGAAACATAGTCACAATATCAAGAATAACACAAACGAAATATCTTCTAAGTATTACAGCTGGTCATCTGGAGTAATGAAAAAAGTTCTTCCTACTAAGCTAAAGAAGCGATATGAAATGATTATTTTGATTTTTAAAAAAATACTATGGGTAAGTATAGTTTTAATTGTGAAAAACTAGATTTTTACAAATTAACTACAGCAATAAAAAGTAACTTTATGGTTTCACTCTCGTTTCTGGGACTTTGTTTTAATAGAATGAAACCGATAAAATAAAACTTTACAAAACCAAACCACGACGCTCAGAACTTTTCATATCGTTTCACATGTTTCCGATTGTAAGCCACCGTATGCATAATTCTACTCTAGCCAGTGATTCAGTTTGGACCACAATATAAATTAGACCTCGTTGCAGGCCAGTGCTGCCGTGGTTGAACAGGAGCGAAGAGAAGTGAGGTATTTGGTCAGAGGGTTGTATATACCCCGCCACGGACTAATTTATAGACAGATTTCCAAGTGTATGGTAGTGTCCTTCCGCAAATAGCCAGGTAAAGTAGTTGATACTCTAATGTGAAAGTGAGCAGATTTGCCAAATCGTATTTTAATTCTAAAAAGCTATTATGTAAGATTACACTCCGCTCTAAATACATGATATTTAGACATTCCCATTTTATACCATTTTAACGATAGTCGCAATTAATTTCAAAAAGCTACAAATACTATCACAACTCATAGTCTCCAAAAATCTAGCATTGAAAAAAAATGGAGCACACTTTATTGTTCACTTTTAAGGTGTTTACTGTCAATATTTGGTGGAATGGCACTTTATTGTAACCATAAAAAATGTTTTGACGAAATTAGCACTTTTCTAAAATGTAAATTATACTATTACACTATAAAAAATGCTGATTGTCGATTAATTCTTTCTAATTTTATCTTATTATTCATTTAAAAACATAGGCTTAGACATCGTTAGTGATCTTAAGCCGAGGTTCTAACAGTGTTTAAAGTAAATTTCAATACCCGACTATTTTTTGACATATGTAGTAATGCATTTAAATATTTTTGGCATGCTATTATCTCAAAAACATCAAACATGGAGATTAAAAGTTTTGATACTAAGATTCTCATTCGCTTAAGTAAATATTTCTCCAGCTATTTGAATGACATTAAAATCAAATCATTAGTAAAGTTAACCGATGTCGCCATCAACGGTTTTTAGTTAAGTTACACATTTATTTCTTACATAAACAACATACACTTATTTAATAAACGTCAGTGCACTCGAACGCCCGAAGAACCCAAAAGGAGAAACCCGGGTCGTTAGTGACAAAACTTGTGTAAGTGTACATAATTTGAAAGATTCAAATTTCACTTCAAAGTACTTTCAGTCGAAATCTTAAATTTAACCATAACGTTTTTTTTAAGATTTCATAGTTTGGCGTTCATAACTATTCAAGTATTGAAACAGTAAATAATAAATAAAGAATTTCTAAATGTTGAAAAAAATATTACGATATTAATAAATAGACCGTTTTGGTTGCGACAAAATAATGTATTATAAAAAAAGATTCTGCTTGAGCACGCCACTGGCTCCCTGCTACTTAATACATTAAAGTTTCCGTGGATTATATAAATTTTTTTTTTTAATAGACTGGGATATTTTTAAATGTCCATTCAACTAGAATTTATTAATTACACAAATATTTGTTTAATTCCCGTAACACAAAATGTTGCTCGTTTCAGAAATGTGAAAGTAAGAACTTACTTATGACATTTTTTAAAAATCCATTTTCCATCCCAATGTAGAGCATATGGCCTTATAATCCAATTATCTCAACATAACGTTTTCGAGTAATATAGAAGTAAATATAGAGGGATAAAGCTCGGACAGGAATAGTGATAAACTAATCGTTCTCGCTATGTCTAGTGAAAGAAGGATCGGAAGGGTAGGAGGAAATTTTTAGACATCACAAACACCATGCTTTCAAACAGAAATCGATCGAAAAAATGCAGTTCGTACTGGGACTCGAACCCGTGAGATATGGCACGAAAGCCAACAACGCTTTCCGCTGCACCCAACACCCAAGTGACCCAAGATTATTATTATTTACAGACTTATGTTTGAATCAAATTTAAGAATGTTTTATTTATTTTTATTATAGATCATTTAAAACAACCATTTGGTCTAAAATTATGGCTCGTGATTTACTGAACCGTAGAATCTTTTGTAAACTAGAAATGACAACAAAGGATTTTTTGACCCGATTCGAATATTAATATATCAGCAGAATTGCTTATTCAAAGTAAATATTTTGTTTATTATATATTACCATTGGTATATATCATGTTAAGCAGAACACAACCCAGCGACTTTTTCAAATAATAATGAACGTATTTTATAATAATATTATTATTATATATTCAAGCTCATGCACATTTTTGATAACATAGTTAAATTTAATATAAATTATTCGTTTAAAAGCTTTTCACTTCACTGAACTATTTAACAATACTATTAATATCGTGGTTCATTAAGCTCAATCGGATGTATTCAATATGGTGACAAAGTGAAACGGAATTCCGAAAATAAAAGCTACTATCAGTAAAAGCGCTGCGTATTTCAAATGAGTGCTTAATTCATTCTATAATTCATGCAATGGTGCTTAGTTTAAAATTAATAATTCTTTTTTGCAATAGCTTGACATCACAACCTTTCATGAATTAAAAGCTTATAAAGTAGTAAAACTTATATTTGCACGTGGAGCTTAATTTATTATTTAGTCTTGCAACGAGAATAAAAATTATCAAACATTTCGTTAGAGATGATTTATGTATTTTCAAGCCTGTAAAGGGTGATTTCTTTATTTTGGTATCTGTTATCTAGTTGAAATGGCCATGCACACCAAGGCGATGAGATCAGTCTGGGCCAGCAAGTTTAATATCAAATTTAGATTGATTAACCTTTTACCAATCTAATTAATAATATCATTTTTTTAATCCATGTCCACTCGTAATACAGAGCAAATGACTTCCTTAAAAAGATATCTTATTTTTGAAGAGAGTACGGATAGAAAAGATAGGACTAAGACAGAACTATTCGTTAGTTTATCGATCTTGGTTTGCACCGTTATTTTAGTATTGAAAGGGTGGAAGGGAATGTTCAGACATCACAAGCATCCATTGCTTTCAGAAATTGATAAATCGATTGAAAAAATGTTATTCGTCCTAGAACTCTGAATCTTTTTAAATGTTTTCTTTACATAATATACATAACAATATGTTGAGCTCAATGAAGAGTAATATTTATATTTTTTTCGATTATAATTTAAGTAATATAAAGTTCAAAAAAATGTGATATTCAACAATTCAATGTCAAAAGCTTAATACGTCTTGAAAAAATAGATGTTCGTCTCTTAAGCACCGAAAGCGCTTTTTTGTACGATCCTTAAATTAGAGAATAAATAAAAACTGTCCGAATAAAATAGTGTTGAAATCTTTCGACACTCAAGAATGAATATTAACGGAAATGTCACAAATGAACGTGGAAACAAATTAAACTTATGCTTCGCAGTTGAACTACAAAACTCAATTTCATTTCGTCGAATTCGTTTTATTTTGTATGATTTCAAAAGTTTATTTTCAAATAACTAACATGGTGAATGAAATTAAACTCACTTTGACGTTGCTTAGTAATGTTGATGAGTGACCGAAAAGATGAGAGCTGTTAAATATTAAATAATGTAATCAGCCATAATAAATTGTACCTACAATAAGTATAACAAAAACCACTTGCAACGATTTTTACTTTTAAAATAGTCTAATAAACTTAAGTCATATAATTAATATACATGTAAAATTATTTTTGTATATTTATGACGTCGTGCGTGTGTAAAAATATCAAATATTGACTGACGGCAAGAAATGTATTTAATTATGCAAAAAGGGCACACGGAAACAAACCTAATTATTATACTGTTATATTTTTTAGATTGAAATATGTTGAAATATTTCACTATTTCAAATAAAATTATTAATAAATTATTATGTAAGAATTATTAAAATGCTGTAAAGTATTAAGCATTGGACCATGTGTCGAAAAATCTAGAAGAAGTTTCTTAAAAAAATGACAACCGACTCGCCAATCAACACGTTGCCTAGGCGACAATCGCTTATCCAAACAAATAATTATTTGTTTGGATAAGCGATTTATAGAGAAACTTAATGATTGCCAGAGGAAATCTGGGGGCTTGAAGAATTTTCGGATAGTGATATGATAACATGTAATGAATTTTAGTTGTCAGTCAGTTAATCACACCAATTCACTTAATATAATTGGAAAGTGATTATATTATAATGTTGCGATTGGTTTGAAGATAACTTATAAGTCGGTGTCAATGATTTTTGTTTAAATACCACTTTCAATATAAAGCATTAAGACTTATATTAGAGTATAATGCCAGTACAATTTTAATCTACTAGAGCTGCTTGTAGCACAATTAAGATAGGACTAAAAGTTAGCTAATCGTTTTTTTACGCTTTCTTTTTAGAATCGGAAAGAAAAATAAAACATCATAAGCATTCTTACAACACAGAGAGAAATTGGTTGAAAAATATATATTTTTTAGACCGTATATACTAGAATTTGATCACGTGAACACTGCAACGTTTGTTACTGGGCTACAAGACGAAATACCAAAAATACTTGAAAGAATTATCTGTATAAAATTAACGCTAAAAATACTGATCATAATTTTACTATTAATCAGAAATACCCAATTAAAGGACCTTGATTACAAAAAAAAAACAGTAGCTCTCAATAAAATATATTTTATTATAATTATCAGATACGTTAATATTTATACTCGAGGAAAAATATTGTCCTTATCTCTTTCACAGAAAATATTTTTTTCACTTTAGTCACAGAAAATATTTTTTTTTTTAAACAATATGTTTACGTATATGTCGGCCACTTCTACACAAATATTTGTCCATCAATCATTGCCTTATATAGGTTTTGACATAGTAATAAATTTAATGTAAATTGCTTTTTTTTATAAATCCACTTACGTCGTATTTACGTAAATATTTACAGACAAGACAGACTTCAATGATCAACTCAATTTATAAATAAAATCAATCACTGTCATTAAAACAATAAATGTTTTCGATTAAATTTAAAATACGATTTATTATACAATTTAAAATATCCTCGGTGTTTTATAGTTGTAATTTCGATTTTAAATTTTTAAAATTGTACATATTTCGATATTTTTTTGTTACTATCTTAAATGTCAATAAGAGTTCATTCGTGCATTTTGACACGACTCCATTTTGTAGGTGCCCTGACTTCCTTGCCCGTCTCCTAATTTGCCGCTCAAAAATAATAATGTAAATTCACAAATAATAGTTTTGTTTACTTTTGCCAAAATATTCTATAAAATGGTCACCGCTCAACTTAGGGGCGGTAGATTATATGGTTAGAAGACTTTTTGAAATCGGCACGTTCAACGGCAAATAAGCAGAATAACATCTGGAATCGCGGCCGCTTTCTAAAATTTAGTAACATGAAGTAATTTCTTGGAAATTGTATTTAGACATAGTGCAAGTACCGAGCACTTGAAGGAGCCACCTCACGGACGTTCTGATGCAGGACGCTACCCCCTCCCTTAAAAATACAATTATATGCCGCCCCCCTCTTCTCTTCTCCCCCGCTTAGTTGCCAATTATTCAGTTTTAAAAATATATTATTCGGTCACTTCTTTTCGGGACTCCTTTTTGGGACATCGTAAGCCGTAGGTCTGAGGGATCGCTGGGGCCTCTCAGATCGCGCCGATATTAATACAGACTGGTAAGAATTTCTCGTCAATATAATCAATTTAAAACTAAATACCACTGTCTTCAATTACGTCGGCGTCGATCTGGAGAGGTCCCCAGGATCCGTAAGAAGCTTATTTATAATTATTTTACTAATTTGAAATATTATTATAGATACTTTGTTAAATATTTTGTTTATTGTGTATTTGTTTGTGCCTAACCCATATATTTGTGTTATTTGTTCTGTTTAGGGAAGCCCGCTGTAATAATTGTTCGAGACGGAAGCGTTGTTTTAAAATCATTTGCTAACACCATTTATCTATTAAAATCATTTATCTTGGTTAAATTCATTTATTCAATTTCTTTTAAAAATCATTTACTAAAAGCTAATTGCGAAATTAATTTGCTAATCTCATTTATCTATTAAAATCGTTTCTCTGTTAAAACCATTTATTTTGTTAAACGCGTTTATCTATTAAAAATCATTTGTAAAGAAATTATTAACCGTAACGTCGTGCGTTTGGGGGATAACCATCCATCAACTTAAATACTATTGAGTATAACACTAAATTATTAAAGTATCGCTCAGGTCGACTAATGACTTATCATTATAATGCTATCTCTTGAGAAACTTGTCGGGTATTCTAACTAAATAAAAGCAAATAATTACATTAAATCAAATACTAAGTGGGTGTATTAAAATCGTGTGAAAGGCAGTAAGGAATGCATCATTGTCATTAATGATCTTATTTGGGCTTTAAGATATGTTTCGCGATTTTTATCATGTCTTTATATTTTTCTATTCTGCCTAGACTGTAAGTGTCAGGACGTTTCACCACCGCGGATGTCTCCTCGTATTATTTCGGTGTTTTGTACCCCGGCGGGGGGATCATACCTATTTGAGTAGCTGTATTTTTAATTCGCAACTTGACGATCTCACGTAAATCCGGGAATTTTTGTGATTCATCTAGGGAGTAAGTCATTAGGAAGTAGGCAGTGAAAACTATTGTTTTGTTTTCCATTTTAGGTAGTAAGAATTTATTATTTGTTTGTTTCCCCGGGAGGGTTAAATCTGTGCCGGATCAGTGGCATCCGAAGGGTTGTGGGGTCGAACAGTGAGACGTGGACGTAAATTCATTAATTTTAAGACATGCCAGACCACGTGGGCAGCAGCTACTCATCTTATTAGACGCTTAAGAGTTAGTTATAAGTGGAAATAATTTAACTGTCAATAATCGAATTATTTTACGAGTAAACACGCGGTGGTGAAATAAATGTAATCTGATATATTTTGTGAGTTGACGAATCTGATTGTGTAATATTATGTGTAAGTGATAACCTGTATGTCCTTGTTATCGTGCTGTTAATAAACCTTGCCCATTTGTATAACGGATTTTGATCTTTGCAACATTTGACCCACCTTTCTCCCGTATTCCATCTTAGGTGAACCCACCACAAAGGAAAGTTAATATTTTTCCTTTACCGTTTTAAAAAACTATTTCCCTTTCGGAGAAAGGGGAGTGTCAATTTGAATGCATGATTCTAAAAACTGGATCGTTAGTGACACAACTTATGCCTTATTTAGAACAACACAAAGAGAGTGAGCACGGCTAAATTTGAAAGCGTCGTACTAGGCCGAGCGATCCGACGAGTGATTTGAGTGAGCGAGTGAATAGAAACTGTTTATATTTCAGGCGAGAGGATACTGACATGTGGTTGTGCGACATCTGTATTTTTAAAAATTCAGGTTCGTTTCTTTCGAGTCTTCAACTGACTTTGGAGTAGCTCTGTCATCGCAAGTTTAAAACGATTTACAGATTCCTTGAAAAGTTTTTTTCATTTTACGTCGATTATTCACGTTCGAACGACGTTGAATTGAACGAAACGCACGTACAAAATAACTGAATCGCTGATTTTAAAAAAATGCATGGGCTTGAACTTCAACCACTCGACCTCAAACTCGGTGGAGTAATGATAGTAAATGAATATGGTCTTGCCATTTGTTTTGGAGTGATATAATGTTTTATTCATTTTTAATACGTACATCACGGTGCTGACACAATGGAATCAAAACCCGTATATGTAGTGTATGACAAAAGTAAAAATACAGTACTTGCCACGTCAAAACCACCCGCTTCTAAGCTACCCTTCTTCTCGCACGACACCCTCTCTGCTAAAAGACCCACCCTCAGTTGAGCGCCGTCGTTTTCCTTAATTTTATTGTGAGGCGAAATTCGAAATATGTCTGTCAGATTGTGGAGACAGCCTGGGGGAAAACAACACGACAAGTTGGATACAGATTCGTTTTAGAAAAGCTAACAGATGTGTGGTGGATGTAAGGTAGATGAATAGTTTGACAGGATCTGGGCAGGCGAAAGCTACCAGCAGGATATGAGAACTTTCGATTTCCGACTTATGTATAATAAATTACACATTTCATTAAAGATAAAGTACATATTTTTAAAAACCTTCTTGACATGAATTTTATTACTATAGATCACCTTTAGGGTCTTCACTATCAATTCTTGGTGAAAAGGCATTATATTAAAAAAATATAATATTCCTTTATACTACTTCCACATTTATTTAAAAATATCAAAACTGGTTTTACTCATGTTGAACATTATCAAATGATAAGAAAATAAAATTTTACATTGCTATTTATATAAAACAAATTGAAATAAAAAAAATGTAATAAGCCATTGGTTTTGAAAAGAATTTAATTTATAGCACTGTAAAATTTTATTTTATTATCAGTTGATAATGCTCGTCATGGGCGAAACCAGGCTTGAACTTTTAGATAAAAGTGGAAGTATTACAAAGGAATATTGTTTTTTTTAGTATTAATTTTGATAGAATTTCGATATCAAATTTGAAATGTTTGAATTTTGTACTCTTACATGAGTTTTGTAGCTAACGACCTGGGATTCGCCTTTCGGCGTCTTTAGGCTTTTCAAGTGCACGAACGTACTTTCGTGCAAAAGGGTCGTTAGCGACAAAATGGAAAAGTAAAAAGTTCAAACAATTCAAATGTTATTTATTACTTTTGAAATAATAAATGTTTTCAATTGAAATTAGAAATACGTTATATCTTATTCTTTCTTTTTTCTTATCATTTTTTTGGCGATACAGTTCGGGGTGAATTTTGGCTGCCTTGAGTAATCACATCCATTCAGCTTGGTCCTCCGCCTTTCTACGCCAGTCACTGACCACTCGCAAGTTTTGTGACAGCCCATCAATCCATCCAGCAAAGTTGCGGTCTTCCATTGATATATTATAAAATTTAAAATATCGTAAAACTTTCATAATATTTGTTGGCTTAAGATTATTCGTGAACCGGGTTAACATAAGAATACGTTCTTCACCATGATTTTTAGGGCCAGATTCCAAAATTTAAAATATCTCTTTGTCCGAATTCATTTTGTCTTTTAGGCATTTTTTTTTGTTAAAATGTTGTCTTTAGGGCATTTGTTGTAGATCTTTACACGGCGATATAAGACAAATAGTTTGCTATTTTCATAACAGAATTAATATAATTGTGTAAGATTTGATTTCATAACCACTATAAATATCTACATTGTGAACAATTTACTCAGATAAGGCAAATGTATATCATACATACCACAATAGTACGCGAGGCAAAATAATATTTTACACCCACAGTTATCTCGTTATGAATTTAGTCCCAAATAGGATAGGCGACGTAAAAGGATACTCATGAAATATGATCTGAAAGAAGACAAAACGACATTGCCATAAAAGAAAAATAAATTACATTATCCTCTGGTGTGAAAAAGAAAAGAATTGCTTTGAATTACATTCAGTTCTGAAAAAACACGAATAACACCTTAATAAGCTGGTGAAACGGATATGACGTAACACTATATAAACATTGTTATAAAGGCTTAATCAAGGAAATAGAAAAACAAATGTTATTGATTTGTCAAAGAAACATAAAACGTATTATCCGGAAAACATAGAAGAAATGATCATGTCATTTTATAAGGTTAAGATCACTTATTTTCCTAATCATTTATTATCGGAATATCACTTTACTAGTTGAATACAAGTAGTAAGTTGTGATATAAAGCACTTAAAATTTTCTGATTGGTGATATTATACATGTAAATCACATGAAGGAAATTTGACTAGACAAAATCCTAAAATAAGCTTATTGAGGGTATTGTTTTCTTTTCTGACAAACATATACACGACAATTTAATTATTTATTTTCAATGGATCCGGCAGTGACTTTGTGAAAGTTTATTTTTAATATAAAGTTAAATTTTAAAATGTTTTTGTCACGAAATCTGACACGTGTATCGATTATTTGAGAAGCATTATCAGACATAACATCGCAAGGTGAAATGAAAAAATAATTATAATTCTTAATTTGAATTGTTCAAATTATGTACACTCCCACAGATTTTGTCACTAACGACTCGGGTTTCGCCTTTCGGCATCTTCAGGCGTCCAAGTGCACGGATGAACTGTCAGTTCAAGTTCATCCGTGCACTTGAACGCCTTAAGATGCCAAAAGGCGAAACCCGGGTCGTTAGTGACAAAATCTGTGGGAGTTTACATAATTTGAACGATTCAAATTTAATATTGAAATTCCACCAAGCACCTTCAGTCGAAATCTTAAATTAAAAAATTCTAATTCTCTTTTAATAAATTGAATAAATGAATTACAAAAAAACATTCTGGACGATGTTTTGTTAAAATAACCCATAAACTCTATTTTTTCTTTAGCTTAAAATCATATCTAGTAATACGGGATAGAGCAATGAAGAGGAACATGAGGTCTTATGGCTACTTTTTGACTTCAAAATATTATACGCAAGCGTTTGTAAAATCAAAAAATAGCATAATCAATCCATTATATGTTCGACAGTCGAAAAAAAGGGGGTAGGGTGTCAACGTTTTCTTTACTGCGGCTTTATGTTAAATCAGATAAATGAATGTGGCCTTCAGAAATTAAAAAGTTCCCCACCCCTGTGTAAAAGCTTCAAATTTCATCAGATTTGTTGAGGATATCATTTCTAAAATTTGGGTCATTTGTAATAAACCACAGTTTGAGAACTGAGTTTCAAAAAATTGTCAAACTTTTGATAAACGTTATCTCATAATTGTATTACATTTTCTAACACATATGCAGACAATAAAAAAATAGTACATTTAATTATCGGTATGTATGTGTGCACAGCAGCTGTTTTTCGTCATTCACACAAAACTTTAAAAAGCTTCCCGAGTGCTTTATGCAACTCAATGATTCAATTATAAAACGCAAGTCGCGGTTTTGTCCTTTTCTACTTGAAGTAGAAAGGGTGTATGATATAAACTATTATAGTTTCATATATGTCGCATTTTGTTTCGAAGCAAGTGGAATAAAAATGTTATCATATTTAATTTTATATTAATATTAAAATTTATTAACCGACGTTGAGAGATTATTTATTTTTTTATAATTGCTTTGGCATTTAATTGTTTTGAGTCAATATTCAGTATTAAAAAAATATTATTATTTTAGTTTTAGTACCTAGCCGCCTGTGTGGTCTAGTGGTCAACGTCGTTGGCTTCGGCTACGGAGGTCACGGGATCGAGTCCCACTACTGACAGTTTTATAAATTGATTTTTCAATCGATTTATGAATTTATGTTCGGAGGTATGTGATGTCTTGAATTCCCCCTCCCACTCATCCTATCCTATGAACGGGGCATATCGAGAGCGATTGACTAACCACTAGTCCTGTCCTATCCCTATCCTTCTATTCTAACAAGAAGTTTTCGTACAAACACTTCTGTTGAGATAAACTCCATTAGGAGTCCATATGATCCACATTGGAAGCGTACATGGTAAAAAAAAAAGTTTTAGTACATGAATGCAGTAACAAGCCAAATTTTATAATATAGCATTGATTGTATGTATTTAAGATGTTTATTTCATTTTTAGAACAATAAAACACGTTTCAAAATGTTACTTTATTTTCTTCCGACAGATTCAACGGTAACTTTGAGAAAGTTAATTTTTAATACATAATTAAATTTGATAACAATGTTATTGCACTTGCTGTGTTACAACTTGTGACACGTGTGTTGCCTCTGTGAAATAACAAAGTTATCAAATTTAATTGTATATGATACTGTGTTGAACTAGAATTAATAATTATTACTTCTATCTTTACTTAAGTAATTAATACTACATTCCTGTTGTCTTTCATTGTACTGCATTTGATACTCGTAACAAATTCACTTTACATTGTCATACAAAAAGGTTTCGAAAATTTTATATTAATATTTTTTATTTCAAATTTATCACAGTTAAGCTGCTAAATATTTATAGAATGAATCAAAATTAGCAGTAATTCAGCACTTTTATTTTTTGTTTTTTTATAGTATTGAATTATCAAAATGATATTATCATACATTTTACGGTAAAGTAGGAATGAATTTCCGTATTCAATAAAATGAATCGTTTTTTTTGTGAAGTGTGTGGAAAAAATTATCATACATTATTTTAGCGAATAAAAAAATGTAATTTATCATATTTTAAACTATATGACGAAAAAATCCGGATAAGAATAGTATCTACTTATTACGCGCAATCTAAGGTAATACAGTAATTTAAGATTGGGTGCGTGAAGAACAGTATTATAAAGTGTTTATCCTCACCTACCTTGAAAATGAAAAAATGATAAAAAAAACTGAGAGACAGTCTTATTAGTCTGAAAAATAGTTAATATTATATAAATCATACAATGTTCAGAAATTTTCCAACGTTTTTATGTTATCCGAAAAAGGGCCTCTAAATTGTATTGCACCTGGGGCCTCTTGTGTGCTTAACCCGCCACTGGGAGTATTAATAAGCGAATGGTTAAGCCTGTAAAATCAAAAACTATATAAAAAAAATCAATTCACGGAAGCTTCTGTTTTGAAAGTTCGAGCCCATTACCACAGTGGCAGCGAAAGCGAAGCACACACGTTGACCACTCTTGTTTTTATCTACTTATTTCAACAAAATAATCGAATTTCGTTTATATTCTGAAATTCTCTTTACCTGCAAGCACTAAAGTTAATATTTTAAATAAAATACGAAGAAAAATTCATAAAGAAATGTTTTAAAAAATCTGATACATGCATTTTATTAACTATGTCCGCTCCAATGGAGTTTATCTCAACCAGATGTGTTTCTACGAGAACTGCTTGTTACTCAGTTGCTCAACCTCTTTTTTCAAAGAAGTAGTAGTAGATCATAGTGCTTGGACAGGACTACTGGTTATCTAATCGCTCTCGATACGCCCGTTCATAGGATAGATGGGTGGAGGGGAATTCAAGACATCCATGCCTTCAAACAGATATTCATAAATCGGTTGAAAATCAATTTATAAAACTTTCCGTACGGGATTCGAACCCGGGACTTCTTTAACCGAAGCCAACGACGTTGACCATCGACCACGCAGGCGGTTGAATTTATACGATGATAAAACTCAATTCATAATTATGTCAAATTGAAAGCGGTGTAAATAAAATGATACTTTTCTTATTAACTACGGCGAATTGAACGTTCTTTTATACACGACCAATCGATTTTGTTTTCATATAATAAAATATCACGAATCAGCGTAATAATTCATCTCCTACATGTCTCATATAATCATTTCTAGATGTAAGACTTAGCACGCTGTTTGTTGGGATCTGAGCAATGAATGACAATTGCAAACATTAATCATCTCGCGCAACACTGAAATAAATAAATTGATATGGGGATCACGTTTCTTTGCGTTTTAATCAAAATAATGGTCGTATAATAACGTGTATTTGTAGTGTTGTTTATATTTATTTAACACGGCACTTTTGTGTAATAGAAGTATTAATATTATATCAGAAATTGCCTCAAAATATTTACACAGTCAGTTATTTACACAAGCGTGTTGTTCATAATAAAATAAACTTACTTGTTTTAGTATTTCGAGTTTCGACATACAATGCCAAGTTTGAATCGTTGAATTGTACAAAAATTTTGTCATTGTAATCCCAGGTTTATTATACAAAAAATCAACCAAAAAGAATGTTTTAAACAGTTAAGACCATTCTCACGATAATAACTTATTAAAATAATTGATTTATATAAAAACCACCTACAGATAAACAAAAAAAAGCCTACAGATTTCTCATATTTTATATGTGACCTTTCGAATTAAAATTAGTCATAATTAATTTCTTATCAGCATTAAAATAAATTAAGATCATAACAAATAATATATCTCCTACACTAAATATTTTTTAATTCATGTCCACTCAAAACGTAGAGAATATAGCCTCCTGATGGAGGTATCTCAACATATTTGTTTTACAAGAACTGTTTGTTACTCGGTTACTCAACATTTCTTTTTCAAAATAAGAAAGAATTGAAGGACTATGCAGTGGTGTAGAAAAGGGTCCTGCCACCCAGGGCGGTGCTTGAATTTTTTGCCCCCCAATGTTCCTTCTAATTTTGTTTTTAAATCACTTCTGCTATTTTTTATCTATGAACTAGGCTATATGTGGCTTAATTTTTTTAAAGTATAAATATAATTTTTCGAAAAGTATTGTAATTATTTTTTTAAATACCGCCCCCAAAAATGTGCCACCCGGGGCGGTTCGCCCCTACCGCACCCCTCTTGCTACGCCACTGGGACTATGACAGGGCTAGTGATAAAGATTTAAAGCGATAAGTTAATTTAGACGATTACTCAAAACCGTTACAACAACCACTCAATCTAATTGTCGTGGGAATAAATACTCAAATTAAAAAAAGAAAATTTAAATATAAGTTTTTTTATTAAAAATATAAGAAAAACGTTTGAATATAACTTTTGAAATAGATTGTTTAATAAAATGTATATCCAAACTGAAGCGGAGATTTAGTTCTCGGCAGTTAAATGCATGTTTACAAGAAAAATTGAAACAGCTGCAAGAATTCCTTCCACAGTTATAACACGCAATGAAACAAAACATGTAAAAGTAAAGCTAAATTTCAATAGATCTAGAACAAAATTTTTATATCAAAGTAACAAAATTATATCAATTATTTACGGGAACAAGATTATGAATATAAAATAAAGTGAAAGCTTTCGTCCTGATTTGTATTAATGCAACAAAAAATTAAAAATTGAAAAAATATGTGATGACGATGAAAAAAAAGCAATAAAAAAAATAGATTAAAAAAATCCCACATTGATTGATATACTCTCGTTCTACGGTTTTTAGTCTCAAGTGCAAAATTTCATTTTGATGACATGGCCTGTTTTTGAAATAAAAGCTTAAATTATACTGACGTCTGCCGTTGGTATGGAAACTCGATTAAAAAATTGTTAAGTATATTTTCCTGTGATAATTCGATTGAAATGAAACGTACTAAATGAATAACTATACTGGTAAATATTGCTAGGATTATGCTAAGCAACTTAAGTTTTTCATACGGTTTAAAAATAGCCGAAGAAAGGAGAGGAGTACGGTTTTAAAAGTATGTATTATTTTATTATTAAACATATTATATATGTACCTTCAAAACGAGCAATAGTTTCAAATTTCTTGCTTAGAATATCTTAATTAGTACATTGCATATTCTACATATATATTACGTCCGTATAAAAACAGGTAGTTTGGAAAGTTGTACAAATATTCCTGGTTACATTTGTTGCATGAGAATGGAAGCTTTTGCGAAGCTCCACGTGCAGAGCTTTCCACAAACTTCGGAGGAGAATATCCATTATCATTTAATGTTCCTCAGCTCTAAATACGCTTTTGAACAGTTGCATTGCATGCATATGGTTGAGACTGTTTCGAGTATCCGTTGAAAACATTAACGATCGTGAGGTGGTTCAAGTTATACATGAAAATTAAATATATATATGCTTTATATCAAAATTTTATGAAAAATATACAAGATACCAATAATATTTTTAAAAAAATTGTTCATGATATCCATTAATCTTCAATAATATTATTCAGCACGATAAATATTCACAAAAAATTATAAGGAATTACAAAATGTATTGAACTCACATAGATGAGACCCCAGACAAATCTGGTTGTAAGGATAAAACTTTTTTATAACTATATAATAGAATACAAGATTTCAAGCTCATACATCGTTCCCGTACTACCAGATGTTGATAAGCAACAAAAAATACAGAAATGAGCTCAGTACCCAATAAAGTTCTTTAATATCAATTATTTGACTGGAATAACACAGTCGGTGCATTTGTTACACCAGATTGGCTTCATTACCGTTTCTTAATCGGTAATTATTTATAATGTAAATTATCTCTCTCAATTATTTCCTAATTTTATTTGTGTTAGAATTGCATAAATGCATGTATTTATTTCGTTGGTAAACTTATCTCAAAAGAATAAAAGTCCAAATCTTTCATTTGCCGTTTACTGAAAACTATCAACTACTGCCAGTACAGTGACGATACAGCAAGCTATTTGTAAGGAATTACACATGAGATAAATTTTTTCTTCAGTTTTTCTTTGCGTTTGTCAATATCTTAATTCATTCTGTTATATCGATATCAAAGCTCACACTCAACCAAAAATTAATAGTGTGTTACTCAAATGTCAATTATTATAAAATCATTGTAAATGATAAATTATACAACATCTTTCCAATTGGTATTTGTAAAACTGAGGTTAATTTCATTTCAAGTAAAGTCACTTTATATAAAGTGTCACGACTTTTAACATATTTGACATCGCTGTTAATTATTGTTAAAATATAATACGTAGAATATTAAGTTATGCTGTGCGCAATATGTATTACGTGGCATAAGAAGCATTGGTGAACTGCTGGGTAACAAATCATTAGACTCCCTTTGCTACATATATTACTAAACAATAGCTTAAGGAAGAAACATATTTACAGTATTTAGATTCTTTGTATAATGGGATAAGATTTTAAAGTAAACAAATTATTATTCTTTCTGTATAGTGCCATAATTATATCCTATACAACTGAATATCAGTCAAATACTTGTTGAACTCTTTTGTCATTAGTACAAAAATAAATTGTAACGCACGTAAGCTTTTTATGTATTATAATAAATTGCGGAAGATTTCATATTAGTGTTTAAAAGGAAATGTCTCTAATGTACTAATATTACACTACATGTGAAATTATGTAATTATGAAACTATGAAACAGTGAACATAACCTCAATTATTCTATTTATGCCAACTCTGAAAGTCGAGGTAAGTATTAAAGACTACCCTTATTAATATCTAAGTTCTAATAATACTGAGAATAACTTCGAAAGATATGCCAATTGTTATCATACGATACTAAATACTTTTACATTAATTTAAGTTTTATTTTCTCTGTGTAAGTATAATATTTTTGTTTGTGATTAATTGGTTCACATGGATTATTCTTGTATAAAAAGGAGTATTATATTTCAGTTTGCTTGTGTGCAAGGATTATTAGGTGCCTTATAATGTATCACCCGCCACAGTATCATTAATAATGCTGCAATTGCGGCAACACTGCACGACAGTGTGACAATTCGTCTATGCTCCGTGGCCTCCATTTTCTATTTCTCATTCGTCCATTTTGTAGAGACCATAAATAATTGTGTGTCAGTAGCGTTTTTTACTTGTATTCGTTTATTATCGTTTAATATTTAGTAAAAACAGTTAACGATTCAAATAGACATCTTACCCTTATTTTTCACTTTCTTTAGTTGAGCTGTTACAACGCTTTTTTGTTACCACGGACAACGTGTTCGAACTTTTACGGAACTAGCTAAAAACAAAACTTTTTTTTTTGTATTAAACAAAATGATTAAATTTACTGAAAAAAAAATTTACTTCTTAAAGTATATTTTGTTTTTTTATCTTAAATGCAGTCATTACTGGAAACTCTTAATGTTGACGAGATTACAATAATTATCCAGCGTTTATTTAAACTCAATGACAAAAATTCAAATGAGTTTATTTTTAAACATCGGTGAAAACTTTAATAAAAATATTAAAAATCAGGATTTATACTTCCAAACTTGACGAACAATTATAATTTGTGATTTCATAGTTGTTAAATCAAAAATTGTTTCTTTTCTATTTTTTGTATTTTTTTTAGATAAATATTACAGCTGAAAAAATGATATCGACTGTAATGAAATTTTGAACCGAAGCTAAAATTTTAGTGTGCGACAGCTTATAAACTGTTTTTTTTTGTTTACTCAGTTTACTACTATTTTTACAAGTTGTTGAAGAAAACTTTTTATGCAAGACTTTTTTCTGGCGTAAATTTTTACATACTCTCCTTTTTCAAACATTAACGCTAAATTTAGATTTGAATCGTTTAAATTATGTACATTCTCACAGATTTTGTCACTAACGACCCGGGATTCGCCCTTCGGGATCTTCAGGCGTTCAAGTGAACGGATGAACTTGAACTGACGCTCAGTAAATGAATGTTTCGTGTTTATATAATAAATAAATGTATCATTGAGTTTAAAGCCACTGCTGGCGAAAAGGATAAGCTCATGGGAATGTCCAAAGATTTGAGAAGTGAGTGGTTTTAAGAATTATATTTATTTTTTTGTCGGAAAAGGTTTTATGAGTATATTTATATAGAGTATAGGAGTGGAGACCCCGGCATGTTCAATATTTTAAATCGTTCTTTCTTATAATATTTAACTAAATATTTCATTTAAATTCATTTGCAGGCTCAATCCTCTTGATAGAACGTGTATTAAGATATGTTTTGTGATCATCAAATAAAGATATTTTTAATAAACTGATGGTTATTTCATTTTTTTTTATTACAGTCGATAAATTCACTTATGTAAAAATATACTGAAGTTGATATAAGTAATACAAAAAAGTGTTATAAATCACTAAAATTTAATAATAAATTGACGCTAAAATACGTGCTAACTTACTGGTTATTAATTTTCAATATTTATTTAAATTTGACATTAGGACATAATAATTTATATTAAACATTGTGAAAACACAACGCCACGCAAATTTTCCCAGTCAAGAAAAAGCCTCAGTGGTGCCACTGGGAGAGTCCATAAATAATGGCAGCACTTGTTAGCATAAAGCAAAGAAAGAACCAGTGCGATAACAGATTCCGGACCATTTATCACAGATGGGCATCGGTAAAAAAAAACCATCGACAGGTTCTCCAAAAACTGAGGTTAAAAAATTGAGGTACTTAAAAGTTTTTTCTCAGTGGATCCCTGAAGTCATTTGTGAAGTGTTCTTTTTAAAGAGTGATATATTTCAAAAATGGAGACGTTAGCCTATATCACTCTAAAATAAAACGAGGTAAAACATTAAAACTGAAAATTTAAAGCATTACTGCATGTATGATTTTGATATTACTATAATTATAGCTGCCTAAAACTGCTCCCTAAATTACCAAGCACGAAAATTTCCAATAAGCCGTAGTTTTAGGTGCGCGTCGCAAGATATCTGTGGTTTCAACTAAAAATCCTGAAAATGCCGAAAGGCGAAACCCGGGTCGTTAGTGAAAAAACTTGTGTGAATGTACATAGGTTGAATAATATCTTTTATATTTTAATAATTTTATTCCTTTTTTTTTCTTAAATTATTTGATTTTGATCAATTATTTTTATTCTTCAGCACAATGGTGTTATTTTTTGCCATTATGATGTTTTGTGTTCTTGCAGTGTGGTATTATTAAATTTTACAATATTTTTATAGTTTTTTAATTTTTTTAAAAAAATATTTGACATTACAGCTTACGCCAATGCGTCAAATATTTTTAAAGTTTTAAAGTTGAAAGATCATACGAGATATACTCGATGAGAATTTTTGTAAGTCACATGAGATTAACTAAAGGAGAATTGACGTCACAAACACCCATGTCTTAGATCTCAATTGAAAAATTGAAAAAATCCAATTTGACATTGTGACCTTACCGGGAATCGAACCCGGACCCCCCTGATCGGTAGAGCAAGCTCTAACCAACTAGACCACAGCGGGCGAAATATTATCTTACTACTTAATGATATCAAACACAAATTACGAAAAAAATAAAACTCCTTTTCCTTTTTATCCTTCATTTTTTTTTATATATTTTCGCCAATAATAATGATCACATTAGATATCTTCCAAAGAATTCTTTTTATTTTAATATAAAAAGCGTTAGTCTGTTTTTTTAATCATCTGTGCTTTCATACAAATTTCAAGTAGAACCTTGTAGCACTGGCGGTTTGTTTGAATTTCAGATGTACAAGGTTCTAATTGAAGTTAAGGTATTTTTAATTAACTACGAAGAACTATTTTTAACAATATTTTATTTATAGTTATATCATGCCAGTACTATCATTGATATATACAATCAAAAAGAAACTTGGAAACATTTATAATTTTCAAAATACAAGCATTCGAAATTTTAAATGGCTATATCTTTTTTAGTGCAGCTGTCCACACAGAACCTTGTAGTACTCGGCTCGCGAACTATCAAAAAATCTAATTGTATCTTAAAATAGCAGCACATTGTTATGTTATATACATACCTTGGTTATTTTCAGTGCTTGATTTGCAGTGCACTTAATTTTTCAGTGCTTACAGTTTTACGTAGCATATTCCTGCACTGATCGCGCTATGCTGTAACGTTGGCTTACAAAGCGATTCGATGCGATCGGGCAGATAGCGTTATCTGTTCCAGCCGTCCAATTGGTAATATTGTCTCTAATGGACGCAGCCAGGAATCCTGTGCTACGGCAGACATCGAACAGTGTATACGATACACCGTAAATACGTATGGGGATATAAACGTATATCACACTAGAAGCGCGTACTAAATGGATAGTGTTCAGAAAAGGTAAACTGGAAGCCAAAGTGACTGTGATCCGAAACTGTTATTTTGTCGACATAGATGTTAATACCTCCATGCCCATGATGCAATCGTAAATAGTTGAGCCATTAAATCATTTATTATTTCTCTTAATATTGTCAATAAGTATTTATCATTTTAGGTATTCTAGCATATATACATTTTTAACAGTATTGTTTAGCTTCTAACTTAGGTTTAACTACTGGCAATAAACAGTGAAACTGAGATGCCATCATAGCAAGGAACGTGATTTTTTAGGATGGCATGTTATGGTTTAAGTCCTAAGGTCCTCAAGGTTAAGGTCCTCAAAATCATAACGCTGAGAAATCGGCGTGTTTTTGTTTTATGTGACAAAAAAATAAGATTTTTGGTAAACTTTTTAAAATATATTTTATTATAATTCGACTGTAGAATAGCAAAATAGCAACCAAAAGTTTTTTCAAATATTTTTTGTTCTATAATCACAATGTTTACAACCTGTTGGTTCTATGGCGTAACGGTAAACGTTGCTGGTTTCCGTGCCGGATCTCACGAGTCCTAGTACGAACAGCATTTTTTCGATCGATGTCTGTTCGAAAGCATGGCCTAAAAAACCCCTCCCACCTTTTTGATCCTTCATTAATTGGGCGTAACGTGAGTGATTAGCTAACCACTAGTCCCGCATTAGCTTTATCTGTCTATCTCTACTATACTCTCTTTGAAAAAGAGAGGTTGAGTGACTGAGTAACGAACAATTTTCGTAGAAAATTTTTTGTTGAGACACTTCCAATGCTACTAAAATACTATTTATAAATTAGATTTCTATTTTGTTTGTTTAAAAATTGCAATCAGATATATATTACAGACGATTTAGTGAATTATTGGAGTCTAGGTCTTCTGGTTTATTAAATAAGTAAGTTTACATTTGATTTTTCGCGCCAGTAAATTCCTTATGTTTGATAATGCAAAAGTTCCCCGTTGAGGGCAACGGTCTTACAGCTCGTCTTAATTGATATGACATTATCAATTGAAAGTGTGATGATAAGCTGAGTAAAATAATTAAAATGAAAAATAATATGTATAAAAAACAGTTATTTTCATTTTATCCATACGCTAACTTCTCTAGACTGAAAGTAAAATATATTATATTTACATAAATAATAGTCACATTACCCACTTAGTAGATTTAATATTTAAAAATGATAAGTTAGTTAAAGCTTATAATTATTTGACTTTATCAAAACGTTGAATATTTCAATGTCTCACTTCGCAATGGTTTACAATCACTTCAATAGTATGACGCAATAGCATCAATTGCAGTTTATGTACTCGAGAAATTAATGCTTAGTCTATATTGACTAAATCGAGTTAATCTTATGAGAATAGATTGATAGCTGTACGGCTATTTGAATTATGATTCTGCATAATATTGTAATATCCTTAAGCAGTTAAAAGAATTTTGTGATATTTTAAGATGTCAGATTGTCAATAAACCAACAGTTTTTTTTCATTATAATGGAATGTTAAAGACATATTCTTGCTTTTTTTAATTCATTTTTTGTTACACTATAATCAGACATGTGGTTTTTCATGATAGAGAAATCATCTTTGTGTTGTATGTGTGTATAATGATTTGAAAATAACGCTTTAATCTATACAACTGTTGTAAAAAATATACTGTCAATTTGAAGCACTAACAAGCATTTAAGACGATAAAAAAATATCAAGTAGAAAGATAAAGCCGTCTCTACGGCCTGCTTATTACTTTTTGCCTCTTTAATAATCGTCATAAAACTTGGCGCTTTCTCTCACGAGCTATAAAGCTTTAAGTCTGACGGACATATTTCACCGGATTTTTATATGACAGCGGTCAAAAGTGGTTTTCACCGCACGGATAGGTAAATTTGGTTAACTCCGTAGAATAACCTCAGAAAATTCTTTTCAAGCGGGAAGGGTCAATAAATATTTCGACATTCACGACGAACAGAACAGAAACTCACTTTTGGTAATTCTGTAGGAGAGCGGAACGAAATGTTACTTACTGATTTAATTAGTATTAATTTGTTAAAACTTTTTAGTCCTCGTCAAAACTTTGACAGAACAATTTAAATAAACAGAAAAAAACAGAACAAAACCTGACGATGGTTTTAAGCCGAAATTACTATCCACTCATTAAAAGAAACTGTAGAACTAATGACTGAGCTATTTTGGTCGTTTATAATTTGAATTATTCATAATTGACATTATTATTTTTATGAAATCTAAGTTATTTTATATATTCTTAATTTATGTGTATTTTGCGCTCCTGAAAAATATCAAAATTAAGCTACTGCCTAATTCGTCTACTTTTGTTAATCACTTAATTTCGGAAGGACACGTGTTCAATCAGGAACAAGGGATAAAAATGTTACACCCAAATAAGGACAGTCATAAACTCTTTTTCCAGGAAATTTTAGAAATCAATAGGGCACAGTTGCATAGCCTTCCGATTTTAAATGAAATATTAAACCTTCCGGGATCTCCACTTCTATACCCTATATAAATAATATCATAAAACCTTTGCCAACAAACAAATAAATTAAATTCTTAAAACCACTTACTACTCAAATCTTTGGGTATTCCCATGAGCTTATCCTTTTCGCCAGCAATGGCTTTAGACTCAGTGATACATTTATTTAATATATAAACAAGACTACTTTTTCTAATAGTTAGCGTATTACTTTCGAGTAACCATTTGAAAACGCTTAACACTTCTACAATGTCTAACATTAAGAAACACATGTAGTTACTATCAGGGCTGGAGTCGGAGACGTAGAGTCGGACTAAAAAAAACATTGTTTAGTTCTTACAAATAAATGTGTATTCAAATCACTTAGGTCAAAAGTTATTGTATTGAGAGAATGATTTAAAAATTGAGATTCATATTATATCAAATAGCAAAGACAATGTTGTTGACCACAACCAAAGTCAAGAAGTGCACGTCATAAGAACGCTTTTTAAGCTTCGTGAGCGACACACATTTATTCCTAAAAAAAAATATGAAAATATATATTATTTTCATCCATTGGAATCGGAATTTTTCTCAAACTTATTCCAATTATATCTAATTATTGCGACGCAGAAGTTTTAAATTTCAACACGCCATCTTGACCTGATTCCTGCATTCGAATTAAACACGAAAAGTCAAATAATAAAACTGTATGATATTTGAGTATATTCGAAAAATATAATGAATAAAGTTTACCCTACACATATTTTCTTCTTTTTTTGCCATGTTCGCTCCCTATATGGAGCATATGGCCGTTACGCGGCACCTCCATGTTTCCCTGTCTCCCGCCAATTGCTTTGCCTCCTCCCATGACATGCCAGCATCCCTCAGTTCTGTGGAGTACATCCGATGGATAGTACCCGACGAACGTCCGGGACGCCGGAATCCCACCGGTTGAAAGAAAAGGCAGGCAGGATTGAGGCTTTTTGGAGGCATCCGCAGCACGTGACCCAGCCAGTTCCAACGTCTCTCCATAACCACTGACGTGACGGGACGCTGTCTTGTACGCTCCCTTATCTCTGAATTCCTCACAAAATCAAACCACCTCACCCCCATTATCCGACGCAAGCATCTGTTCTCGAAGCTCAGTATACGGCACCTGACGAAGACTACATATATACATTTTATATATTCGTTGTTGATTTTTTGTTCAAAATTTGTTTTGAGACTTATTAATTGTTAACAAACAAGTTTCGATGCCAAATTTTTTCATCAATGCACTGCAGTAATTAAATAATTTATCAAATATTCAAATATTTGAATATCACAAAGTAAAACTTTATTAAAACTTGAAAACTTTATATTTTATTGAAATACTTACATCTAACATACATTCTGTCCAAATAATTTATTAGTAATCTTTATTTTAGTAACACAAAAATATTCACGCTTTAAAACCTCCATGCCCATGATGCAATCGTAAATAGTTGAGCCATTAAATCAATCAATATTTCTCTTAATATTGTCAATAAGTATTTATCATTTTAGGAATTCTAGCATATATACATTTTTTAAATTGTTTTTTAGCTTCTAACTTAGACTTAAATACTGTCAATAAACAGTGAAATTGAGATGCCATCATGGTAGGGAACGTGACTTTTTAGGATGTCACGTTACAGGTTCAAAAGAAGCATTATATTTTTTAAAAAAAACTGTTCAACTGCCGAAAAGAAAAATCGTAATTTACTATGAAATATAACATTATTCACGCTAAATAATTGCAAGTTATTAACAGTAGCTGGTAATAAGTTACCCACTTCTATTTAGGGGATGAGGTCGAGAGGTTGGTAAGCGTAGGGTGGCAATGAAACCTGAAACGGTCTTCAGAACAGCTCTTATAAGGAACATAAAACGAGAAGATTAATGCATTTAGCCATATAACAGTTTCAACTTTCAGCGCAAGGAATTGTGAGGGCGGGTAAAGGGTGGCGTCGTAAAGTTGACAGGGATGTCATGAGTGTTTTCCCCAGTGGCCTGACACCTGGCTTGACCTTTTGGGTATTTGTTGCCTTATAAGTGGATGTGCCATATCTTTATCGAGTACTTAGTCATCCCTGTTATGTTTATGAATAGTAAAGTCCAATCGATTAAATTGTATAAGGGAGGGTTTTAAACATTTAAGATATTCTTGTATTTTAACTCAGATTAATACACAATACAACTCAACATATAATTTTCTACGTACGCGAAATGAAGTCCGTGGACACTGCAACAAAATAGTATTACCAGTTATATCATTTTTATTACTATTAATAATACTACTGAGAAAATACAATAATAAAAAAATAACATTTGTTTATTAAAATTATTAGGATCAGGGCCAATGTCGCTCATCGCAAGCTTTATCAACCGAATAATTGGAATGTGATTTTCAAAATAATGCATATGCCGTGAACTTCTTATCTCTGTAGTGATCGCGCCCTTCCGTCTGCAAACGAAGGTAAGGGAATGCAATTTACAAATTTTCAAAAACTTTATCGATGAAGGAGACTGGAAGAGCCTTGACGCTGGCGCGTCCTGGTACTTGAAGCTCCATAAATTTGATATCCAAAAAAAAATCAACCGAATAATAGTTATTAGCTAATCACTATTCTCGATGTGCGAAAATGGCCCTCATTATTATAAATAATGTAATATCAATATTTTTTATGTATTCGGTGGTAACGTTGTGGAAGTTTTCTTAAATATAAAATTAAATTAAATAGCTTTGTTACTCCACTTGTTGTGTTACAAATTGTGACACGTGTTTCGCCTCTTTACGAATCATTATTAGATAGAATATCGAAATGTATACGAATCGACTGTTACATTACATAATTATATTCTGTCAGTGAATAGTTGAATAGAATATTTGTAAATCTTTTGATATTCTGTTTACTGATGCTTCTTAAAGAAATTATACACTTGTCACAATTTGTAACACAACAAGTGGGGTAACAAATTTAATGTTATAATAATGTTCATAATTAAAAAGATTTAAAATACTATAAAGTGCCTTTTCACCTGGAATTGGAATTCAGTACGTGAAACGTGTTAAAACTACAACTGAAACTTTACAAATATTTTTTTTGAGAAAGATCACCATCGATACCCATATTTTTATTTACTTATAACCACAAATAAAATGCGAATTTTAAAAGTCACCGAACATTTTATTTTGATATATTATTCATTGCTTTGTTTTTGCGTTCGTCATCACGACTTACCTTATGTGAAGCGAACCGTAATATTATGTGCAAATAGTAAATATACCGAAATCTATATCGGGGTAAACCGCTCTTTAGAAACAGTCGGGTCAAATAAAAATATTATTAGAACACCAATTCGATATTAGAGTATCGATAAATGAATCCATTGTATTGCGAGTGAGATTATAAACAAAGCTTTATAATTATTGGTGAAAGGCTTTCACATTACACTGCACAATGTTTTTTCCTTTCTATATCACTAATTTACTATAGAGTTCAGTCAATTTTGTTGTTTATATATATTGATTCACACAAGTTTTGAGTTTCGTGTTGTTAGTAAAAAAATCTAACATAACACTTCCCATACGGTGCCAAAAATTACTTCCGATGGCCCTTAAAGAACCAAGAGAAAAAACATGTTTTAGCACCTTAAAAACCTTTAAAAAAAAAAGGGAAGTTATAAACACGAAATATTTATTCACTAAATGTCAGTTCAAGTCCACCCGTGCACTCGAATGCTTGAAGATGCCGAAAAGTGAAACTCGGGTTAGGAGTGACGAAACTTGTGTGAATGTACATAATTTGAACGATTCAAGTTTTATATTTAAATTCCACTAATAATCTTCAGTCGAAATCTGACTGAAAAGTTGACTTCTTTGTGAATTATCTTTAGATGATTGTGGGACCATTGGAATAACAAGGCTACCAATATTGATGAATTTCAACAAAGTAACTCCATTAAATTTAATTCCATACCTGTTTTTGTCTTAGGTCACTTACATTTACACATAATATGTTCATACCAGGGCTGTAGAGTTGGAGTCGGAGTCGTGAAAAATGGGCGGCTCGATTTTTTTTGAAAAATATATTTAATGATGTGTATTTAAACAAAATAGTCAAAAGTGTTAACATTTCATGCTTGACTGACTAAAGATGATCTGATGGTATACATATATATATAAGTTAAAATGAAATTATTAAAAAATCTCCTTGGAGTCGGAGTAATTAATTATTTCAAAGAGCTGGAGTCGGATTTTTCTTTTTTTAACGCAATTTCACAGCCCAGCTATTTAGAGTTGTTTTAGGGAGGAAAATGTGAATCTGAGGTTGTCTGTACATATCACTTGTATCGGTATCTAAATTAAACTAATAGGTACAACGATAAAGAAAATTTAGCATGTTATGTGAATAAAATAATAATTATTTTATAATTTCACATTATTATTCAGTTGGCTTTAATTATAAATTTACATAAATGCGAAAAAGATATTTTTACATTAATCAATACAAATTGCAGCCATTCGCATAATATTGTAGATATACAATGTTATTCTACAACACGTCTGATAATTATTCATGCAGCGAGAAATATGTACGAATGACATTAAATAAAGAAAGTTTCATGGAACCTAACCACCTGCTTTATATTATTTAAATCATGATATACAAACATTTTTTGGCAAGTATAATATTATATTTTTCGAGACAGTTGTTGAGTGGTTAACGTCGCTGGCTTCAGTTGTGGATATTGCAGGTTTAAAATTAATTTCCGTCGCATATCAAATACGTAGAAAAAAGCGTAGCAATCGTAACACCACTACGCCTTATCCACTAAATTACATACTTTGCCGCCCGTGTGGTCGAGTGGTCAACGTCGTTGGCTACCGCTACGGAGGTCACGGGTTTGAATCCTAATACGGAATTGATTTTTCAATCGATTTATGAATTTCTGTTCAAAGGCATGGATGTATGTAATGTCTTGAATTCCCCCCTCCCACCCATCCTATCCTATGAACGGGGCGTATCGAGAGCGATTAGCTAACCACTAGTCCTGTCCTAGCCCTTTCCTTCTATTCCTACTCTCTTTGGAAAAAGAGAGGTTGAGCAACTGAGTAACAAACAGTTCTCGTAGAAACACTTATGTTGAGATAAACTCCATTAGGAGTCCATATGCTCCACATTGGGAGCGGACATGGTAAAAAAAAAATACATTCATGGTTAATGTTTCAACAACTTAGGAATAAGTCGATCTTGCAAGTTATACCCTCAGTTATCAATTTTATTTTAAAAGATGTAGTCGTATTTGCTTGACACATTTCTTTATTGCGTTAGTCAATTTTTTTTTGTTATAAATCCGTTATTTTATAGTTTAAAAGGTACCCACGATGCACTAATCGAATGCGTCGAGCTTCTGACCCTCCATAATGCAATTTGATGTTATTGCCGAACAAATAGGTCAGCGCAAATTAATGAATTGCAAACAGTGCGGCCGGCGGTTGGAGGGTTAAGCGGGAGAGGAGCGAAACGGGGTATTGCAGCTATCTATTTCAGCTACTGATAGATTGGCCAGTGATGGGTCATCCGGGTACACTATTTATACTTTTATTGAGAAGATATATCAAGATATATCAATATATTCTCGAAGATAGTTTTCAAGTTTAAAGTATCTTTCTCTTCTCCTTGGGGGCCGAGTTAATAATCCTGAAATTCAATTTACATGCTCCCAATTTATTCTTACGTGGGCGAAACTACGACCAAAAACTTTTTTTCTAAAAACTTCTGACTTCTGAGTCACCAGTTCCAAGGGCCGTTCGATTGATCAACTCATCGCCTAGAGAAGTGGACATTTTTAGTGACAGTATTTGTGAACTGTTTGTTAAATTTTACTATTTTATTTCTTGAAATTGTATGTTGATTTTGATGTATTATGTAGTTTTATTTTATATTTTGTCTCATTATATTTGTCAAGTACATGGCAAATTGGCGTCAGCTGTTATGTCATGTACTGTACTTTTAATTTTTAACAATAAATAAATAGATAGCATTGATTTATATATTTTATTGATCTATTTATTCATCGTGGTGGACCCAACTTGGTTGTATGCAGTTTTAAGACATGAATGCGTTTTTAATATTATATTATAAAACATTTTTGAAAAAAAAAACTTGCCGTTTTTTTCATCAGTTTTATCAAATATTCATGAGCGGTTTTGCTTTTCACAAAACTTACTCAAAATTCTTTGTTTATATATGTAGATATACCATTTTTAAATACATTTTATAAAACACATTAATTAAAACATACTATTATAATGTCGCCGCTGTGATCTAGTTGGATCTGTGATCAGGGGGTCTGTGTTTGATTCCCGGTAAGGTCAATGTCAAATTTACATTTTTCAATTTAAATTTGAGACCTAAGACGTGGGTGTTTGTGATGTCAATTTACCTCAAGTTGATCTTGAGTGACTTACAATAAAATTCGCATCGACTGTTTCTCGTATGATCTTTCAACTTTAACATATTTGGCGCATTTTCATAAGCTGTAATGCCAAATATTTTTTTAATTAAAAAATATTATTAAATAAACAATAAAATTTTCACTGTCAGTGGGTAAAATATTTAAAAAAAAAATACGCGATAGTTTAAGTTCCAATAATGACAAATTCAAAAATATATGTATTTTTTATTAAACTTGCCGGTATATACCCCAGAACTATTGTTTATGATTGTTAAGGTAAAGCTTTCGCTTTTAAAACAAAGGAACCTCTATTTGTTGACACTGTAAAGATTATGAAAGCTTTATTTTCTATTAGTTTTTCCTTGTTAGTAGCATTATTAATACGGCCTTGTCAAAGCTTTTGATAAACTTCTATACCTTGGTCAGTTGTATTGTAATTTAATTATCATTTTCATCAATCAGCGTTAAATTATAAATCTATATCAAGTATATAAGTGTCGGGTCTTAAGAAACAGCAGTTAGCGTTGTTGGCTTCCGTGACAGATTTTGCTGGCTTGAGTCTCAGTATGGACAGATTTTTTTTGATCAATTGATCGATTTCTGTTCTAAGACATACGTGGGTATTTGTGATTTCTAAAAACTTCTTACCACCTTTCCAATCCTTTAATAACTGGGCGTAGTGAGAGCGATTAGTTAATGTCTAGTCCTGTCCTAGCCTTATCCTTATATCCATACTATTTTTTTGGAAAAGAGAAGTTAAGCAATTGAGTAACAAACAGTTCTCGTATAAAAACGATTTATGTTCGAAGGCATGGGTGTTTGTAATGTCTAAAAATTCCCTTCAAAAATTCAAAATTAACCACTAGTCCAGTACTATCCTTATCCTTCTTTGTCTACTACTCTCTTTTGAAAAAGAGAGATTGAGTGACTGACTAGAATACAGTTCTCGTAGGAAAACTTCCGTTGAGATACCTCCATTAGAAGACCGTGTGGTCCACATTAGAGGCGGACATAGATAACAATAAAATATATTTGAATTATTTTTATTCTGTACACTTCCATAAATTTTGTCTATAGCGACCCGGGTTTACATACAAACCGTTCGCTGCCCGTCAGTTTAAGTGCATTCGTGCACTGGATAAAATCAGAAGATCGCGAAAGACGAAACCTGCATATCCTGCTTATCCATATCCGCTCCCATTGTGGAGCATCTGGATTGAAAAAATGTATTTCGTACTTTGAACTCCAATTGTGAGATCTGTCGTGGATGCCAACTACGTTGATGACTGTGCAACGGACCAAATACTTATTATTTATTCTTAAATCTTTATTCGACTTCAATTAAATTGTAGCTATTACATATTTATTCAATTATTTTTCATAAAAAAATACGATATTACATCGATGCTTTATTATTCAATTTATGCCTGGAATAAACTTATATTGATTCACTTTTAGGGTGTTCACTGTCAATACTTGGTGGAAAGGCATTATATTAATAAAAACACAATAATCCTTTGTACTTCATTCCACTTTATTTAATATGTCAGGACCGGTTTCGCTCATTACGAGCATCGTCAACTGATAAGAAATATAATTTAACAGTGCTATTTATACAAAAATGAAAAGTTATAAACAACAATTGGCATTGAAAAGAAAATACCAATTACATTAAAAGTGATTCTAAAATAGCACAAAATTAAAATGTTTAACACGTCTTACATATAATTAAAAAGTCATCTCAGATTAATAAATTTAGAATGGGAATTGAAAGTAATTACAAACAAGATGAACAGTCTGCATTTGGAAACCATCTGTTTCAAAATAATCACACTTTCGATATTAGTAGAAATTTTAAAGTTCTACATTTAAATAACAAGTCTGTCAAACTAGACAAACAGGAAATCCTAGAAATCAATAGATTCAAATTTTTACCTGATTCAGATCTTTTGAACGATCAATTAATATTTGCTAGTTCCCCGTTACTTTATCCATTGCATTAGCCCTTGTTAACTATTCTTTTATATAATTTAAAATATATATAGGTATGTATATATATATATATATATCTTTGTTAGAATTGATATGGTCTTTGAAAAATTTCTTTTTCAGAATCTTCCTGGCTGTCGATTTTGTTTAAGTATATACACTTACCAACTACTTGGAAGCAGGGAAATTTTCTTAACTATCATTAAGCCTATTCACTATATTATTGTCATTATTTTCATTGTATCACTTTGTCAAAGAATTCCCAAATTTTAATTATGTTTGTAATAACTTTCAATTCCCATTCTAAATTTATTAATCTGAGATGACTTTTTAATTATATGTTAGACGTGTTAAACATTTTAATTTTGTGCTATTTTAGAATCACTTTTAATGTAATTGGTATTTTCTTTTCAATGCCAATTGTTGTTTATAACTTTTCATTTTTGTATAAATAGCACTGTTAAATTATATTTCTTATCAGTTGACGATGCTCGTAATGAGCGAAACCGGTCCTGACATATTAAATAAAGTGGAATGAAGTACAAAGGATTATTGTGTTTTTATTAATATATTGATTCACATTAAAAATTCATTTCACCTTACTCTAAAATCATACAAGCCAGCTTGATGGAATAGTTACATGAAATAAAATAGTGAATTTCACGCCGTAGGTAAGTGAGCGAGAAAGTTGGAGCCGGGTCGACCGGGGCTGGGGTGCGAATACACAGGCAGGGATTCCAATATCGGTATTATTCCGGTATTCAATATCTGAATACCAGTGCTGGAAATTTAAAAATACCGGTAAGACATATTTTAAATCTGTCAAGAGTTGTATCAATATATATTGACAGGTTCTTTGATTCATTAGCTTTCAATTATGTTTTATTAATATAGGAAACTATAAATTGTTAATAAAAACCTTCCATTTATGATTTATCATATGTTTTTATGTCAGGTCCAATGGCGCAGCAGTTAGCGTTGATTGCTTTCGTGCTGGATCTCACGGGTTCGAGTTCCAGTACGAACAGCATCTTTTCGGTGTTTGTGATGTCTAAAAAAAAATCCTCGCACCTTTTCAATTCTTTAATAACTGGGCGTAGCAAGAGCGATTAGTTAATAATTAGTCCTGTCCTAACCTTATCTATATATTTCTACTACTTTCTTCGGAAAAGAGAAGTTAAGCGATTGAGTAACAAACAGTTCTCGTATAAAAACTGCTGTGGAAATACTTCCATTAGGAAGCTATATACTTAACATTAGGAGTGGACATGGAAAACAAATAGATTTTATAAGACAGTATTTTATATGAAATATTGAATTACCGATCTTGATTTATTTGTCAGGTGTTGCAATCCCATTTGGTCTTTTTTTTTGTAATAAGTAGGACTTGCAATACCGGTATTCAATATAAAATACCGTAGTACCGGTATTGATTACTTCATCCGGTATTGCAATCCCTATACACAGGTGAGCTTTGGCGATGGAAATAGCGACAGTTTGTTTTTGAGTCAAACGCCAACACGCCTGCATGAAATGGAATGAAATGCAAACAAATAAATAGAAAAATGTGCAAACAGGGGAAAGCTCGCTCCTCCCTGTTGACGGCTTTTTTTCAAATTGGATCTCTAACAGCCCCCAACGAATTCACCCAGATTGAGGGAAAACATTTAATATGCAGATGTACAAGTTTTCTTTGAATTATAGGCTTCAAAGCATTGCCAGTAAATAAGAATCTACAAACTTAAATAGGGTAAAATATCAAGGTATTTCAGTTCTACAGTTTTTTTTAAAAGTTAAAGGTTGATAGCTATTTCGGCTTACGCCATCGTCAGAACTATGCTTTAATAATGATTTCTAAAAATTCTGTTTATCTTTACAATATTAAAATAATACCGCTAACGCGATTAGCTAACCATTAATCTTTTTGCCTCTATACTCTCATCGAAAAAAAGAACAGGCGATCAACTGAGTACCAAACGCTTCTCTTAGAAAAACTTCTGTTAAGATACTTCCATAAGAATGCCATTTTCTCTACATTGATTGTAGACATGGATTAATAAAACAGTTAGTTGTTAAAATGTTTAGCAGTTAATACTAGTATAGTGATTACAACTAATTATACCTAGAGCTATACTTGAATTGAAATACTAATAAAATATTATACACCTGGTGGCAGAGCCATGTACGAAAATACGCAAAAACTCACACTGGCACACAAACACTCTCTTTGTTTGCGCAGTATTGTGTTGTACACCTAACCTTAAGCAAATACATAATAATATTATATAGTGTCAAAAAGCCATGAACAAAATTGTACGTGCTAATCTCTTTAAATTTTCAAGTTAAACCATGATACATTATTGATTTGATTGGCATTAACTTGGTAGAACTCCGTTGTAATAAAGTGAAAAATAACAAAGTATTTAGTTCTACAAATATTAATTTTTTATATAGTCGATAGCTATTTCGGCACATGCCTTCAACAAAACTATCTCTGAATAGAGCTTTCTATTTTTCGCCTTATTATAATGCATTGGATTATTGAAGGTAGATAATTTTTATTTTATATATTCATGTCCGCTCGCAATCTCTACGAGAACTGCTTATTACTTAGTCGCTCAACCTCTCTTTTTCCAAAGACTCTATTTGTTAAATAATCACCTCTCGCTACGCCCAGTTATTGAAGAATAATAAGGGTGGGGAGGAAATTAAGCCATCACAAACACCCATACCTTCGAACAGAAACTTAGAGACACGCACCCACACTCTACTTGTCTGCGTATCGTACATTGCTGTTTTTTAACTCTTATAACTGCACTGTCTCGTGAATCACTACTTTTTACTCTTCTCTGAGGTATTGATATTTTACTCCCATAATGATTGTGAAAAGGTTGATTTATAAAAAACATAATAAAAATACTTGGAATAACCTTTTAATCTCGCAATCCTTTGATATGTTTCGATGAAGCATGACACGTAATCCAACGGTATGCAAAATCAACGAGAGTAACACTGTAAAGTACATTAAAAAAGCTCCACGAGCTTCTAATGAAACAAATATTTCATCGGCAAATGAAAACGTTTAAATTTGACGTCGCCTAATCACTTCAGTTTCAAAATAGCATTTAAAGCAAGCGTACCTACGTTAATTGAGTATTTATTTGAACCGTTAAAGGTAAAGAAGACAATTAATTGAACTATTTTATATTGTTTGTATTTTTCATGTTTGCAATTTTCAATGTTCTCGATTGTTAACCATGTCCAATGTGAATGTATCCAACCCACAATAGGCAGAAAATCTTAACCGACATTTTATAAATTTTACAGGACAAGGTTTTTTTAAAATTACTCTCGTACTTAGTCCGATAAAATAATTCATTAACTGCGGTTGGTAAACAGTTGTATATGATCAATGCCTATCCTGATATTATACTGACTACTTTCAGTTCTCTATATCAGTGCTCCGACATCTTTTCTCTCCCACGGCACACTAAAATTTTCTCCAAATTTCCGCAGCCCACATTAAATATGCATATCCGTAAGAGTATATGCAAAAATATCATAAGACATCGTTCTCAATTGTATAATATTTATTGCTACCTCAGAGGTACAACTTACCTACTACAACCAATGTTCCCTCTGAGCTGCACGCGCACTATAAGACAGTCATTCATCTAATATCGATCGGCCCGCGCAGCCTTTGAAATTTCCGCGCAGCTAACCTCTTGTCTTAGAGGGAGCATTGACTACAACTAGGCAACTCTGATTTGATCATTGTTTGAAAAAATTATTTGATCTTTTTTTACTGAAGAAGTGCGCTGCAGCACACAAGTGTGTCGCGGCACACCGGTTTCGTAGCACTGTTCTAGATCAGCATTTTTCAACCTGTTTTCAGTTAGCGGAACGTTGTTCCTTTTTAATTAATTGGTCAACTTTATGTTTGTTCACTTTTAGGTGTTCACTGTCAATACTTGGTGGAAAGGCATTAAAAAACACAATATTCCGTTGTACTTAATGTCCACATTTATTTATTAAAATCAGGACCGGTTTCGCTGCCATTTAACCGTGAACCATTTTTTTAAATACGTTTGTAGTACTTGACGCTTTAAAATTGATAATATGTAAATACTATACAATAAAATAACTTAGATTATTCCACGTATTGTGTTACAAAATGTGACTTTGGAAATGCTTGGCTTAAGTACAAATTTCTTACACATTTTGTTTTGGAACACAATACGTAGAATAATCTAAGTTATTTTATGTTATATTAAATTAAGCTTCCACGAAGTTACCGCCGAATCCATCGAAAGTATTATATATATAAATACATTTATGCGTTTTTCCGATAAAATTGTTTTAAACAATAATTTACCCTTTTCTAGTAGTTATTACCGATACAAAGTCATACATTTCGTTAATCCTAGCAGACATTAACAACTAACGATTAAAACAGGCATAAAATGTACGTTTTACAATACGCTTTAGATAAAAGTTCATTTAACGGCAGACGTTAACATCGAAAACGTTAAAGTGCAGAGGCATTGAATGAATCGAACTGAAAAAATTGGGTCGAATTTAATGGAGGCAGTAAATTTATACACGGCCTGTAATTTGTACTGGCGCAATCATTGGCTGCATCATTTCATCATGGGAATTGAGCTTTTTTTCCATCGCGAGATGTACAATCGCGACTGCGTAGAAGGGGTTTTAAAAAACTGACTTTTAAAAAGACTGTTTTTTTAATTACATTATTTCCTTAAACTCGATTCAAGCTGGTTATCGAAGTCGAATATTTCAAATAAAATAGTAAAAAAATATATTCAGTATACATACCTTATTGACACTATAGTAAATTAATTACATTAAATTTTTTGTATACCTTTTCAGGAAATGAGTTCTTAGAAAATTCAAAGCAAAATGTAAAACAAATATATTTTTAAATAAACCTATATAACAGCCGCTTGTCTAGTCAAGTGGTCAACGTCGTTTGCTTCGGTTGCGGATGTCACGGGTTCGAATCCTAGTACGGACAGTTTTATAAATTGATTCTTCAATCGATTTATGAAGTTCTGTTTGAAGGCATGGATGTATGTGATGTCTTGAATTCCCCCCTCCCATCCTTACTTAGCGTATGGAGAACGACTAGCTAACCACAAGACCTGCCCTAGCCCTATCTTTCTATTCCTTCTCTCTTTGGAAAAAGAGAGGTTGAGCAACTGAGTAGCAAGCAGTTCTCTTAGAAAAACTTCTGTTGAGATAAACTCCATTAGGAGTTTATGTGCCCCACATTGGGAGCGGACATGGTAAAAAAATAAATAATAACACTATAATAATTTCAACGCATTCATTGTGTACACCAATGGTCAGAAAACTGCGGCTCTTTGGCCCCTTGAGTGTGGCTCTTCCAAAAAATACAGCATACAGTGAGGTTGAAACAACGCAGTCGGTTCTCGGTCTTTAACTCTCGCGGCTCGGAGACTAGAAAAATACTTCTCTGCCGATGGGGGGCGTTTAGGGACCCCAGTGGTTTCCTCATTATTGGCATTATTCTTATGAATTTCAAAAAAAAAAAAATAGTCTAAGGGCTTTAAAAAATCTCTCGGCAACATTCCTCATACATTTTTTTTTTATAAAAATCCATGTTTTTTTAATAAATAATCATGTTTTAAGTTGCGCGTAAATATGACGTCATCCCAGCACACATATGAACTTGCAACTGACGCGTTTAGCTCAGCTATCTTACGAACGATCGCTTATCGCGGGCGCTTATCTCGTTATCGCGTATTTATATAAACTACAAAAGGTCCAAAAAACTATGATATAAGAATATCTTAATTATAAACATTGTATCACCCATATTAAAATAGATATTTAAGAAAATGTGGGGATTGGGGTCGCATTTCTTGAGCTTAGAAGCGGAAAAGTTTATAAAACAATACTTGCGATTAAATATATTTTCTAATTGAGCAAAACTGGTTGAGAGGTTTTGAAAAAATAATCTGAAATGTTTATTATTATAGTGCTGTAGGATTAACAGTAAAAAATTAATACTTTATTTCCAGTCTAATCATATTTACTAACAGTCATAGATACATACACGATGTTATACATCACGGCTTAAAGCTCGGTTTACATAACATAAAGGGCGTCCAATAGCTACTATGAATGCTCGGTAGCAATATTTTTTAACAACAAAAAAAATTGTTGAATTTGAGCAAGCTGTTTATTTTTTAGTAATGTAGGTTAAAAAAAGTCATAGAATATAGGGAAGTATTAAAACAGTAGTTTGTGTAGTTTTCCACGACGAATGTTAATAAGTTTTGCCTGTGGATATCAAAACGAGCTATTAGTGTACATATTTGTATTGTACTACATAATTTAAAATAAACTTAAAGTAATTAAAAATGATAATGAAAATGTCAACTTAACAAGTAAAATAATATTCGATATTTAAACGTTTTTTGAGCACTTTCACACTCAGCGTAGGTTTCAGAATACACTTTATAAATTAGATTAATATTACTCCGTCCTTTGAAAGTGTGTAGAATATTTTACACTGACCTGAATATAAAATCTGTACAACAATATGACGTGTGTTTGAGTTGGCTCAAATATTCCACCGACGAAGCAAAATTTACATGAGGCTGTTAACAATTCGCTACATCAGAATCGAGCATAATATGAAAACAGCCAAAAAGCATTTTTGTTTGATGTACTATTAACATGATTGCAATAACGATTTTTTAAAGCCTACGCTACATTTTTTTGCAACTTTTAATTGATAACTTTATAAGCGTACATTTTGTTTTATTTTACAATACTTCGTTGTATGATTTTAATATTTTTTCCATTAGATTAAAAATACACCGAGTAATATTTTTTGGTAGCTCAGCATTGCGGTATTTTTAATGGCGGATATATTTTTGCCTCGTTTTTTAATTGATTTGATTTTTTTTTGTTTTGTAAATATATTAACAATACAGCTAAAATTTTTCAATAGAAAATTTAATTAAATGAAATAATATCTAGGAGAAGTTACATCATAAACTTTCAAATATAAGAGTGAAAAAGTTTATGTAACATATAATTGAATTTGCAAACACTTGAAACTAGATACATCGCTAGAGAAAAGCTTTTATTACTTAGCATAGCTTTATTTTATTTCATTTAAATTGTAGTAAAAAGCTTTTTACATTTAATGTAAGTTGAATAAGTGAGTTTTGGACAGTGGGTGATAAATAATAGAAACAATAATAGAAACAAAAAAATCTGTTCTCATTTATTAATTTGTATCTAATATTTATTGCTATTATTAAATATACATTATAAATTTACAAACTCACCCACAGTAAAGTTGATTTCAAGTAGTAATATAATTTACCTGAAAACAAAAGAAACAATAAATTTAATTAAAACTTAAATTGGGTCTTTTGATTACAAGCAATCACTTTTTGTCATATTCATTTTAAAAAATAGTTTTTAAAATAGTACTTACTACTCTAACACATGCATATAATAATTGAGAGATTCATTTTCGATAATATCAATGATAACTTACTATGTTACATATAAAATTAATACAATATGACTTCTTCCTATACAATACAATGATATTTGTAAAAGGTTAAATTTTAAACAACAAAAAAAAACAATCGAATGTGATCAAAATATTTTCTACACATACCTCCATGAAAATACTTTTTTTTCAACATTTTAAGAAGATGAACTACTGTTTAATATATAACAGGTGGTGAGTCACTCACGCAACATTTTGTTTAAGAGGATGGTGTTAGTAAAAAACTTGTTGTATAATTAGCCAATCATTCTCTTTACGCCGAGTGTTCAGAATCAGAATGAATGAAAATGTTTCAAACGTTTACATCGTTGCACGCGTCAGATACTGTAGGTGACGTGACATGGTTTCGTAAAGAATTCAGAGATAAGGAAATATATAAAGCAGCGCCCTGTTACGTCAGTGGTCATAGAGAGACGTTGAATTTGGCTAACTACTTGCTATGGACTTCTCTGGAGTGCCTCAATCTTGCTTACTTCTTCTTCCAAACAGTGGGATTCCGACGCCATGACTACCAAACTGGGATATACTGGTATGTTATGCGAGCACTTAAAGCGATTGGCGGGAGATACGTGAGATAAAGAATCGTGAACACATTTTATGGCGGATATATGCTACACATACGGAGCGAATGTGGTGTAAAAAATATACATAATCAATAGAAAAACTAATACACCCATTATGAAAGTGTATTTTTTAGGTTGAAAACCTTTGATAGACTTATTCGCTGTGATGTTTAAAAAATAAAGCATGATCAATATTCCGGCTATTTCTACGTTTTAATTACTTCGTTTTTATAAATTTTGATCATTATTATTAAAACATATAAGAATTTGAATATTGGTAAGTTTGCTTATGATAAAGTGGTTTCTACTTAAAACTAAAACACTAGATTAAAAACTAGTGTAATATCAAGATAACTTAATCTAATATAGAACGCCTAAAACATGAAAATTATCCTAAGCTTGTTAGATAGTATGATACATTAATGCAAAGGTTGTCAACCATTTAAGGGGTTTAATTTATTAAAGCATATTTTTCAATTGAATAAATTTGAAAAAATATATATATGTATGTATATACGAGAATACGAGATGTGAATTCATTTGTTGTCACCTGATGTAAAAAGAAGCAATGAACTTTTTAAATATTTAAAACATAATAATTGCCTAGTACTTGATATTTAAATGTTGATTTTATAGTGTATGTGATTTGGTTTTAAGAAGGTGTTTATTTTATTAAAAATGTATAAATGCATTATCATCATTGACTTTTTTTAGAGCATGAACGATTAAATTTTCTTTTGTAAAATGCTGGATTGATATAGTGTATTTCTGATAAAGTCAAGCAGTAGTAAAAAAATCCTCCAAAAAAAACAACGATTGCAATAAGCCACACGAATTAGAACGAAATTTGGTGAATAAAAAAGAGCGCAGCGTTAAAAAAATAAAACAATAATATTTCTATTTTTTTATTTTACTTCTTAGAATGCACGTTTTGGTCACTCACTGGTGATTAACTTCAGAGCTGCTGCCTTTTTCGGACTTTTAGAAACCGTTGTATGGACCTTGCACTCTGTACAATTAAATATTATCATTTGTTACTGAATACTATGGCATCTAATCCCGGATCCTTTTTGTAATCTCGGGATTTAACATTCACCATAAAATCGTGTATGAATTCGGGATTGAAATTTTTTCCCACGGTGATTCCTGAAATCCTGAGAATTTACGATTTCGGAAAAGACGCAAAATGTTTTTTTTGAGCATTTTAAAAACCCATAAATTGGCGGAATTGCCAAAATGAAAAAAATATGAGACGTTTTTTAGCAACTTTTTCAAATTTAGTATTAAACCAATCCCAGGATTTCGGGATTTAGGATTCCGTGATCGAAGGCTTTACTGAATACATAAAATATTAATACACCAACGCTACAAAAAACTTCACATATCAATCGTATAATCTTAAATTTTTATTTGTTAAATTATAAAATTAAGAATAAAAAATACCCATTTAAAACACCAGATACTTTTTTTTGTTATGTTCAGTAAAAGTTATTAATTACACGAGAGTGAATATTACTTCCTTGTTTTGAATCACTGCCTAACAACGTGTACGATGAATTATCACAGTGTAAAATCTTGTCGTACGTGTATTCGGGAATGTCAGGATGTACAAAATTCACGTTGTAGGTAAGTAAGTAACTATATTATATCTCTGGTAGTTAGTTACTCCACTGAGTCGTAAATTCACAACGTTTCTATGTGGAGTTGGGAATCATCCATTAGTGGTTTCCGAATCGAGCCGATTCCATCAATGTACACGAGCATGCATACCTACTATAACACACACAGAGTTACATAGTTACCTTCGAATTTATTACAATATATGAGGAACATTAACAAGGGTTCTGATGCGTATTATTCATATACCCTAGAAAATGAATGTCTACTTAGTTTGTGTAGGGATCACACTCTTAACATTTATCGCAGAGTATAAATCTTAAATTGTTGGGTCCTATAGCGCAGCGGTTAGCGTTGTTGGCTTCCGTGCCGGAACTTACGGGTTCGAGCCTCAGTACGAACAACATTTTTTCGGTCTACTTATCGATTTCTGTTCGTAGGCATGGGTGTTTGTGATGTCTAAAAATTCTCTCCCACCCATCTGACCCATCAATAACTGGGCGTAGCGAGAAAGATTCGTTAATCACTTATCCTTTCCTAGCTTTTTCCTTGTATCCCTACTACTGACTTTGAAAAAAAAGATTGAGCGACTGAGTAACAAACAGTTATTGTTAAAAAAAACTTCTATTAGGAGGCCATATACTTAAAATTGGGATCGGACATGGATAAAAAAAACTTAGATGAAGCCGCATTTGAAAACAAAGAAACATTTGGGCAGCAAGACACTGAAAATGTGAATATTTGTTTAAATAAATTTAGTAAAGCTTTTGATAAAACATTTTCCGAATACAAATAAAACATCGATTATAATTTTAAAAGCTTTGTAAGCTTTCAAATATTAGCTTATTATTAATAGGGCGGAAGCATCCGCACCCCTTCGTCAAATACTACAGGTACAAATGACTGCTAGCAGGAATGTAAATATGGGGATGTATCCTTTCAATCTTCACCTGGCAGTAGCTATTTGGCATTTCCTACTTGGCTAATAACGATGCGACGAGTTCAATCATGCGTGAATAAGTAAAGCAGAGCAATAGACTTTTGTTATTTTGTTTGAAAACAACTTAACATTAAGTGAAATATTCATGATTCAATATCTTTAAGGTTAAAAATGATCAAGTCATGAATTTAAATCTATATCATAAAGTTTCCAGTAGATGCATTTAAAAGAAATAATCACGCTGAAATAGGATTTGATATCTTTGTAAATTCACTTATTGTGTTATAAATTATGACACACAATTTGTCTCTATAAAAAGCATCACCGGTTAGAAAAGTCTGTAATTGAATTCCAATCCGTCATTTCTCTCAAATTTTCAAATGAATTAACTACATAGTATTATATTTTACTAAAGCATTACTTATTGATACCTCAGCTTCAAAGCGTAGCTGTAATACTTCAAAAAAAATCTGGTTTTGTTTAAGTGTCAGAAAATGCTTATAATACGAAAATCTTGTATCTAAAATGTAACAAGTAATAATTTGTAGTTATTTCAGAAAAAAATGCAGTGGGTATTATTCTTTTGATTCAAACTGTAGCAAACAAACAAAAAATCCTGTGAAAATCACTGATTACTCCTTCGATTCAGTCTAATAGCCGCCTGCGTGGTCGAGTGGTCAATGTCGTTGGCTTCAGTTACGAAGGGCACGGGTTCAAATCCCGGTGCGGACAGTTTTATAAATTGATTTTTCGATCGATTTTTGAATTTCTGTTCGTAGGCATGGATGTATGTGATGTCTTCAATTTCCCACTCCCACCCATCCTATCCTATGAAAGGGCGTATCAAGAGCGATTAGCTTACCATTAGTTCTGTCCTAGCGCTATCCTTCTATCCTTACTGTCTTAAGAAAAAGAGAAGTTGATCAGTTCTCGTAGAAATACTTCTGTTGAGATAAACTCCATTAGGAGTCCATATGCTCCACATTGGGAGTGGACATGGTTTAAAAAAACACCTTCGATTGATATTAGAAAACGTTCAGTTATGTTTAAATAATTTTAGAAATATATGATTAGAAAAACCCATAATTTAATAAAAATCGACAAAGTCAGATGTATAATTGAAGATTAAACCTAGCAAAAATGTTTTATATTTCTTTCGTTATTTTTCTTTTTGAGTTGTTACACCTTGAAACCGAATGATTTGTATAAAATATGACATAAAATGACAATGTTTCATTTTTTTTCTTACATGAAATAAACGCTAATAAATAATGATTGCTCTCGTTTCTTAGAAAATAGCTTCTTGAGCAATCAAATTTGCAAGAATTGCTTCTATAAATATGTTTTAATGATGTTTGATACACTCAAACATACTAAAAAAAATCTTTCATTCAATTTTCTCAGTCAAAACATTTCGGGAAAAGTTCAACAAATAAGAATTTTGATTTTTCCAGTAGAAAAACGGTAAGAGCTTTCTTGATGTCGAATAATAGTTCATCAGCCTTATATTATATGACTTCTGTCATTCATATGGGTCAGTGTTAGGGATTGCTATACGAGTATTACCAAAACCGGAATCCCAATATTTAAGGATCAAATATTTAAAAAGTGATTTGTCACAAATTTTGAAAAATGACGTTCAATATCAGTTCTGATAGTACATAATAAAATCTATGAATAAAAATCACAAACAGTATGAAAAGTCATTTAATTTTTTGTCGGATCGAATATTTTTTTGTATTTTTTAAATCCATATCAGCTCGCAATGTGGAGTATGTGGCTTAATTAATTAATGTGGTATTTTTTTTTTCTACGAGAATTGGTTGTTACTCAGTGTTTCTATCATTCTTTTTTTAAGAGAGTGTGGATAGATCTTTGTTTGTTTTTATAATTGAAAAAAAATCTGGTAATACAGGTTATGCCAGTAGGCTAATAATAATAAAGTTGAAAGAAGAGCTCAGAAGTTGATCCAACCGTCGTCATGCAAATAAAGCAAATTACCAAGCTCTTTAGAATTTTTTGACGTCATACGTAGAGCGACTTCGCCTCAACTCATTGAAGCTTTTTATTTAACCTGAGAGATTGATTTTCCTTCCATTTAAGTGCAAGCCACCAAGCTTTAATAAGTTGCTCCTAAGACGCTCCTAGTCAACAGAATAAAAATTGTAGATATACTTAATGTTTGTTACACTACTCGATACTGTTGTATAAAATAAACGTATGTGAAAGCAGTATTGGGTGGATTATAGTAATTACCAGGGCTGTAGAGTCAGAATCGGGAGTCGTGGAGTTGGGTGTTTTTCCAGAGGTGAAGTCGGAGTCGGAAAAACCGAAGATAGACAATTTAAAGATATTGAAAAAATATTAGTCTAGTCATGACATTTATTAGTAAAATCTATTAGAATTATTCTAGATAGTAGAATGACGGGATATAGATAGTTTATTTAAATGTAAATATTTGAAAAAATCAATTCGAAGTCGAAGTCGATTTTGTATTTAAGGCTGGAGTCGGAGTCGGAGTCATTCTTTTGCTCCTTAACATTTATAAAAACGAGGTATGTAGTAAAAAAAATCGTCAATCATTGGTTGCATACTAAAACCTCACCAAGAATCTTTCATAATCTACTTTTTCAATATTTTTATGATTTTTTATTCGAAGACATCTGTGGTCTGTGAAGTTTCAAATGTTCTTCCAATCCTACGACTCAAAAATGATTTGTCAGCTTTTTACTAGCCCCGCTCTGATACTATACTTAACTATATTATAACTCTTTCCAAAATGACAGGCTGAACGGCGTAATAACATTAAGTTCTTTTAGGGAAGACTTCCTTTCAAAAACCTTCATTACGAGTCTATATATTACACATTGGAAGTTTGGCTTAGTAAAAAAGAGACCAAACTTTTTATATATTCTTGTCTTTTCTGAAAATTCCAATTTATGTTCCATTATTAGTTAAGACTTTCCACACAATCACAAAATATTCAAACATACGAAAAAATTGATGTCATTATACATCACAAAGGATATAAGTATTATGACATACAACGTTTTTTTGATGCTTTCCTCTGTCTGCGACTGTCATATTTAATCACCATTTTGTAAGGCAGCTGTTTGTTTAGTGTCAACCGAAAATATAACACTGTGTGTCTTAAATGTTTTACACATGGAAACAATTTATCTCATCTTTAACATAAAGTTATAAATTAATACATTTAACGAACATAATATTAAATGTATATACTATAAATTTAAAACTAAGAAATATTATACAGTCAATCCTCTTTTTATGCGGTAGATACGTTCCACGAAATATTGCATTAAAAAAATCGCATAAAAAAGACATGACTTCCATACAAAAAGTGGGGGTGCGTTCCATGAATTTTAAAATCTGCATAACTTTGAAACAGCGAGTTAAAATATACCCAAAATCACATAAAAAAACTTGACTTCCATAGAAAAAGTGGGGATACCTTCCATAAATTTTAAAATTCGCATAACTTTGAAACAGCGAGTTAAATATATCCTAAGTCCCATAAAAAAAATGTATAGGAAAATTAGGTGAAAAACACGGCGTAAAAATATTTTTATTAAAAAATAAAATTTGTTGGTTATTGTTAAACTTTATAAACATTTAAACTAACTTATCATTGTTACTGTATGACAATGCTAAGTGCATGTGTTTAGAAATCACTCTTTTACGGAAATAATAATAATAAACAGTAATTACAATGAAATTAGTGATCAAAGTTTGTTCAGATTTTATTTTTTCGATAATTTATTGATAAATGGCAGATGTAGCAAGATTTAAACTGTTCAAAATCGTATTTTTTTCCAAATGTCAGCTGTGTTTATGGTTCATTCTCTATTTTATTCATACTACAACGATACGTGATCTCGATGTCATCTTTAACATTTATTTATCGTAAAATATGTTGTATGTTTGATCATACCGCAATGGTATTGTCAGAAAATAATCAATACACATATTTATAACAATATAATAAATGAATTTCTGTATATGATAAAATAGTTAAACTCACTTTCAATCCGCTAACATATTTCAAACATATATTTTTGTTACTGATACTATTATTTTTAAACATAACATGTCTTTCTGCCAAGAATTGAAAAAGCTAAAAAAATATTTTACTAGTAACATAGCCTCCCCTTGCGCGACAAAGACTATTATCCCAGCATTTGAAAAAAATACTTTTAAGGAACGCTGTAACCTTGATTTCTGACTCAATAAAACTGTCTAAAACGATGGACTCTCAGGATACGAATTAAATTAAGAAAAATTACTCACTTAATAACAAATTAACTTAAGTTTCTAGGCAACTCATACTATTTTTAAATATTCTTCTTTTTTTCTCAAGCACACCGGTGCATGGTTCAAATTCAGTTCTATACAGTTCTGCTCGGGTCGTGAATATGGAAGGAACACTTGTTTTTTTTCTGTCGAAAGTACTGTTGACTGCATACACACACTCAATGGTTGGTGGTGAAAAACCAACTTGTTGATATTAACTTAACACTGTCTACTGTATATGTATGTGGTCTGCAACAGATGGACAGATGAATCAGTAAAATAATACAATTTTGTTAAAAAATAGACACGAATTTACTTGAATACATATGAGAATGGATTGTTTAAACTTTAACAAGTAAAACCATTATCATACCCAAGATGTGGTGTTTGTAAGTTTTTTTTATACTCGATTGCACGGAAATTTCTCAATTGCCTAAAGAAAATATTCATACAGATATTTAATAATCAATTAATCGATTCGTATCAAAATTTAACCTCTCTTCGCCCATCCTGTTCTTTTTTCTAAACCTAAAAATGGATCTATGATAGCGTGGAGAATTAAGATATCACTTCGACTTTTCCAAACTGTTTCATTGTATAATTATCATATTTAATGTAGAAGGTTGATCGAATATCTGTTCAAGTTATCGATATTTTTTTCCATAGAAATTCTCTTTCATACTCTATTACTTCCACTTTTCAGAATATATACATATACATGACGTTAAATGAATAAAATAATTTCATTTGAATCGTCCTCTTGAAAAAATATATTTTAATTTCGATTCTATCGTTAATATTTTTAATTGTCTTTATAAACCTACAATCTGAAAAAAACGAATATATGCGGTGCTATTCCCGCATGCATACACTTACTTTGAACGCTCTGCATATTCAAAAAGTGATTGTGTTGAGTATTTCAAACCGATCAAAATACGTGTTATGCACACGGGAATAGCACCACTGGTAGATGAATAAGACTCGATAAATTGATTATCACTACAATACTTATTTGAAATCTGTATTATAGGCTTTTGTACTCAAGTAGTTTTATCATTATAAATATATATGTATATTAATATCATTTTTTTGTGAAATTATTCTTTCAATTATGATCATTACTTGTTAGATGATTATACCATTTAAATAAATAATATAAGCACTCTCAATAAATCTCAATATCAGTCATGCAACATAACTAACGTGGCGAAAATACTTACCTTTAGTAAATTTAATAAAAACACAATATTCCTTTGTACTTTATTTGTATTAGGTTCTCATAAATTTCTTAATTGATGTGAAAGGTTACAGCTTAACGACCGTAGACGCGTATTTGCGTATTTGAAAAACAAAGGTTGCTGGCCGGCGGACACATATATGCTTATAGTCTATGTATCTGGAAGCTAAGAAAATTAAATTTTGTAATTATATGTTAATTTGCTTAAAAATTATAGTGAATTTAGGAAAATTACAATTTTTGCAAATTTTTCTCAAAATTTTATTTCGCCAGGTGAGAAATTTTATAAAAAAACGTGCGATTGTTAAGCTGTTAACTTGTTTATATTAGAACAATAACAGGATCAGCTTAAAATTATCAAAATTCACAAAACTGGTGTTGATACTAATAAACAAATGTGGAATAAGTACACAATAGTATATTATTTATAATAATATCCCTTTCTACCAAGCGGTTTAAGTAAATATTCATTTGTTGCGAATATTATACTTAAGATAAATAAAGTAACACTCGATCTATGCCAAAAGGTAAATAACGCATTTTTTAAAGAACGTGTTTGTTATTTTAGTTGTCGAAAAATCCAATTTATTAAACTTTCTTTTCTAACAAAAACTTTAGATAAAAGATTTGATAGTATTTCAGTTTTGAAGGTACAGGTGGAAATGTGCGTAAATCAAGGTAGCGACAAGTGCTCGCTGTGAAAAATAGGAAAACGTCAACCCTTAGGATATCCAAACTTTATAATGAAAGAATGGAATATCTGCCTACACGATAAGTGGGTTTGAGGGATGAAAAGAACCAATGAAAGCTTTAGAAAAAATCCGCAGATGGCAAACGTCTGAAGGGAAAATGGAACACTTTGTTATGCTTTTGTACTACGATCAGATATCAGAGTTTAAATAACACGTACAGATGCTATGCTGTATAAACCATGATATTTCTATTGCTACTTTCAATACAGTATTTAGGGTAAGAGTCACGGTCTACATTGACACCTATATTTAAGACAAATTATTAAATTGCTTATATACAAAAAATCGTTTCATTGATAAAATCTAAATATGAATTTAAATCATCCCAGTTGAGTAAATCACTCCTTATTATCATATTGTCATACATTTTATTTGTAAAAAATGAACAGGGAGCTAGTGGCGTGCTTTACTCTCGCGGCTCGGAGACTAGAAAAATACTTCTCAACCGATGGGGGTCGTTTAGGGACCCTAGTGGTTTCCTCATTATTGGCCTTATTCTTATGAATTTCAAAAAAAAAATACTCTAAGTGCTTTAAAATATCTCTCTGCATCATTCCTCATACATTTTTTTTTATAAAAATCCTTGTTTTTTAATAAATAATCATATTTTAAGTTTCGCGTAAAAAAGACGTCATTCCAGCACACATATGAAATTGCAACTGACGAGTTTAGCCCAACCATCTTACGAGCGATCGCTTATCGCTGGTTCTTCTCGTGTTATCGCGTTATCGCGTATTTATATAAACTACAAAAGGTCCAAAAAACTATGATATAAGAATACCTTAATTATAAACATTGTATCACCCATATTAAAATAGATATTTAAGAAAATGTGGGTATTGGGGTCGCATTTCTTGAGCTTAGAACCGGAAAAGTTTATTAGGAACATCCTATTTTTTTGGATTTCGTTAACGTTTAATATTTTTTTCAAAAATAAGTAGTGCGTTTTGGTTGATATGCGATTTTGTATTGAAAAAAAATGAGAGGTCTCTTCTTAAACGCCACTGGCTCTTTGTACATTTTTTACAAATACATATTATTACAATATGATAATAAGAAATGTTTCACTCAGCTGTAATGATTTTAATTTATTGGTTAGCTAGATTCTACCAATGAAACGATTTTTTTTAAATAATCAATTTAATAATTTGTCTTTATTATACGTTTCTCTGTAGACCGTGACTCTTACCCTTAATTGTATATTTTTAATTAAACCACGCAGATTTCTTTTCCATCGTTGTGCTCAAAACCTAGTACGGATTCATTGATTTTTTTACAATGTATTTTACGCCATTTAAGCTAAAAACCTTCTTAATATATTATTAAAGGTTTCATTTGAAAGCACGCATCAAAAATTTATGCTTGTATCAATAAAATATAAAGCAATCGATTTGTCTTCTGCTGCTTTTTAATAAAGCTTGCCAACAACATTAACACAAAAAGCACGCATAAAAAGCTTTCGTTTCTTATAAGGGAGAGCGATAGCAGTTGTACCTTTTTATATATCTATCTCATCGTAATTTATATCTCCAAAGGGCTTACTTTATAGGCGTCGAAATAATTTCTTTGCCTCTACTGCGGAATAAGCCAAGAAGTCTTTAAATGCCGTATTAAGCCCCCGAAAACGCAAAAATGTACATTACTTTTATTCACAGAGTTTTTAAAAAGGCGTTAAAAACACTTTATCGATAAGCTTCTCTTATTTGTATTGCTGCTTCTGGGAAATTATGATTTTTATAAAATCAAAAGATAGCGTTTATTTTTTTACCCTTTCAAGACCCTTTCAATTTAAGATTTTTCAATTTCTCCTAAGATTTCGAGCATGTTTGTTTTCAAACCCATTCTCCAAAGTTATCAAGTAAATATTGCTTATATTTAGTGTTATACTTACCAATTATTTTAAAAAAAGATTAGTTTTTTTATGTCACAGTGCAATTCTGTTAAAGAATGCATAAAACATAATGAAATATAAAAGGTGTAATAAACCCTTTTTTTTAAATTTTGTTTTGTATAGATAAATAAACTGTAAAATTATATTTTCTATTCAGTTGATAATGCTCGTCATGAGCGAAACTGATCCTGATATTTTTAAATAAAAGTGGAAGTCGCCTGCTGTGGCCCAGTTGGTTAGAGCTTGCTCTACCAATCACGCAGATCTGGGTTCGATTCCCGGTAAGATCACAGTGAATTTTAGAAATATTAAATTTAAAATTGTGATCGAATACCGAGTGTGTGTGATGTCAATTCAGATAATTTCTTCTCCTCTCATCCTTCTGATCCTTTAATAACTGGGTGTAGCAATAGCGATTTGTCAACCACTATTCCTGTTCTAGCCTTATCCTTCTTTCCTTACTACACTTTGAAAAAAGTTAGGTTGAGCGACTGAGTAACAAGCAGTTCTCGTAGAAAAATTTCTGTTGAGATATCTCTATAAGGAGGCCATATGCTCTACATTGGTAGCGGACATGGATTTTTAAAAAGTATAAAGGAATATAGTGGTTTTTTTTAATATCATGCCTTTCCACCAAGTATTGATAGTGAACACCCTAAAAGGGATATTAAATTTTATATAAATAATACAGAATAAATTTATATTACTCTAAGTGCTCGTCAATAGTAAAACCAGTTCTGATTTTTATTTAAACTTGAAATAAGAAAAAAAAATACTGGTGAATATGATTTTATTCACTTTTTATTTTATTATGTTTATTCAATAATTATTAGTTATCGTTATTGATCGTGATCTGACATTGTCGATATTATTCTTAGCATTATTAATTTTGTGCTTCACTTACATTTGAATGTAAAAACTTGCATTTATTTTATAAAGCATTCACTTTTAAAAATTCGACGCGTCGTTTAAGTAAATAAAAAAACATTATGGATAATACAAAAATAACGAACGTATTCCTTTGAGAAAAATACAAAAATGAAAAAGCTACATTTCTTGGAAACAAAGTAAACAAACACAAACCAATAAAGTATAAATAAAATAACAATTTGCTATCGACGTTGTATATTTTTATTTGATAGATGAAAATAATATTGCAATAAAGCCATACAAATATTATTAAAGATATTTTTCTAAGCATAATTGAATAATGAATATTAATTTATTGACTTTACATTTTTCGTTTATTCGATGGTAAATGTGTTTGTTTATATGAATCAAAAAATTGAATATATGTTTCTATAAAACTGTTAAATTTTGATAACAGACTGATGTTTTTTTAATTGATGTCCGCTTTTAAGTGAAGTATATGGTATCTTAACACAGATGTCTAAACAGAAGTTTTTTTACAAGAACTGTACAGCTGCTTTACCTTTCCTTTTTATAGAGAGAGTAGAAATAGAAAATATACGGCTAAGTTAAGACTAGCGGTTAGCTAATCTCTCTCTCGATGGAATTCTTAGACATCACAAAAATCCATCAGGCATTGAATCGTGAAGGTGGCGCGTGGCCATATGCTCCATTTAGGAAGCGAGTATAGTCAAAGAATTTTGATATGCGACAATTTATACTGTTCATCAACGAATATTCACAAATAACAAACACATTCACATATTTATTTTTATATTGATTTTTAACAGTACGTGTTCAAAGAAAATATTATGAAAATACGAACAAACTTTATATCAAAAGTTTCCTTTGGGCTTAACTAACCAATTCATACGTGTCTGCCAAAAGGAAAGAATATTGACTCAATAAATAAATTCGGTAATAAAAATCACACTTGCGGTAAGAAATCAACCCAGGAACAACATGAATCTCGTTTATTTTTGGCGTCCCTCTAAAAACCAATCATTACATTGGGGCTCTTCCAATCAAACATCCCTAACGTGCTAGAAAAAAGCTTTGAAAAGTTTAAGGGATGCGGTCGGGAAAGTAAACTTTTGAGCTTTTTAGATAATCAACTCTTGTTTATTTGCATTCTACACGTTGTCAAAACTTCACTTTTAAAAGCAATATTTACCAATAATTTTCTGTAAAGGAATATAACTTATTTTTTACTACACAGAGTAAAATAAATTTTATAATTATAAAACAGGGTTGAATGTGTATTATTAAAAAATAAACACAATTGTGAAAACAATATAATATGTAAGTATAAAAGTTCTTTAATTTTTAACGAAATCAAATATTGATAACATAAGGTATAATAATTACATAATTTAAACGAGAGTTGTAAAAGTATTGTTTTTTTTTAGAAAAATGCTTAATTTTCTCTTTCAGACTAATGACTTAAAAAACGATAAGTAATCGTAAGTCGCTTTATATAGATGAATCGCTAAAGGTGAACAAATATAGAAGGGGACTCTTTCTCAAAAACCAAACAGGGAATCTATATTCATTGGGTTATTTTAACAATTTTGACTATCCTTAATTTTATTTGACTATTATTAATTCAATGGAAGTCAATAAATAAAAGCAATACAGCAAAAGGGTAGAATAAAAATCTTTTTTCAAATATTTAGTTAAGTAGACATTATTGTCTGTTTTTAATTCTTCTAAATCTATCTTCATTTCTTTAAAGAGAATTAAGTGTGCTTAGAAAAAAAAATCATTTGAAATAAACTATCTAGTAACCTATCCGTGGGTTTTATGAAAAGCTTTTTAAAAAAATGGCCCACGTCTACCGTAGATCTCATTAAAAGCAACGCCAAAGGATATGTTTCCCGAATTTCGGAGAACAAATCTAAAAAGCCTTTTCGATGCTTATAAGCTCATTACGAATGTTTTTACAGAGTATTATATTACTAATATGTTAGAGATTTAAGAAGCTCTACTTGAAAGATCTTCAATGCTTCTAGATAACAAGTGTTACAAATGTCAATAGAAAACATAATAGAGAATAGTATTCATTATACTTATTCAATACTTTTATTGTAGGGTAAATAATATGTTTTTTTTTTATTTATATAGCTTGCTTAGAATATTAATGAAAATTCTTTTGAAAGTTCTTTTAACAATAAATCGCTGGATTTGCTTGACACTAAAACCTTTCTATGTACCATTTGTATAACAACTATTATTGTATTTTATGAGTACTTTTATGAAATACTGATAAATAATTATATTTTTATAATTTCATACCTTTGTTTTAAAAATTGTATTAGATCATATATATGAATATCATTTTATATAAACAAATTGCGAAATGTTTTTTTTTAATTTTTAACCAGCGTTCGTTACACAACAAAAAAAAATACTATTTTTTAATTACAATTTATTATTATTATTATTATTATTCCATGTCCGCTCCCAATATGGAGCATATGGACTCCTAATGGAGTTTATCTCAACAGAATTTTTTCTACGAGAACTGCTTGTTACTCAGTTGTTCAACCTCTCTTTTTCCAAAGAGAGTAGGAATAGAAGGAAAGGGCAAGGACGGGACTAGTGGTTAGCTAATCGCTCTCTATACGCCCCGTTCATAGGATAGGATGGGTAGGAGGGGGGAATTGCAATTTACACAAAGGCAATCTATTTAGTATTACAACATTTTTTAATCCATCTTTGATTCTCATTTGAAGCATATGGCTTTCAAATTGAAATATATCAACAAAAGTTTTTCTACGAGAACTGTTTTTTAATCAGTCGCTTCACCTCTTTTTTTCGTAGAGATTAAATATGAATATAAATTATATGCAAGACAAAGAGAGCTATGGGGTTATTTAATCACCACCAATTTCCGGTCAAGTGGTGGGGGACTTTTCAGACATCACAAACATTCATGCTTTCGAACAGAAATCGATAAATCGATTGAAAAAATACTGTTCGTACTGGGATTCGAGCATGTGGGGCCCGGCATGGAAGCCATCAACGTTGACTACTGTCTTATGGACTCGACATCATTAAAAACAAATAGAATTACAATATTTAAAATAATATTTGAAAACTTACGGCCACACAACGCATAGTATCGAACCTTACACCAGATATAAATCAAATAAACTTTTCCACAGTTGTGCCTAAAAAAATATCACATATTTTCGCGTGTCCGCGTTCGACAGAACGAACGAAACCTTAGGAAAATCATTTTCAGTAACAAAAAAAAGAAATTTCACAATCGCAAAACGATCTACGCAGGCTGTTTGAAGCATTTGACATGATGATATTTAAAGATTTCGACTGAAGGTACTTAGTGGAATTTCAATATTAAATTTGAATCGTTCAAATTATGTACATTCACACAGATTTTGTCACCAATGACCAAGGATTCGCCTTTTGGCATCTTCAGGCGTTCAAGTGCACGGATTAACTTGAACGCCTGAAGATGCCGAAAGGCGAAACCCGGGTCCTTAGTGACAAAATCAGTGTGAATGTACATAATTTGAACGATTCAAATTTAATATTGATATTTTGTTTAATTTTAAAATTGTTTTATGGCCTTTTCATTTTTTTTATATATCCATGTCCGCTACCAATGTTGAGCATATGACCTCTTAATGTAGATATCCAAACAGATTTTTTCTACGAGAACTGTTTGTTACTCAGTCTCTCAACCTCTCATTTTTTCAAAGAAAGTAGTAGGAATAGAAGGATAAGATTATAAAAGGGTTAGTGGTTAACTAATCGATCGACGAATCGGAAAGGTAGGAGGTAATTTAGACATCACAAACACCCACGCTTTCAAACAGAAATCGATCGAAAAAACGTTGTTTGTTCTGGGACTCGAACTCGTGATATCCGGCACGGTATTCAACCACACGAACCGCTGCGCCATAGCACCCTACAATAGACATCGATACATAAAAAGACAATCAATATCCGTTGGTTATAGGAAAACAGTGGTTATGTTAAACAAGTGTTAAAAAATACGTACTAAAGCAATATTACTCATCTTGAAAGTTTTTAGATATTTAAGTCGAACAATTACATTTTTTATTTACAATGTTTGATAACAGCCATTTTAAGCACTGGGTTGACAAAATTGGTAGAAGATTCATCAAACTATATCAATCAATTTTCAATACATTTTATATATATCGACTGTGGAAAGGAAAAAGGACATAACCCACAGTTTTTTCAAAACAGGTTTTTTTCGATAATCACAATGTATCAAACTTGATATACATACGTTCTATCAAAAGGATGCAAGCTGCAAATGCCGAATTAGTGCCTAAATTTAGTTTTTATGTTTGAAAAAGATGTCTTTGAAAAAAAATAAAACCAAGAAAAAAGACTGAAATAAAGGTTTTTCCTAGACAATTTTTAAATAATTATTAGATTATGTCAATTAAACACCAGTTTAGAAGTCTACGTGCACTTCAAGGTTGTGTATAATTCATAATTTGCATATGTCACAAAATTATCAAAATACGTTTTTAGCGCCTCCTGTAAAATTTGATATGTGTGAGTTACGTCTTTTTTCCTTTCCACAGTCGATATGAAAGAACAAATAAATTATTACTTCCCTGAATCATAAAGAAAATATATTTATTTGATCATTATTTGACAGCCGTCGTCGCCAAAATACAAACTGATCTGTAAAATAAAATTGAGTAAAAATATAATATAAATACGTTTTAAAATATAAGTATTTGATTTAAATCGATACATCGCTATTTTTTTCATTTGTTTTCAATTTGACATAGCATTTTCTTAAATGCATACATACACAAATAAATTTTATCAAATATCCGTTTTGCGATATTCGCAAAAAATAGCTCTCAAATAAAGTGTTAGAAGACCATACCACTTTCGGAGCGGACATGGTTTTTAAAAAAGGAAAAAGTTGTGTATTTACTAACAAAAAGTTTATAGTTAATATATTAATCAACATTTTTCAGGGATCCCAACCACTACAAAAATTCATACTTGTATAGTTTATCACACGTAAAGTCAAAGTTGGAAGTCGTCGGGAATTCTTTTGAAGCACTCTAATATATTAAAATTCAAGTCTTTTGTTTTCTTTCATTTTATTTCTTCTCGCTAATACTACAGCCAGTACTAGCTTTTTGATCGCAGCTTTTTAAATTACTTTTTCATTATATCGCATTTTTTTACAAATTCACAACAGATGCTCCGGAAAAATTCGGTAGGTATATTATTATTTGCTTGCTCGAGTCCTTTGAAAATGATTGCATAATTTAAATATATGAAAGAAATAAAAAAAAAAACTGTTCAGAATTTAATTTGTTACGTCAGTTATAATTATTCTCACTAGAGAAAATTTTGTCTTTTTCTTTCACAATAACAATATTTCAAAATATGTTAAAAATAGAATTTATTAAACTTACTTCATTCTGAGTTATGAACATACAAAGTGCTTTGTCATGTTGAGATTTAGGTTTATTGATGTCCACGATACCATTTTGTGTTTTTAAACTTATAAACTATAAGATATGAGCGAACAATTTTCGTTGGTTATCATTATTATACGGTGATATTCTGATTGTACAAACAATTTAAAATATCCCAGTCACATACATATCGCAATACCACCAAAACCAGGATCTAAGTATACATATTTGTTTACTGCCTATTTTTTAAAATACCAGTATTTTTAGATTGAAAATAAACCAAAATCGTTTTGTTAACCAGATAAAAACCTTCACATATTTTTTACAAAACTGTTAAAAATAATGATGTCCCATATATGATTATGGTATAAAACATATTTACCGATTATAATTTAATCGTCCTTTATTTCGATCTCAAATGACAAAGCTTTTTGATTTATTTTGTAATACCAGCATAAGACATAAAATAACGAAGTATCGACATAAATATATTGGTCCGGTATTTCAATTCCTAGACTCAAATTACCACTGACTAGTTAAAATTGTTTGCAATGTGCAAAACTGGCCCTGGTCATAAGATTCTGGAATTAGTTCATGTACTGCAAACTAGTAATACTTATACCTTTTAATAACTCACCCGCAACTGATTCTCTTTGAAATCGTTATGTGTAATTCATATTTAATTACAATTCTATATTTTAATATGACTAAAAACTCAATCCAATGACAAAACTTAATTGTGAAAATTTATTATCAAACTGGGTCATTGTTAACAGTGACCATCTAAAATTTTGGGTGGTGAAAGTTTACTTTCTAACAAATCAATATTTAGATCATTAAAAGCTTTCAGGATACCGAAAGCCTCATTATTGTTGCACAAACGATCTTTGTAAAATATCTTTGCAGGTTGAAAATTCGACGAGGGATATCGACCACAGGTGTTATCAGACCATATTTGTGGACGATTAGTAGTGTTGCTATTAGGGCAAAATGTATCCCGTCGTTTTCAGTCTAAGCTGCCATCATTACGTATTTTTGTGGATCCATTAAATTCATGTATAGTATTTACTTAACTCTACTCTACATAATTAAAAATGAAGATCGTTTCCAAAAGGAACAATAGGATGAGAAAGTTTTTATTATTTATTTCTCAAAATACTATTATCCACAGAGACATTATACTAAGAAAAAAACAATATTTTTTTGTACTTATTTCCACTTTTATTTACCAGGGACCGGTTTCAGTTATGGCGATCATTATAAACTGCTATTTGTTAATTTCATTATCGGCAAAAATATTGGCAGTGTGACATATTTAAAATGCTGAACAATTTTTACAAATAAGTGTTGAAATGCCATACTGTACTTGTCACATGAAATACAATCAAAAGTAGTGTTTACAAATAAACATTTGAGCTTAACACATTTCTAATATAAGTTGACTCATTGAAATATAAACTTGTCTAAAAACGTTAAATAAACTTTGAACCGCTGAGCCATAAATTCACTTACGGTTAGGTACTTCATCAATATTTGACAAGTTTCAAACGAAAGATTCAAAGTCGTTAAGTTGCTAAACTCTGCCGTTCAATTAACCTGTCAAATTAACAATTAATGACAATTTAATTTCAGCTTCCTTTATCTGCGCTCAAATTGGCGGGTCTTGATTAGAAGTTGGGCCGGAATTTTATTGGCAAAGAGGTGAAAGGTCTCCTTTGAGAGAATTTTTTAAGTGACTCCTAGCTTTCCGCATGAAATTTTACAAAGTTGCGAACGTCGAAAGTTTTCTGATGCAGAGATTAAAAAGCTATTCTTTTGTAATAGAACAAAACATTTTTTTTTCGAATTTCGTTGTTTTTTTTTTCAACAAGAGTTTTTATTCTTAAAAAGAATTTTGACTAGTGTCATTGTTGACTTCATAAAAATTGTCACATTGGAACACGTTTAACTACACTCAGTAGCGGATTATTCTATAACCAAATTAGGCGGCCGCTTGGGGCCTTCGAATATTAGAAGTCTCTAAAATGAACAAAAAGTATACTTTTTGTTCAGACTTTAATACCTATATTTTTATTTTTAATTTCTTGACGTTATTAAGTTTGCCAAAAAACAGGGCCTCCAAATATTATTACGCCTGGGGCCTCCCATGTGTTTAATCCGCCACAGAATACACCACAAATAAATGAACGTTGGAGTATGATATACAAATGTCTTGTTTAGCCCAGACTTATGGTTCAGTATTTGTGATACTTTTTATTTTTTACGAAACTTCTAATGACATTATATCACGAAAATTCTGAATTCAAATCTAACGACATTGTAAGCTTTCTTACCAGTTTTTTTTGTTTTTTTGTGATTGAACATTGCACTCAATGTCTTGAGCAACATTTTAAGCTTGGTAAACTTATCATTACGTAGGCCTCGTTTATTTCCGCGAAAAAAATAAGAATGTAGCTTGAAAACAACACCATGATTTAGAATCTATTTTTTCGAATTTTATGAAATTTAGAAAAAAAATCAAATTACTATCAAGATCACTGATTTGTCACAATTACGGTGCCATACTTTGAAAAATATTAAGCGGTTCGTTCTTCTATTCGGAAGTTTATATATCAAGGTGGACAGGGCCACCAACTATTCTGAAATAAACTCGGCCTACGTAATGACAAGCTTACATTAAACTTTAATAAACTGTATTAAATATTATAATTTTTAATGTATCGAAAAAAGTCTTAATATCAATACCAACGGTTTAGATTTACTATTATTAGAATTGAGTGCTATAAATATTTACAAAACTTAGAAATAATCACCAGCCATCATAATTAGTAACCGGACACAGTCACTGCGGGTTGTATTGTAGTGTCACAAGTGAGACCACTCGAGTGTCAAGAGTAGTGTCACTTTGAATATAGTGCTTCTTGCAAAACTCAGCTCACACAAGCATTTCAATCATTAATTTAATAAACTTAATAAATATCACCCGATATTCGTTCAAGTTTAATTGTTGGCTTCTTGCTTAGTACCACTTTTTCAATCTCATAAAATAATCACGACAAAATTCACAAAAGAACTTTTCAAATTACAATGACTTTCTACTTATAATTGACAGACAACTCATTTAAAGTGAATGATGAGAGTTAATAAATATATACATTATTTAGTCATTTTTATTCATCGTTAATCTTTTTTCGTAAATTGCAATACATATAATATTGTCACTGTTCAATTTAAGCTGCAATTATATCTGAAAATCGACGTATCTTCTAAATACAAGAAAAGGCTCTATTGTGACCGAATTAATTTTTCATGTAAACTCATTTTTTGTTAACACAATTCTATGAGTTTTTTTCTTTAAGAGACACTCATCAACAGTTCTTTGCATTTGAAATGTCTATCGTGTGAGGTTTGAATAATAATTTTCAAAATTTGAATCGTTCAAATTATGTACACTCCCACAGATTTTGTCACTAACTGTGGCTAGTTAGTGACAAAATCTGTGGGAGTGTACATAATTTGAACGATTCAAATTTAATATTGAAATTCCACCAAGCACCTTCAGTCGAAATCGTAAATTATTTTCAAAATTCAACTTTATCTTATCTTTTTGTTTATTATTATAACACCACTCTATCTGCGTACATATTAATTTCATTTTAGTAATTAAGGTAATCTTGTTAAATTGTAATGTCCGTAATAATTTTAGGTTCATTACAATTAATGAAATAGATGCAATTTTATTTGGAGTTAGTTAAAAAATAAAATATTCTTGTACTTCAATTTCAGGCGTTTGGTCAATGTACATATAGTTACAATTGACGCATGAAAGATTTTCTGTAGCGTTAAAGTAAGATTGCACTTACCCAAAGAGTTTTATGAAGTATCACAAGTGGTTTGTATCTCATGAGACTTTTTTTCCAAAATGTGATCCGACATCAAAATAAAAAAATAGACATCAATAAGATTTTTTTGACAAGATGTGCCAAACGTCGTACAAACTCTTTTAAAATTAAATTTTAATTTGATTGAAAGCAAGTAGGGTGTGCGTTGAGCCTTAGTGACCCCGGAACAAAGGGGTGGATAGAGTGACAGGAGTGCGAACAATACGCCGACAATATAAAGGGGAAACCCCGACAGGACAATGTGAGAGTTGAACGTAAGGAGAGTCTCTCAAGTGTAATAAAACCTTGTAAATGTATATTGTATATTGTGCATATATGCGTACGCATGTTTTCGCGATTCAATATCAGTTACTGATTTATAATATTATGAAAAACTTTCGGACCAGGCGTAGAAAGCTACCAAAAATAATTGGGACTTTACTCGATATAAATTAAATAATGAAACCTTAATTTTACATATTGTATGCATTTAAACATTCATTCATACCCAACAATTAATTATTCAATACAGTATGTATTCACACTAACAATATTTAATAACACATTAATTATTACAATAAATCTTGTACGCCACTTTTTTCATTTTTTTTTTTTATTTCACATGTTTACATTTTATCACAAAGAATCTTTACAAATAAATATTTGTACTTTCTACTGAGCGGACTACCGCGTAAAACCTGCGGACCCTAGGTTGAGAAGCACTGATCTATATGACGTTTTTTAGCCTTGAGAGAATTTTATTATTATGTTTATCTTAAAGCGTGTCTCAAACACTTAACTTCCCTTTTCCATATTTTCTATTAAATAAAAACCCTTTTAAATACTGCCTGTCATTCAAAGGGGTCAGATTTATTTGAATATCTTAAAATTTCTTAAAGCTTCTACTTTCAAAAATTAGTATTGATATTTCAAGTTTTAATACTTTGGTTAAGTTTTTAGCCATTTTACATTTTTTTTTAATCTGATATAATGTATATTTTGATGATTATATTATTTTAATCTACATTTCAGATGGATTTAAAAAAAACTGCTTTAATGAAAAGATGCTACATTTTATGATGAATCCTTATTGATCTTTTATATACTGACGCTAAGATATATATATATACGAAGCAAGATTCACATCAAATTAAAAAGACGATTCGAAAATACATCGTTGGGTCTATTTACTTTATTTATAGCTTCGACATTTTGTCGTCTTGTCTTTGAGCGGAAGCTAATCTTGTATGGATTTATTTCGCGTGACGTGTGACGCGCTCAAGTAATTTTTGCGACGCTCTCCTACTAACGACTCTTCTTCTTTTTCTTTCGAAACGGAGCGGAAATGGGTAGCATCCTCCAGTTTAGGGATGGGCTCAAAACAATATTTCAAATCGATATCAGTATTTACCGATACTCTACGAAATATAAGAACATGAGTTTATCAAAATACTGCACACGTTTATAAAAATCTTCAAAATCAATTTTTCAAGCAATTTTTATTTATTTAAAAAAAAACACTTTTTTCATAAAGAACAAGATGTTTTGTTCATCCGATACAAGGTTTTTATATTACAGGTTATGACTAACTATTAGTAAATAAAAATTGAAAATAACGTATAAATAATGACAGTTATTTATAATTAAAATGATGATGACTCTATTATAAATAAACTAATTTAAACTTATATAAAAATCAATGAAGAGGGAATTGTAATTAGTCTTACTTAATTTTGTATAATAAACCTATTTTTGATTTACATTTACTTATATATTTAAATAAAATACACATAACTTATAACGGTGTAACAAGAAATTGGACTACCATTTTTTTTGTTTTTTATCCATGTTCCCTCCCAATGTGAAGCATATGGCCTCCTAATTAAGGTATCTCAGCATATTTTTTTACGAGAACTGTTTGTTACTCAGTCGCTCAACATTTCAAAGAGAGTTGTAGGGGTAGAAGGATAAGGCCAGAACAGGACTAGTGGTAAACTAATCGCTGTTGCTGCGTCCAGTTATGAAAGGATCGGAAAAGGTGGGAAGAAACTTTTAGACATCACAAATACCCACGCTTTCGAATAGAAATGGATAAATCTATCGAAGAAATGCTGTTCGTACTGGGACTCGAACCCGTGAGATCCGGCACGAAAGCCCACTGCTGCGCCATAGGATCCAATTTTTCATTACACGAATTGTCTAATTCTTCATTAGTATGTTAGTCCTGTATATGAGACGTCAACGATCTTTGTTCTGTGTCTCATTCGAGAGCAGTTTGAATTGTACAAGAAAAATATGCTCGTACATTTTAATCAATGACAGTGTGATCTTGGAAATCCTTACCGATTTTATATTTTAAACGGGATAAAGCGAAAACGAATGGTTAACTAGTTTTATTTTTCTTAAACCATTTTTCTATTTTTACATTCCTAAAGAGGAGAAGTTTTGCAGTGGCTGAATTACAAGCGATTCTGGCAAAAACAACTTGAGTTGTGATGCCTTATTTTGAGACCATTGACTCGACATTGAGAGTGAACACGCCTAAAAAACAAACTATTTTTAAAGTAGAAACGATATTATTTTAGTATAATATAGTTTCCTATTACGATATTATACAATTTATAGTATTTTGTTGTCGAAAATAACTTAAATACGGAATTCACTTGATGGAATTTGAAGTATAGCACAAATAATGCGTGAATTTGTTTGTTCAGGAGATACGGCCAGTTAAAATCTATAAATCTGCATTCATAACTCTCAATAGCCGTTTTTTTGATTAAACGCCTTCTACAAACAAGTTTTACGACGATTTTATCTTATGCTTATTTTTGTGAAATATTTCTAAGAATAAATAAATTATTTTAATATAAAACATCTTTTAATGTCCAAATGGTATTTTAATGAATATTTAATAGTTATAGTATAAACTTTATCACTGTATAAATGAACTATTCAACTTATTACCTACTTTACGTGAACTATACGAACGTACTTAGTTAAATTGTCCACTAACTCAAAAATATTCACATGTGTATTGCTTGCCACTCTACACCGATGTGAGCGCGCAATCACTTCACACTAAATTTCACATAACCTCAAAAATATTAACGTTTTGTTGTCATTCATGCGTTTGTATATACAAAATATATATTTTTTAGACTTATTAGATATATCATACATATAAACAGATATTTACGATATTTCTCACTTTAATTGTAACATATACAATAAAATTACTTAGCTGATGTTAAAATAACTACGTAGTGCTATTTTTTTCCTTTTTAAATTTTGATTCCGAATGACAAGCTTCTTATTTGATATCAAGCATTTATTATGTTGTAGATTCCGTTTTCTCATTTTTATCTGATACATTGATCGACTCCTTATCTGTTGTTCGTCGTATTCTGCATGAATAAGGCAAAGCTACCTCGAATAGAATGTCTAATTCCAAACACACTGAGTGGTCTTAAGGTTCGTAATGGAGACAATATAAATACTCCTAAAATTATTCTCGTCATAGATTTTCTGATGGTTTGATGAAATAAACATGGTCAGTTAGTCTAAGAAAAGATACAAATTCATCGCAATGCGTATGCTTTATATTTTTACGACAGCATACTTAAGACACATTTGATATTCGTACATTATTCTTCACATGCAATTGCAATAAAAATGTAGAATACTTCCAGCATCAAAAAGACTCATCGATGCGACAACATTGTATTTTAAGTGTCAGAGACATCTCTATGTATAGGCACTGGGAGCGCCGTTGCGAGAAAATTAAATTTCACCTTGCAAACTCGTCTCTTTGCCGGCAACACGGCCTGGTAATACAATTTGCCACCGGCAGAGCGATGTGTTTACTGCCTGACGGTCGTACGGTTTTATGAGAGGGGCCTTCCAGTGGGCCAGGGAGAGTGGCAGGGCTTCGTGGTGCAGTCAGGAAACCCTTCAATCATCATCCATTCTGGTTAATTACACATCTACCTATACCTGCCATAAAAAAATTCGGAGTATTTACGCTACATAGCTTTTATAAATATAATTTTACCTGTTAAATATATTTTGTTTTTGTATTACTTTATGAATATTGTAAGTTTCAATGTAGGTACATATTGTTATTTTTTAAAGTTATTTAAATTATTTAAATCTCTGTAGGTTTTTGTTAAAAGTTTTATTTCAGTAATCAGGTGATTCCGGGCTTTAGCCCCGACTAAGTCAGTTTGAAAATTAGATTTTTTTTAATTGAACATTTAAATTCTGGTGTATGAATTTTCGTGTAATCTTTTCTTGTCGACTTGATTTCGAGGCATATAAAAATATCTGATTTAATTATACCTAAGTATCTGATGTCGTGTCCAGTGGCGGATAACCCTATAAACCAGCGGTCAGTGAACCGGGGTAAATTACCCCAAATGGGGTAAAAATGAATTTTTTGGGGGTAATAAGGAATTTTTTAAAAACCTGAAAAGGGAAAGTTTTCAATTAAATTTTGTTTGTTCCAATATGAGAATTTTATTTTGTAAAAATGTTTAATTAAAATTTACATTGATTGTCTACTTTTCAAATTGATCGGGTAATATCGACTTACGTAAAAATATTTTGGGGTAATGCTTAAAAAAAGTTACCCAACCGCTGCTATAAGCAAAAGAGGCTTGCACTTGAGAACACCGAATGTAAGAGGCCTAAAAATAGCTGAAATAATATAACCCATATACTTTTTGTTTAGATTTTTATATATTCATTTTCTGTCATTTTTATGTCAGCCGTAAACAGGCTCTCCAAATTTTGTTGCGCCTGAGGCCGTTCATGTGCTTAATCCACCACTGGTCGTGTCGGTAATTGGCTGAAATGCCAAATACTTTTATTTTGTATAATGTGACAAAAAAAGAATTCATCGCACCGTACTGGCATAAGTTTGTAAGTAATAAATTAATATTTCTGAATAAATACCAATTGAGTAAGTAAGTGTTAAGCAAATGTTGATATCTGACGCTGCTACTGGGTGAATATCACGAATTTCTTTATTTCTTTAGCTAAATATGATAATTTTCAATAAAGTAAAATAAATATTACCAGCTTTCAGCATATAGGTAATATCAATCAAACATTTGTCTCTGACGCTCAAATAATTATCAAAAGTATAAATATTTTAAAAAAAACTTGATATTAGTACAATTGGCGCAATCAAAGATTTAAAAATCGTTGGACCTAATGATCCTAAGAAAAATTAATATTTGGTTTGGCTTGTCGACTATTTTAAGAGATACAAAACGATAAGTGTTCAGAAACATTCATTATGCAACTGAATCAGATAATACAGCGTCAGTTTCCGTATATGTTTAGTAATTGTCTGGGCCAAGCGTGGGGAACCTGTTGCCTATTGGCTTTTCTGGTGCGGCCTTCTGGCCAGTTCTGTAATTCTGTAATATTTTGTAAATTCGTAAATTCCTGTCTCCGACCAAAGATTCCCTATTTAATGTTTAATGCGGCCTTATGTCGAATCAGAAAAATGAATGCGGCCTTTAGAGAAGATAAGGTTCCCCATCCCTGGTCTGGGCTATGATAAGAAAGTCCAATACCAAACAAAACCAACACTAAAAATCAAAATGCGGAGAAGTATGTATAACATACTACCTAGACACTCTACCCAAGTGCAGTCAGTATCAATCAAAAAGTATCCGTATTCAAGTCAAGCCAATAGCTGTTTTTTTTATTAAAATCTTTAAGGTGACACTGTTAAGTTTATTAGTATCCTAAATCAGTGGCGGCTGGTCAATGTGACATTGGATCAATGCACCCCTTGTATATGCAGGGGCGGTTATATTTCATGAAATAATATTCAAACATAACATTTATACCATTCACTCATTTTAAATTCTTCATGAATTTATTGTCTATAATAAATCTTTTAGAACATTTTATTTTATTTTATTTTAGACGATAAATACATGAAGAATTTAAAATGAGTGAATGGTATAAATGTAATGTTTGAATAAATATTATTTCATTAAATATAACCGCCCCTGCATATATAACGGGTGCATTGATCCAATGCCACATTGACCGGCCGTCACCGTTCTGGATAATGAATAGAACCATCATCAGTTCTGAATGAAAGTTAAAGATAAATATTATATTGGCAGTCATTGACACATAATAAATGAAGGTACACTTGGATCATCAAAATACTGTAAAGTAAAAAAGCAACAAAAGTCTTCTAAATAGACATTCAATTTTAACAAGTAATTCACAGTAACGAGCCAAAATTTAGCTGCATTTTTTTGTTGTATAGAATGTCGTTGTAAAATTAACATGCCATAATTAAATAATAAATGATTTTACTCGAAATTTAACAGCAATCCATCTTAAAATGATACTTACGACATGATCGTTAAGAGGTGTGTAAAAAAATCGTTCATAATAAGAGATTGAAATAAATCCTTCTGTCGAAACGTTATCCTTAGTATTCTGCAATCGCGAGATTCGAGAAATGTTGCGTAAGAATCCCAAGTCTTGAAGGATTAAAGTTTTGCGGCCTTTTTGAAAATTATCTTTGTTAGCGCTGCTACAGCCAGCGTCGGCCCGAGGCAAAAGTTGGAAAGATTTTATTGTGGGTGTGCGGAGGAACTTTGCGAGTTAACTTTTATTTATTTTTTTACTATTATTGGCTTCATTCTCGCCCCACAACTACACGCCACTGTCTCTTTTGGAAAAAAGAAAATATAACATCTTTTTTAACAAGGTTACGACGTTTTTAAATTATTTTTTATTGGGTTACCACTTAATTTTTACAGTTTGACAAAAATGAAGCAGCTTCGAGTTTTCATAGCGATTAAAAGTTGTATTATTTTTCTTTTTAAACTTTCTCATCTTAATAAAATATTATGAAAACACTTGTTTAGTACATTTTCTACGTATTTTTTAAAGTAAGTTTTTGACGCTTTCACTAGACAAGAAAGATTTTTTACGAAAGTTATAAAAGGTGAAATTTGTCACAGTTATAACAAAATAAATGAAAAGACTAACACTTTTTTACGTTGGCACCTGTTGCAATTTGTATACAATTGTCCTCGAAGTATTACTATCTGATCTAAGAAAAATACAAAAGGCTCCTTACGTACTATCAGTATCTTGCAGTTGTCTCAAATTCACATACAATGAGCGTGAAACGCAGGCTCATTTCAATCAAAGATAAAATATTTTTTACAGAGTTTAAGCATTTTTGTAAAGCTGGTCATAAATTGTGGATTACGTTTACAATTTGTTTCTAACAATTTAAGGCACACTCTTTGTTAGCTATTTTTATATATTATCTAAATAAAGTGTCTTTAGATCTCTGATTGAATGTAATAAATTAAGTAACATTTGTTTTGTATTGTTCATCAAACGAAAAACAAGTCAGATACCATAAACAAAATGAGCTTAAAAAGTCTAGTCTACGATGAATAGAAAAAAATGTTTAATTCTCGATTTTTTTAAGTCCACGTTCGCTCCCAATATACATCATATGGCCTTCTTATAGGGAGGTCTCAACTAATGTTTTTTCTAATAAAACTTTTTGTTATTCAGTCACTCAACCTTTCTTTTTTCGAAGCGAGCAGTAGGGATAGAACTATATAAAAGTCTAGGAAAGGACTATTGGTTAACTAATCGCTCTTTCTATTGCACGTTATTTTACGATTGATAGGGGGTGAGGGAATTTTAAGACATTACAAACACCTATGTTTTCGAACACAAATTGAAAAAATCCTGTTTGTGATGGGACACAAACCCATGAGATCTGTCTCGGAAAAGCGACGCTGGCCCCTGCGCCACGGAACCAATATCTTTATTGATCAAATTTTATTGTGATTTTTTTTTATTTGGATTAAATATTGCTATAAGTATGTGACGTTTATTTTATTGGATATTTTGTTTTATTGTTTGATATACTCATTTAAAAAAAAGTATACTTGTGTTTTTGTTAAATACGGCTCAAGACTATGAACACTGCGGAATAGCCAAAAAGTCAACAAATAATATTGAAAATTCGTTCAAACTATTTTATTGAATAATTTTAACAGTTAAACTAATAAAGTTTAAACAACACATCCAATACAAGGGAATACTCGAAAATACAAACTCTAAATATTGACATCTTTATTTTCATTTTTTTACATACAAAAGTAAATATTTAGCACTACATAATAAATTGTTAAACAAAAGTCTTTTCTTCGTAAATTATTTGTTACTCGGTTGCTTATACTCGTTTTTTGAAAAATAGTAGGGATAAAAGGATATGACTAGGACAAGACAAGTGGTTGGCAAACTCTCTCTCTCTTCGAGAGATTACGTATGTAAAGCCCGAATTCAAAGCATTAAATACGTCCATGTCTCTAAACAGAAATGCATAAACCAATAAAAAATCAATTTACAAAAACTGTTCGTACTGGCATTCAAACCCATGACCTCCGTAACCGAAATCAACGAAGTTCTATGTTCGAAGTTTCCCTACTAAAATCATAAAACTATATATTAGGTTTAGTATATTAAAATAAATAATTAAATAACCCAACGCCAAATTTATCCTGTCAAATGTAACAACCTTAAAGTTTTCCCATAAAATATATTTGAATAAATATTTAATTTCGGTGGAAAATGTTAATAAACGTTTTTCGTTTAAACATGAATACATATTCTTTATAATAAAAGTAAATTGGGTAATCTGGATTCTGAGTAACGGTTTTCGACCGAAAAGGTAACCTCCGTAAAAATAATAATAATTGAAAATTTACGCAGGAAGAAAGTGAGGTGATTAAAATTTAAATATAAGGAAGAAATATTGAAATATTATCACTTGAAAACTTTAATATTAAAACTCGTACGCATTAAAATATTAAAAAATATGTAATATGACGCTGTGACTAGGTAGACATTTTGAAAAATTTGCATGAAAATGCCGTAATTTATAAGTCACCTTTTGTAACGGGTCTTTACTTAAATACCGTAAAGAAAAGATCTTTCGCCTTTGAAGAGAAGATCTCAAAATGCGACAAAGAAAGATTGGACTGTGAAAAAGACAGTTTTTTAAAGAAATTTTAAAAGAAAACCATCGCAAATTTAATAATTTATCTGTTTCAAGTATTTTTATTTGTTGATATGTCGCTATCAAAGAAAAATCGCAAAATAGATTTTTTTCTATACATAGTTGGTATGTACTATATATATCCGTCTGCAAACGACGGTAAGGGGATGCAATTTACAATTTTTCAAAATCTTTATCGATGAAGGAGACTGGAAGAACCTTGGTGCGTCCTGGTACTTGAAGCTCCATAAATTTGATATCCAGAAAAAAAACGTTTTAAAGTATTCACTGTCAATAGGGTAAAAATATCAAGATATTTCAGTTCTACAGTTTTTTCAGTTCTACAGTTCTACAGTCCTTGATATTTTTACCCTATTAAAATGGAGTTCTACCAAGTAAATGCCAAATCAAAAAATATATTCACTGTCAATTATTGATGGAAATGTAGTTTATCAAAAAATATAACACTGTGAAAATGATTATTTAAAAAATAGTTTTTAACTAATTATATAGGGTACGTGCCGCACAGAATTCATTTTTAAAGTGGTTGATTTCAAAATATCCATAACTATTTGTAAGAGGTCCTAAACATTTTAATTACAAATAATTAAGTTTAAAAAAAACCGTAAGTAGTACAAAGGAATATTGTGTTTTTTTTTAATATAATGTCTTTCTACCAAGTATTGACAGTAATTATATAGGTAAATAAATACTTTGATAAGCATCTTTAAATATAAAATGTTATTGATTACAAAAGTTAACACAAATAAGATTGATTTTTTATCCCGAGTTTGTTCCACTCTGTTCTTATTTTAAATCTCAACCCAGAGCTTTGGCGCTTGATTCTAGGAAACTAATAACTTTTACAAATTAACTTTTATGAAAGTCTTAATTGAAAGTGTTTATCTTATCAAAATAGAAAAGTGGAAATTCTTAATGGATAATGGCGTGCTAGCCTTCTACCTCTTGATATTAAACTTTAGTTTCTTAATTAAATACAGTATTCTGTCATTCGCAAAGTGTCGTGAATTTTAATCAAAGTGTTTCATTAGTTTTGCGGATTGCAAATGTGCATAGTGAAAAATCATTTTTATCTCGTTGGCCATTATTACATATAAATATGAACTCAATATCCATAAAAAAAACATTGTGGAATGATTGATGGTGTTGTCTTTGGTTGCTATATCCAATCGCTCGAATCCCAGAAAGGGCAGTATCATAAATCATTTATGGGCTTGTAGTATATTATGCAAAAAAAAAATCCACTCTTGGGTAATCTTATTACATCCTGATGCCGTTACATGATCAGTGTTTTATATTCCTTTTTTCTACATACATGTATGTTTATGTTGAAAATATGTCTTCAATTTAGGGCTTCCACCTTCACCGGCTTATTACCCGGGTTTATTTTGCTCGGTTAACCGGGATTTATTGAAAACATCTTTTCGCTTTTAGTACAATGATTTTTTATACAACTATTCATATGCCGGTTCCGTGAACCAGTGGATAACGTCGTTGACTTCTGTAAGAGATCTCACAGATTCAAGTGCCAGTACAAACAGCATTTTTTCATTAGAAACCATGTGTGCCCGCAACTTAAATATTCTCTTCTTTCTCAAATCCTAAAATAACATGGCTTAGAAAAAGAAATTTGTTAACTTTTATTCCTATTTTCGATTCTCATATCTTTACTTTTATCGAAAACAGGCTTAACAACTGAGTAACAAGCAGTTCTCGAATAAAAACCTTAGGAGCCTTATGCTTCACATTAGGAGTGGAATAAGTTTATTTAATCTTTTATCCACCTTATTAGTTCATATTTAAATAATTAAAATGCCCCATATTTGTGTTTTTATTTGGAATATTAGTTTGTGTGGTACAACATTTTTTTTAGTATAATTCCGGTTTAAACCAATTAGCCCGTTTATTTATTTGAAGAAAGCCGAAAACCGGTTAATTGATTTGAACAATTAATTGAATGCCCTAGTTCACTTCATCAAAGTAAACCATCAATGTCTTAGATTTTTTTTAAAGTGGTAGACCTAATCTCTTTTCCTTATATATTATAGTGTAGATTAAATGTCAGCTTTCAGTTTGAAATTCTTTCAAACTAAAAATCTCAAGGAAAACCGATTCAGAATACAAAAATGTTTAATTCGCATTAAAAATTGTTTTTAATGTGATTTAGACTTGAAAGGCTCACTTTAACTTGTAAAGTTTTGAAATTGGCTTTTAAGAGGAGTGAATCGGAGGTGTCATCATCATTTTTTTGCCAGAAATTTGCGTGTATCATCTATTTTTTACGCCTTTTCAGAACATTACCTGAAGCATCGTTTTGCTTATTTGTAATGTGATTGGCTACCTGTGCTATAGGTAAAATAGTTTAAAGAAAAAGGGGTGTATAGGAAAACACCTTAACGACCCTTAGGTAAGGCAATTGTGTAAGAGTTTTCTTAAGATGAAACGATTTACATAGTTTCTTAACTATTTTAGAAACTCTTGGGAGATTTTTTCTACCTCATCCATCTATACCTTTATTTACTCAAAATAAACCACTATTATTTCTGAATATATAATCACATTCCGTTTGAATATTCTATAATATCTATTCTTAAAAATCTTGAGCATATGCGTAACCGACAACAAAATAAAATTAACAAATATTATAAAAATAAGAATTTATTGCGCCTGTCTGGCTATCAGAGTTGTTTTTTTTTTACCTTAGATTGGTATTTTAAATAAAATTACGAATTTCGAATAACAAACAATGGATGAAACATACAGTGTCTTAAATATTTTCATCCGTCAGAAAAGATTAAAAACAAATCTCTTACGTATAACCTTTATTTGTATGCGAACGTAAAGCTCATATGTTCAAGTAGTGACAAAGCACTGCGGTGATTGTACGAAGAATCTGTTTCTCTATAGACGTGCAGACGGTATTGTAAGTGTGTTTTAGTTATTTTTATAGTTTGCTATCGCTGCATTTAAATGGTAATTTTTTTAAATTTTCATTTTCTTCGGAATACTATTATAAATTATACCTGATACTTTGTTCTGTGGTTTCATATAGTATATTGGGTATTTTACCACAGTGACTTTTATAATTTAACGTTTTCGTATAAGTTTAATAATTGAAAATTTTACGAAAATAAAAATTACTCATTTGAATGCATTTGTTAGTAATATTTTTTATTTGATATTTTGTCGGTAAGATTATTTCAATTGATTTTTTTATAATTATAATATTGTTATTAAGCTGGCAGTTATAATAATTAAACACATTTTTGTGAATCATCTTTAGAGTATATGTATGGGTAAACTATAAATGATTGGACTTTGAAAATTAAATCTTTTTTATAAATATATCTTAATAAGAATATGAGATCATGTTTTTTTTTATATATATCACGCCAATAAGAATAAGATACAAACAATAAGACTTTACGAAAAACATGTTGGTTATGCTGGATAAATAAAGTTTTATTATTTTTACGACAAACAGTTCTCGGTGTCTGTATTTTAATAAAACGAAAATATCTTCATTGATATTGTAAAAATAAGACAGCAATTAAAATGTTAAATAATAACTTTTTGAATGATTGCTATCAACGAATGCTATCAAGAAATTCTATGTGATCGATGTTCAGTGTTATTTGAATTTCAATATTAAATTTATAAAATTCTTTGAATATGTCGTACACAGTAAAAAATATTTTCTATCAAACGCAAAATTGTACTCAAAATAAAAAGGCGAAGACAAGATTCAAAATTCAAATACTCCGTAACATTGTTATATCTACGTAAAATAAAAATTCAAGAAAATAAAAATATTTAGAAAGAGAAATATTCGCTATTTTCTACTGCGAAATAAAGAATTGCAAAGTGAGATACTCTAAATAATATGCATGCTTGCAAATTTAATATTCTTTCTATGTGCAATGCAGTGGTACTTCGTTTCAAAGAGAAAAAATCTTACACGATGTAAATATAGCACTTTAGAATGAACAAAACAAAAGAATAAAAAGACATTCGTTCGAGCTTGATTAATTTAGAAGATTTTTTTAAATATTCTCCTCCAATATAAAATGAATTAACTCATACGACTGTTTTGATAAATTCTTTTTCTTAATTGATGAATATTCACGATTCTTAAAATAGTTTTCGTTATTTTATTACATTTAGATTAAGAAAATTTAATCTTCAATTATCCGGATTATTTTTTTTAGATGATACAATAATATAAATTATTACTTTCAGCTTGATTGCCAAATCTACATTATGAGATAATCACAAAATCAGTTGTTAAAATTTCAATACACATACATCCAGAATTTTTTTTAAGAAAATGACGCCGAGTAATTAAATTGTGATTTTTGGTGTAGAAATGATTAAGAAAATACCTGCCTCGGATAAGCAAGATTGAGAAGACAAGATTAGATTCTCTACGAGAGAATTATTTTTGCTACAAATACAAAGGCTTTTAAAAGATTAGATGTCACCATTTTTTTTGTTTGAGTGTCAAGAATAATGACATAAGGAATTCATTTTTTTTTTGTCTGAACGATAGCTAATAACAGAAAATAAAACTTGACTATATTCATAGTTAATTGGTTCGGATAACCGAACTTCTATCGTAGAAATGATAAGAAAGTTAACTTTAAAAATATGTTTAACTTGTTTTTCTTATATTCCTTGTAAAATGAAAAAAAATACGGCTAAGCATATAACTTCTCCATGCTAACTAATGAAAAAACCAAACTTGTGATAAAACGAGGTAATTGGGTCATAAATGTTTTTCTCATATGTTATAGAATATATTCAAGGAAACATTATCACGCACTTTTTTGTTTTGTCGAAATCTTCTTTTTTTTTGTTTTACACAATACGTTTACCCGCTTTACAGACAATTTTATTTTTCTATATTACCGAAATCCATATTTATATAAAGACATTTTCGATTAATTTGGTGTTAACTTTGACAGATACTAAACACAAAAAACTTTATAAAAAATATTTTCAACACGATATTAAAATTGATAACTTTTTTTTCATCGGTTAGTGATAATAGATATAATAGAACACAACCAGTGGGATAGTGAAATTATAAATTTATATTTTATAAAGACAGATTATCCATGACAGAATGTCTTTTTTTCATGCCACAAGATTCAAAAATACTTAATTAAGAATTCAGTCAAAATTTTACCGAATAATAAGTTCAAATAAAAATTTGTCTGAAAAAATATCTTAAAAAGATGTAATACTCTGAGGCAATTCACTAATAATATATGCATTTTTATTAGCTGCTGGTCTGTTGGCAATGTATTAAACAAGCCGTTCCTTGTATTTAAGCTTACACGTTTTTTTTGTTGAGCTTTTTACACTTTCCACGTATTACTGCAGAGCGTAAAAATAACTCTAACTCAGAAACCTGTCAACTGTATTAAAAACTGTCAGTCCGTCGCTGGAGAATCCGCCCGGAGGCCTCAGCGCTGTCATTACAGTTTCGATATCAATTTGTTTCACGTAGTGCTTTAAGCTTGAGTTTTTTCAGCTGCTGGTAATATTTAACCGTCGGCGCCGTTAACGGAGGCGGCTGGGGAAATCACCGACGTCCCGACGCCGGAAGCACAGTGAGCTCCGCACTCCTCAGGACTCGGAATAAGGGGGACTGTAATCATAATATTGCGTTGTTTTGCTCCCCGCCCGGGTACTGTTTACTGGTAATCTTTGCAGGCATTTGTTCTGGAAGAGTAATACGCGTTGTGCGTGATTTGATTGGATTGTTGTATTTACATTGTATTCTTCGCCTGGAACAACACCCGGAAATCTTTGAGATGTCTAAAGTTATATCTGACGTTATCATTAGCCGTTTCGTAACTTAATTGTGACATTATCGTGTATATAACATGACACAGACGTTCGTATAAAGTGACATTGTTTATTCAACAAACACTTCTGCATAAAATATTATAATAGTAAAGCAAAATCAGGTGGCATGTTACTTATAGTATTTTACATAACTAATCTTATACTTGAGTGTATATTTTTCAATGTATTTAAAAATCATTATCATATAGTAATGAAATAAAACAATCTTTTGTACTGACTACTAATTTTCCTTTTTTTCTCGCGATTGCAAAATAGTAGCATTGATTTGTGAGATATCATTAACATTTTTATTAAAGTCATTAATTGTGTATCTTATTAATATTGTATATCATAATCTGCTTAACTTTTTCATACTTCTATCATAAATTTAATTTAAAATTTAGACTGAATGTGCTTATTGAAATTTCAATATTAAATTTGAATCGTTCAAATTATGAACATCTACAGAAGTTTTGTCACTATCGACTCGGGTTTTGCCCTTCGGCAGCTTCAGGCGTTCAAGTGCATGTATGGACTTGAACTGAAGTTTTGTATATAAATTTGTCATGCTTATATAATAAATAAATGTATTTCTTAGTTTAAAGCTATTGGTGGCGACATGGATTAACTTTACTAGTGACATGATTTTAATAAGGTTCAATTAGTTTGGAGAAATAATATTTATTATTTATACACTCTTATTAATCTTAAATGGCTTAATATTAACTATTAATATGTTATATTCTTGTTAAATAAAAAAATTCGTGATGAGCAAAATGTGTCCGGACCTTTTTTATAAATGTGAGATTAGTTAAATGAACGATTCAAACACCTTCAAAGTGTTTTTCAATCTTTTGATGAGTAGTTTTTATTTGTTATAAATAATTAATACAGTAAATTGTTTATTTGAGAATTATTTGAATAAATAAATATTACTCCACCAAGCAACCAGCATACGAAAGATAATATACTTAGCATTACATCATGCATTTTTAATAAATTTCGTTCTCAAATTTACTTTTTATAATTAATCAAAAGTTTTTATGACAAAACTTTTAAATTTGAATCGTTCAAATTTATATTAAGTTTCAAATGCTTTAAACTGAATCATTTCACTTAAAATGTGACATTCTATTCTAAAACAAAATCAACTGTTATAAACACATTTTTGAGAAATTCTTTATATGATATATTTTGGATTAGAATAATGACAGTTTATGGCTATCTGCTCAAGATTATTATCAATTCTTAGTAAGTATTTCGTTTATTGACATGAAGCCTTTTGCAATGTTTGGCATTGTGATGACTTTTTTCTCACTGGCTTTATTTTACTCGTGATTTGTTTTTTTGTTTAATATCTAACGTTACAAAAACAATTATTTGAACTACACTGCACGTGAAGAACACAACCAATATGATTTATCGTTTGGTATTCCTTACTGGACAATAAACACGTAAAACCTTTCAGCACCCTTAACACATAAGCAAATAATACACATAAAACCTTGGAATCTATTGAGTCGCGCTTATTCCAAAAGCTCCCAGAGCTTTGGACCGTAAAGTTTTTCGTAAATATTCAGTTAACAGAAAGCTCATGTTAAGTAAACGATAAAACAGATCCCTGTCCGTATCTTGGGTCCCAGATGACCTTTTTGTTTGATATCTACCACAGGAATTCAAAAACTATTCATAAATATTAAATGGTTCATAGTGGCGTGCCACATATTTAATATGTACACAGCTTAATATTATTATAATTTAAAAGCTCCAAGAGTCTAGCAAAAAGCCTGTTATTTATAATGGCACAATTTTTAAAAGGAAATACTTTAAAAAAAATGATTCTTCGAAATCGCGTTAATGCAATTGACATTTAAACCGTTATTTAAGTATCTTTTTGTGAGCTATACCATTACTCGAAAAAGAAAGAGACCCAGGTGTGAAATAGCCTTTATTTTATATTACAAATTTTTACTATATGTACTCATATTCATATTGATAAAAAACAAAAAGACTATCGTATATTGTCGTTTAGATCAGTACGCCATTGGTAATGGGATCCTTAAAAGACTTAGAAGGATCGCGCAGAATACTATAAGCTACGTGTTTGTTTCATCACTATCGGGATTTGAACATTTTATTTATGCGCTGTCATGTTCTCAGACGGAACATTATATTCAAGGAAACTTAAAAACGAAAAAACAAAAAAGGAAATTCGAAGAAAGATAATAGAATCTTTCATGAATTTATTATGAAATTCAGATGTAAGTAATTTGGATTGTTTTGAAAATGTTTGTTTTGATATCGTTGTTTTTTTTAACAGCATTACAACAAAAAATAATAAATCGTAAGTTTATTTTCTGATCTTATTTAAAAAAAATGTTTAAACATTAACTTTTTTATGTTATGTTTATAATTTTTACTGAAACACTTTTAAATGTTGGTTTAACATTATTCTGATAACATAATTTACACTTTTTAAATCAATCTTATAATCAAGAAGAAAATGGTGAGATTGCAGGTTGCAATTGTTTTTTTATCCTTCAATAGTTTCATACTTTCATTTTCATTCATTTGTTTCATTCTAGAATAAAACAATTGCAATAGAATGCAATATAATGTCATATAGAATAAACATAGTATGCTATGGTGTTGAGTATACATAAAAATTCAAAACAGACTATTATTTTAAGCACTGTAAGCTTAAAACTTTATAACAAAAATATTTTTTAGCAACCAAAATTACAACAGAAAACAACAAAATATATTTGCATAAGTTTTCAAACCTTATAACGACGTACACGATGTACAGTGGGATTGTTACTTGACTTGAGAGATTTAATTATTGTTTCCAGTGATTAAAACATTGTTTTAATTTTGATTTTATCAGAATACTGATTAATTAATTTACTTAATTACAAAAGTCATTTTACAAACGCTTATAATGTTAATTTTGGTGGACTTAAATTGTCACAGTTGGTTAAAAGGTGAAGTTACATTTGATTGAAGATTGTTTTGAACAAATACAGTAATATATTAATTTTAATTTATTGATTTGGCATTTACTTGGTAGAACTCCATTTTAATAGGGTAAAATATCAAGGTATTTCAGTTCTACAGTTTTTTAAAAAAGTTAAAGGTTGATAGCTATTTTGGCTTACGCCATCGTCAGAACTATGCTTTAAACGTACATTTACTCAGCTATATATACTGTCTAAGAAGAGATACACAATGCATCATATTATTCACACATATTATTGTATCTCTTCTTAGACAGTATATATAGCTGAGTAAATGTACGTTTAAAGCATAGTTCTGACGATGGCGTAAGCCGAAATAGCTATCGACCTTTAACTTTTCAAAAAACTGTAGAACTGAAATACCTTGATATTTTACCCTATTATTAATTTTAAGGTATTAACTGACATTACATTAAATCAAAAAATATAAAACTTATTTGTACTAATTTGTAGTTTTGTTCATCATGAGCATTTTCAACCGATAACAGTATTTATTAATACAGTGTCTATATATATATGTATATACGTACTAAACCAAGTATAATTTATATTTGTATTCAACAATATATTTTTTTACTTACAGTTGGCTACGTGGTTGAGTTTTAAGGTCGTTGTCTGAAAACATGTACTGCGTTCAAATCGCAATACAGACAGCGTTTATAGATTTATTTTTCAATCGATTTATCGATTTCTGTTCAAAAACATGGGATGTACGTGACGTCAAGCATTCTCCCCTTTCACCCATCTTGTCCTAAAAAATTAGACGTAGCAAGAGTGATTAGCTAACCACCAGCACTGTTATAGCCCTGTCTTTGTATTCATACTCTACTATCAAAATATGTCGAGCAACTGAATAACAAGCATTTTCGTATAAACTCTTTTGTTGAGATGAACTCCATTATGAGTTCCCGTGCTCTACATTGGAAGCGGACTTGGCAAAAAAATACTTTTTTTACTTTCAATATGAAGCATTTGTACTCCTAATTGAGCTTATCTCAACAGATTTTGATTACCTGAACTGTTTGTTACACAGCCCTGACAACTTTATTTTTTCTAAGAGAGAAAAAAGTGGATAGAGTAAATATAAAACTAGCGTTTACCAAATTGTACTTGTAATCTCCCCGTTTTAATGGGTTGGAGTGAGATTGAGAGACTTATGTCTTTGAATATTAATCTAATATATTAACTGAATGAAAAGTAATATTCATGTATGAAACTGCTCGTACTGGGATTAAGGTGCGTTTTCACAGTAATCAATGCCAACAACGTGAACCATTTAACCATGTTACGACATTTATAAATCGTGCCTTATTTAAAGCAATTTTTTTTTGTCGATTCTAAAAATTTAATAACGTAATCAAAAAATATGTATTGTAAAGAAAGATTTATTTTAAGTTTACTGGGCTGAATGTGAATTACACGACGATTGTTTAGGATCATATCACTATGTTATACGATGCCCAAATTTTCGTAATAAAATTAATTGAAATTTGATGAATAATACTGATAGCGGATATAAAAACAAAACAAAAAAACATTGTTTATATTACCTAGAAAATTAAATATGAATCTTACTTTAAAACCTTTGTTTCTTTATAATCTCATACATATTATACATTATGGTTTTATGAGCCTCGTGAGTTTTTATTCCATCTACGGCGCGTACTTGACAGAACCTTTCACCGCTAAAGGACCGAGAAAGGACATTATGGTTTTTTTGTGTTCCTCTAAAAGGCAAAGAAATCCCAGATAGTCTCGAGCTTTTTTCATCCCGTATCATCTGTAACAGAATTATTAATATTCACGGCGAGGTCGGACAACAAAGGACTTGTTCATCGTTCATGTGATAGTAGCTCAAAGGTAGCTGTTGGGAAACTTTTTATTAAATATTCCCTTTTTACAACGCTACAATTTAAAGTTTTTATCAAAAGAACTTTAAAGAAAAATTGTTTATATTAAATATGACGACACTCAAATATAAACTTCTTTACCTTTGTATAGTAAATCTGCTTGCTTGCTACTTATTGGATATCATTTTTATATTGATTTTTTGTTACAGTTACTCTGTAGAAAATATTTATTTTTCACATAAGCTCCAAAGTAATTATGGAAAACTATTTTATTATTACGAAACTGTGTTTAAAATTACAAAGAAACCACAAAACAAAGATATTTTAAACTATGAATGGAATGGAGTGTTTTGTACAATTTGAACAGCAAAAAACCCTAAAAAATAGTGTATACGAACATTAAAATTAATTATTTACAGTATTTTATCAATGTTTCATCTTTATAGCAGAAGTCGTTAAGTAAAAAACTGACACAAATGAGTAAGATATACAAAAATATTCTTTAATATCAATTCTTTCTCTGGAATAATTCAGTTGGTGCAATTATTATAACAGTTTGAAAAAAAGTATTCATTTCTCAATTGTCCCTGTTTATTATTTTTAAGCATTTATTTGTCTTAGATTAGCATCAATTCAACTATATTTTGGTAATATAACTATATTTGTTGCATAAAATATCGATTTTATAGGCTTTATCCTCAAAGTTGAAATTTTCCATTTTCTTTTAACTCAGAACTGTCAATCTATTTATTACTTACCATCTTCTGCCAGAACAGTAGCGTAATGATCAATATGATACAAAAAATAACTCATACATAAAAGGTAAGACTTATTGTTTTATTCAGTGTGTTAATTTACCTATTCTTTGTGAGGATATTTAACCACTAAATTTAATAACATAGAAATAAAAACGGACAGTCAAAACTTTTTACTGGTTTTTACGATAAGGGTAAATTATATTGAATATTTTTGTAGATTATTCTTTAACATATATGATCAAATGGGTACTGAGGGTAAGCCATTACGTTTTGTTTTGATTTTGAAAAAAAATCGTCAGTTAATAATGCTGTATTTATTTAATTGAAAATAAACATTTCTCTTTTATCCCGTAACGTACCATCCTAAAAATCACGTTCCTTGCCACGATGGCATCTCAGTTTCACTGTTTATTGACAGTATTTAAACCTAACTTAGAAGCTAAAAAATAATTTTAAAATTGTATATATGCTAGAATACCTAAAATGATAAATACGTATTGACAATGTTAAGAGAAATATTGAATGATTTAATGGTTCAGCTATGTACGATTGCATCATGGGCATGGAGATGTTAATCATTGAAACTGCCAAAGTGACTTTGTCGTCAAGAGTTTATCATCACATAGTTAAAAGATGATTTTTTTCCGAAAGCAAACATTTTTTTTAACAGAGAACATTTTGTTCCTTTGAATTTTTCAATTTCCAATTCAAATAAAAGTTGCCATTAAAAAAACGAATGATTCCAATGACGTTGACGATTGTAAAGGCGAACTGATGACCAGAAATAAGTTGTACGCGTTTAAATACTTTAAGTATTATTAAATACGGATAATGGTTAAAATACATTAACAATGCATCGTTAATTGTCATGTTGAATGTTTTATATATACTACTGTTAATTTTTCACAAGATAACATCTGCATAGCGTTTTTACGTTTTACCATGAACTTGTTTTTTGTAGAGATACGAACTTTACACAAAAAAAGATATTTTAGTATAGTCTGCAAAGTTTTATAAGCAGTGCACATCGTGGTGAAAACAGTTTGCGTGTAGCTTAATAATTAAAACACGTAATTTCCTTATACTATATACTATGACATGATAAAACTTTTCAACCACGTACTTTTATCTCGTCCAACCTGATCAATCAACACAAAACTTGTTTCCCAAGACAAAAAAGAAAAGTTTTCCCATGCAAAGAAGAAAATCACGAAGGCCAAGGGTTCCACACTTCTATTGAGAACATTATTCCGTGGAATGAAGTCCTGGGGGAGATCTAGGATATAAAATATTCTCTATTCCTCTCTGGTTCTACTTTAAGGTTCAATAAAATTACTGGAAGCTCGAGTCCTCTCTAGAAAAATATTTTCTCGAAATCTTTGCAATCTTAATCTAAAATAAAACAAATATGCCTCATGTTTATTTACGGCTTCTGCAAATATTGATCAATATTATTTACTGAAATAAGAATATTATACGTTTGTTCTACAGAAAATAATTTAATACAATATAATATAAATATTACGTTTTTATTTCTTACATAATACTTCTATACCATATAACTGCTCAGTGGTAAACTATTATTAATTTAATTATAATGAACATTGATCAACTTTTTCATATTTCTATAAGCGTCACATGCTTTGAAAGCATTTTCAGACAGTTTGAGTGCTTATACAAATTATACATTTTAATATTAGGTTAAAATTTGAAATAGTTAAAAGTTTATACGATTAAATTGGACGTTTTCAATAATAATTATAAACATAATATTTAAAAATTGCCTACATATTTTTGAACTGTTATATTAAAAAAAACGAGATGTTATTACAAGCAATATCAATATAGAATTTATTGTTAAACTGCGAACGGAAAAACTCTGAAGAGTAAAGGATTCATTAATGCACACGCCCAATATTATCCAAATTGATAGCATTAGATGATTAGTAGTATCCATAGTATTAAATGAATGCTTTGATCTTGTACAACTAAACTACAAAGACCAATAATTTTTTATCAAGAATATTCGTTTTTTGTCTTCAATTTTGAATAAGGTATCTGGATCTTACAAGTCTTTTCTACCATTCATAGCATTTTTAACTGAGGGCCATGATAATTTTATTATATGTAGAATATGTTTGATGTAAAGATATTTCACCGCAACTTCAATGTTAGTAACTTATGGGTTAATAAACAAATGAAATAACATTTCTTTTTTTTTTTTTTAATTGGGTTTTGCGGCAGCTATTTTTATTTTTAAATTGGGTTCCAATCAACATTCCAATGGTTTTTTTTTGGTATTTAGTTTTTTTTTATTTGTTTTAAATTAAATATCAATAAGTAAATGAACAACAGTCAATAATTAAAACATGGAATATGTTACGAAATAAAATTTGAAACTCGACTGCCTTTCAAATGGGTTTCAATAAAAATTGTAATATTTTTTTTATTATTATTAATATATTTTTTTACTACTTAGCTTTCTTTTATTAATGTATAATATTAATAACTGTGACTTTGTGTGGTGGCTTATTTTAATTACCCATCACCTGGCAACTTTTTTCTTTCCAAAGCTAACAAAAGTATGTTGAAATTTTCTGTGAATTTTGCTCGGTAACGTTTTTCCTTCAAACTTACTTCTAGGAAAACTTGGAAAGCGCAGAAAACTACATACAAACGAAAATAATATACTTATACAGTAAAGTTCAGAGCCTTTTAACAAAAAGTGTCCAAGTGTGTTGATAAACCCATCTACAAACGTATTCAATATAACATATTATGGAATCAGGGGTGGGCTGGAGGGAGCTCAGAGGGTCTCGTTCGATCTTTTTGTTAAATTTGAGTTAAGCTGACGAGCCCCTTGTTACTTTAAAAAATAACAATATTCTTAGATTAAATCAGTAAATTATTGTAAATTCTGAGAAATATATTATTTATAAAGGTTTAAGTGTAACATTTGAAACATGAAAGAAGAGCAAATAATGGTTCCTATTTCTGCGTAAATCTTCGACTTCTTCACTTTAGCAATCTTAAAAGGGTTAGTACATTTTTCAGCTCTTGATATTTTTTATTTTACGATAAATTGCGTATTGTTATGTTATATAACTATAAGATTTGAATTATTTAATTATTATTAGGTATAGTTGTATAAAATTGATAAAAAATCTGCCTCTTGCCTAGATCACCGCGAATATATTTAAGAATAAACGAGCTCTTTGTCAACTTATTGGAAGCCCCTTTTTTCTATTTCGTTCATGATTTACAAATTCAAAAACCCTAGAATTTGTGAAATTTCGAAAATAATCCGAAATTTGGATTTTTTTTAGCCATCCCTTAACATTCTCTAATTTTCTCAATCCCGAAATTCCGGGATTAGTACTGTCACAACTCCAAGATTTCGAGGTCGCAGAATCGGTTGGGATCTCGGGATTGGAGGCCTTAGTTAGTAAGAGCCTTAGCTCTATCGATCAAGTGGTTGTGGGTTCAATTTCCGGTGAGGTCAATAACATTTTTTTATTAACTTGAGGTGGGTGAAGGGTCAAAGAAAATCGCATGCTTTCTAAAAATCATTGATTCAGATCTATTCGACAAAACCAAAGCAAGATTCTGCAAATGAACTACCTTATTTTTAAGAACCTAAATTTTAATAACGGTGAATTCGTCCCTATCCAATAACTCTGAAAGGTTTATGAAAGCGATCATTTTATCAGTTTCACATTGGCATCGGATGACTCGTATACGATTCTTTTCGCCGGTCTGACTGACGCGTTGAAATATATACATCCAATGCGACAAATGTTTTAGATTCTCTACATATATGACGTAACAAGTGTTTGATGCATCATTTAAAAAATAAAATATTAAAATATATGCACAAACATTTTTTTTATTCGGTGATTTCGGCGATGAAAAATCAACAGACAGTTAAAATATAACTTAAAAAAATAGGCCACCAAAATATAAGCAATTCTTGGTTTAAAATAAACTTTTATGTTTTTTAATTTGTTTTTAAATAAAATAAACAGGAGCACATGTATATTTGGCTTTTTATTTATAAAGTTTTCGATGAAATTTATAATTCTATGTCAAATACCCGATTTTCTTTATAAAAAATACAAAAGTTGAGTATCATTAATAAAAACAGACTAAAATATATAAATTATTACACAACAAAGTGTTGTACAACTGGTCTCCAAATTATTTTTTTAAATGTCAAATAGTTTTAAAGTTATACTCTTTTTTCGAAAGTACCTAATGTTTTGCAAAATTTTGCAAAAATGCCCTGATGCGAATGAGTTAATAAAAAAATTGATCAAGCCAGCATTTGTACCTAAATATAATATATACAATAAAATACAAGGGTTACGGAAACATAAGAACTTTGGGTGAAGTACAGTACTTTACAACATGCTTTGTGGATGTAACTATTTTGAGCTTACACCGGATTTCATCCAAACTACTTCTATCAAAAAAACTCACCCAGTGGGTCTTTGGTTAATTAATAAAATTGAATGCAGATATGTCCCAGTGTTTTCTTTATAAAGTATCTCGATCATCATTTCTAAAATGGCTGTAGCTCATTGAAATAATGACAAATTTCAATATTTTTTGAAGATTCTATAATCTGCAGAAAGCCGTCGTTATGACAGTTAGGCACATAAACCACTCGTTGCTGGTTGAAAGTCATTTGATTCATTAAATTGGTATGCTCCAGTTTACTCAATTTTCCGAGCTTTAAAGCTGAAAGCTACCCGCAATCTGATCGAGTGCATTCTACTCTCACTCGAGTATTTGTCCTTAGAGAATAAATGGCCATTCCCGAGAAGGGATAAGTGGGGTGAAACAGGTTCAATGAAACGAATCAAGATTTTTCAAAATGCACAAAATAAAAATGCGGAAATGTTGTTTAAAATAAAAAAATAAATCACTTACGTATGATAAATAATACTTCCTTTATACCTAATTATGGATTCTTTTTATAAACGTCTTATATGCTCTTAAAATTTATTTTATATGTGAGTATGATAAGAAGTCAAACCTTATTTATAATAAGCTTTTGAAATTGTATGTTTAAAAGTATTACTGCGGTTTCAAAACAAATATATGCGTTGTTCCAAGAATTTTATTCATAATATGAAAGACATGTAAAATAAATATTGATAATTTTGTAATTCCACTGGTTGCGCTATTAGGCGTGGAAAAAGTTTTGCCTCTTCAGAATTATCTTCAAACTAAGTTTTTCGTAAAACTTTTATTTTAAATGAAAATTTTGAATCCGGAACTATTTTTTTATTAATAAAAAATTAAGATTAGTGTTTATACGTTGACGCAAAGAGAAAACATATACTAAAAAATAACTGTCATAATAAATTAATAAACTGTGGGATACACAGCTTAAAATACTTGTGTTTTGAAGGGAAAAACTATCGGAATAAATATTATTGCCACCCGTTTTGCTTAAGTTTTAATTGATCGAAAACTGATTACTACTAAAACATTTGTCTTTGTTTTTTAATTCACTAACCATATTATACAAAAAAATGATACAACGATGGTACTTAAGAAATATATACCACAGCTTACCATGAAGGGAAACTCCTAAATGTAATGAAGAAAATAATTTTGTACAGTAAACAATTTAAATAACGATATCATAACAACACATGAAATACATAAAAATTTAAGTCTTTATGCGGAGAGTGATTTAGGTCAATTCATTGAGACTTTTCATTTATAAACATAGAAGGTCACTTTTAGGCTCTTGACTATCAATGGTGGAGAGGCATTATATATTTTTAAAAATACTCATTTTTACTGATGTCACTATTATTTAATATGTAAGTTAAGTTTTACTTATGCATTATCAATTAATTAGTTGATAATGCTTGTCATAAACGAAACCGGTCCAGATCATATTAAATAATACTTGAAATTATAAAAAATGAGTATGTAATGTTTTGCAATTATATAGAGGTATTCTCTTTCTTCATACCTAAGCAAGCCACGAAGTCTCGAACGCCACAACTTATACCATGGAATTGGACTAACTAGTACATACGCCCAAACAAAGACATTCAATACACCAGGCAGGTCTTGAGTAGTTACTCCAAAGACACTCTCAGTCATGGAAAAAACTGCAGATTTATATGCCAAAGGTTCGTTGCGTGACTAGACATGGTCGCATAAAATTATCGGATAGGAATGCAGTGGTGGGTAAAAGAGAGCAGGTTAACTCTGTCTTATTTCTGTCTTTCTATTCCAACTCTGTGCGACAAAAGAGTAAGAAGTAATTTTTTTAGAAAATCATTTTGAAAATAGACTTTATTTGGATCACAATTATTAAGGGTTGAAATTATCTTGCTAAATTAAACTAACACTTTTGACAAACATTATGATAGAAACCAACAGGAAAATTAAGCATTAGAAATATATTATATTGGTGTGCAGATAATTTTAAATGTTTAATTATTTGAATGCTTCATAAGTAAATACAAAATATTACACATATAACGAATACAAACATTTTTATATTGAAGTGGCTTTGTTTATTAACGGAACTGTTTTCATTTTCTATTTAAGTACGTGTCCGTTCTCATACTCTTTTCTGTGAGGAAAATACAAAAGTAAATTGAACGAAATTTCCAATATATAAACATAATTAAAAAATTCTACCCTTATTTACACCATGTTTCCCTCATCCACATGCGGGAATCGTCGAATGGCACATTTCACTCGTTATTGACTTCTATGGGAGCTCACCGACTAAGTCAGGGCTGCTGGCATGAAGGGGAGGAAAATCCAATGAATTAACAGGAGCTCTTATGGGAAGGATATCGTGCTGCAGTATTGAGCGTTGACCGAACGTAATTGACGTAAAATGAAAGCTTTTATAGATTCTTTTATATCGCTTTGTTATCTGATTGTGAAAGCACTTTTTTTATAAACCGTGAAAATTCAACATTTCTAACTAAATCTTTTACATATAAAATATGAAATAATCTGAATAATTTGGTTTCACAAGAATTACAAAATAACATTGATAATTATTATATATGCTTTTAAACTAAGCTTTTTTTAAAGTCATAGCGATAGAGTTCCACCAATTTGTTTCGTTTTAATCAATATAACGTTACTATCGTTGTAAATGTTTATTTATGGAATATTAATGCAATTGGATTCATAGATTCAATAAAATTTAAGATAAACATTACAAAACGTTAAAAACATCTTCAATTTTTTTTTCTTACTCTATACAGTCCGGGGTGAACCTTGGCCACCCAAATTAATCATCTGCAGTCAGCTCGACTCTTCGCCTACGCCAGTTGCTGACCACCAGCACTCACAGGTCCTGTGACGCCATTCATCCAGTAAAGCAAAGCTTTGTTTTTCCTTAAAAGCATCAAAATATTTGACACGTTTTGTATATTTATTCACATTCATGCATGATATATGTTCAAATCAGCGGAGGCGTTGAATTTTAATAAATTTATTAAATCTGGTTCACCGTAGTGGTCATTAGGCACATGTCTGTGCCGACGTTGTTAGATGCCATGTTCTTAGACAGGACCAATTTTTTTTCGCTAGATCTTTCTTAACACTTTATTTAACTCAAATTATGGTATGATGAAAACTACAAATAATACTTTATTCAATTGTTTTTTATTCCATAAATAGCAAAGATGTGTGGTATTTTAGAATATATTTTGTCAAAAACCGCTGAGAAAACAATATCATTAACACTTCAGCAATATCCATATTCAGAATTGTACATAATGTTTTACCTTCGCAACTGCGTAAGCAATGTACCTAAAAGCTTTCTGCGACATTTAAAGTTTTCATACGTCATGTAAGCTTCCAGTACCTACTCTAGTAAGCATGAGTTTCGATTGGTTATATGTACGCTAGTATATACGATTTGTGCACATATAATGAAGCCTTTGTATTTTCATGTAAAGTGGATAATGCTGTTTCAAGTACTTCAATGAGAGATTGGTTCTGCATAGATTTTCAATTAAACAATTGTCGTGTTCACAATGTACATATATAGGCAAGGGAAATATGTTTATTGATTAACGCTGAACATGTATGTTTTTCAGTAGGGTCTTTTTAATCGGGTTACAGATTTATATTCAAGTATTTAATATTGTATAATGTCTAAATTCTTTACCCCCTTACTAATCTCATTAAAAACGGGTTGCATCAAGAGTTTTGAGTCTACTGTTAGCTCTATTCAAGACTGTGGAGTCGTCAAAAAATACCGCGATTATTTAATTAATATCTAGATCTATCGTTTTTTTTTTTTTTTTTAACTATGTCTGATATCAATTTGGAGCATATGAAATTCAAAATTATGATCTCTGTAAACATAACCAACGACCTGGACTTCTTACGCAGTGACCGGGAAAATGTATTTTAATTTAATTCAAGAAGAGAGTAAGGGTCTTCCAATTTTCACGACTCCCGCTACAAAGCACTAGTTATGTCCTTATTTTTCGAAATGTATAATATAAACTAAAAAACAATTATTTTTGAGATGTTCTATCAAAATTTCATATCGTCACAGTACTAGCAAAGTTGGTATGTAATTAACCATTATTTTTAAGCAATCAGCAATTGAAAAAGTGAACTTTTACAATCAAGATGATAAGCAGAGAAAACCAATAAATCGGCATTCATTTACTCGGTGAAAAAATCCAACAATATCACTGCGCACTTATCTCATCTTTGTAGACTATTTTACTAAGTCATGTTTGCAAATACGGTAAAAAATATGGTTCAAACAATGCCTTTGAATTGTTATTTTAATTATAAATGCATTGAATTCTCATCAATCATATAGACACTCAACAGTGTCTAAGACTTTTTTTTCAATATCACTCATCTATAAGTTGATCACTTTGGAAAGCTTTCAGGCAAGATGTAGCAAAGTTCTAGCAGTGGATGGCTGAAGTGGTCTTGGATCTGAAAGTTATCGCCAACCGAATCATTTAGTTTTTGAACCACAAACAATTTTGCATAAGAAAAAAATCTGTTCTTACTTTTTTCTTTCTCATATGTTTCCAACACATTATTTTGAATTGATGGTTTGTTTCATCTGATACAATGCAGTTTCGTACCTTTTTCATCATATAAGCTGTTATTGAAAAGCATTTACAAGAACTAGCTGCAAGCCCGTTGCCCTCAACGGGGAGATTTTTTTGCATTTTTGATAAATCATATATTTACTGGCGTGGAAAATCAAATGCAAACTTATTTATTGAATAAGCCAGAAGGTTTAAGCATAATTAATTCCCTAAATAGTTTTTTTTAAGAATACACCCAGTCCTTTTTAAGAATTAAAATAAAGCCGGATTGTAAAAAAACACGCAAATATCTAAAAAAACGTGAATTCTGGACGTGGACCAAAGCAGGACTTCACTGTAAATAATCAAAATTTACGTCTGAACCAAATTTAAATTAAGAAAAAAGAATTAGACCCATAGTAAAAAAAATGTTATGATTTTGTTATTTTAAACAAAAGAATAGTATGTCATTCAACTGTGACAATAACAAGAGACAGTGGAGGATGTCGACTAATAAAATATTGAGAAACCGTGCTACATATAGGATGACAAAAATCATCAAAACAGAGGGCGGTGTTGTTCACTCTAAAAATTTTGAGAACCCGTATCACATATAGGATAATCGAAATTAATTGCAAATTTTATCCAAATGTATGAAAAATAGTCAAAATATATTCTCATACATCATGAAAAAATTAATTCATATTTATAATATATTTTATTTACAAGAATTTTTACTCAGTACTCATTCTTCAAATCAAACATAATAAACAATTTATAGAACTAGATATAATTGTTTTATCAATTTAAACACTTGATAGAGAGACATTGTTTTATAAAAATAAAACGATTTCGTTCACCACAGTTTTGATAAAATGGATTTCGATCGATGTATAGAATTCCGATTGAAGGCATGGATGTCTTTAATATTTCAACTTCTTTTTAACCCATTCTATCCTAAAATACAGGTGAAACAAGAGAGATTAACTAAACCAGTGGAGGGTAACCTACAGCCTCTTGGCTACTCTGATACGGCCTTTTGACTTGATCAAAATACTCACTTTGATCAATAAACTATACGCAAGCGTTTGGAAAAAGATGGTAATCTACCCATTATGGGATGTGTTAACGTTTTCTTTATTAAGGCCTTATGTTGAATCAGATAAATGAATGTGGCCTTTCGAAATGAAAAGGTCCCCCACTCCTGAACTAACCACTAGTGCTGTCTTAGTACCTTCCTATCCTTAGGAGTTGTTGTAGAAGCACATCTGTTGAGATGAACTCCATTAGGAGTCAATACGCTTCAAATTGATAGCAAACTTGGAAAAAAATGATTCATACTGGGTATAAATATATATATTTTTATTATTAAAATATGTTCTATTCAAAGCAGTGGTATGTATCAAGAATTCAAAAATATTTTCACGATTTTAATATCCTATTCAATAATATGAAAATATATTATAGTTTGCATTATTATTCTACAAGCTCGTGCATAGCTTCAAACGATAGTTTAATGCACATTCTGTGTTGATCGGTAATTCGATTTGACAGCACTGAAATGTATCCCGGTTTTATCGACTCAGCTTCCTGGAATATGCATTTCCAGTAACCCAGGTGCAAAATAAATTATGTTATATAAGAAAAGGCGTCGTGCAAATGTCGTACTGTTTTCCGATAAACTACGGGATAAAATGGCATCCTTTTTGACAATTGGATTTATATTTTTGAAATGTATTGCTGATTCTAACGTCCATTTTGTAAACGATATTGATGGCTTGGTTCTATTGTGCGACAACTAAAAATTAGTAGTTTTATGATATACATAGCTTACGAAAGGTTTGACACATCTTAACTGAGTAGTAAAAAAGTGATTATTATTATTTGTCTCGTCTTTTTAGTCAATCATGTATCTCAATTCAAGACCCTTAAAACGATATTCGTGTTGTAATTTATATGAAACTGAAATGTTGTGTACACATCTTTATTTTCATCATACAAACATTATACAGAGAGAAAACCTTTTAACTGTTTACAGTAAGTTTGCTTTTGTGAATATATAGAAGAGTGGTATTCAAATAATATATGTAAAATTACACAAAACGATTTTGACTTATAGTTATACAGCTAGGTCATCGATGTGTATTTTGGCTTGTCAGAATTATATCACGAAAAGTCTTGTTTAAATCAAGATTTTACAAAAAAAAATGAATACAAAGTGAAACGAAGCAGATAGCCTAACATTTAAACAAAAATGGTATTGTTTTGAAATATCTAAATGACTGAATATTTTTGAATACTTTTTACAAGAAAAACATTCTTTAATAATTAATAGAACTGTGTGTACATATTTAAAAAGAAGCGACTTAAAGCCGACTTTACATTCATTTTTTATACGTCACATAGGTATATCTTTGTGCTACGGCATTTTTTTTAAATCGATTAAAGATGAGAGTGTAAAAAATTCAAAATTCAAACCCGCGAACACTACAACCAAAGAGTGCGGTTGTGATAACTTAGCTACAAAGACATAAATTTGTTTATTTTATTTATATATCAACAAAACGATTATTTTTTGGTGAAAATCGTTACATAAAAAAATAACAAATTTAATTTCAACTAATGCAAGTCTAAGCTTTTTATTTCAACAAAAGCTCAGACCCTTGGGATAGTGCCTGCAAAATAATGGAGATTAAAGAAGTTTGTTATCACATTTAAAATTCTGAGCAGCACTTGAGACGTGTATTAATCTTGCGCGTTTTATGCGCTCGTGAAATATTGGGAGCCTTATTATTATTCTTGCAGTTTTTTTATAAAACTTTATTCCGATTTTATTTTATAGTAAAATATTCCGTTTCTCTAAGATGGTTATTTTTTACTCGTCAATAGTATGGCGCCACAAATACATTCAATAACATGTTATTGCCATACATCACACAGTATATTTTATATCTGCTTATTCTTATGGATATGAATGAGTTTTGTAAAAAAAATCAAATAAAATGAGTAGGCTTCTATCAAAATTAATCATAAAATGAAGCGAAATATATGTTGTTTTTGTGCGAACTATACAAGTTATTACACACCCTCTCAGTTAGCCCATGTCATCAAGTAAGTGTGTGTCTGAGCATAAGTGTTTAGAATTTATTTATCGTAACGCACAGTACACTCAGATATTATTCTTTCTCCATGGCCAATATATTATAAGTATCCTATTAAATTCTTCTACTGCTCTTAAAATTAAATTGTTTTATTTTTCTTCATTGTAAAAGTCTTAAATTTATAATTTATCGATCTTATGCAATGTTAATTAAATAAATGAATTCGGCGCTAACGTAATTAAAGTTAATTTTTAATTAATATAACATTAAATTTGATTGCTTTGGTATTCCGCTTTTTGTGTTTCAAAACGATGCACGTGTTTCGCCTCTTTGAAAAAATCATCAACAGACTTAATATCGCCAGTTTACGAAAAGGTTACTGGTATCCAATTCGTTTTCATATCAGTACTGGTATCCACATATGTATATACCTAAGCTTGTGTATATTTAAACATATTTTCTATCACGTTAAGTCGAATTACTTCATTTAAAAAAAAAAACCTACAACTTAAAAACATTGCCATTTTTTCCCTAAAAATCTTTTTATTGTTCAAAAATAACTCGGATTCATTGGATTAACAAAATAACGATAAACCATTAAAGCTGTTAATGATCTCGATAAAAGTGTTTTCCAATCTCTAAGTCTTTTAAGAGCTTATACAGACCGAGAATTTAAATATAATAATCGATTGAACGAGCGGATCAGTATTTAAGAAATAGATTATCAGCCGTAATAATACGCATTATTCGAGAGAAACGTGAAATGAATACAAATTTAAGACCTTTAATGCGTAGAAGAATTTAAAATTCTACATGGCCTAAGGATTCCAAAGCTAATTGTGTGGAATAAATATGGATAATTGTTTTCTTTGGTTGTAATTCAAGACAGCCATTATTATTTTATTTACATTACGTAGATTTTAGCCATTCTCAAAACATACTAGAATATTTTAAAAAATGCTCTACCAGCCAGTAATGGTAAATAATATATTGTTAAGAAACATCAAACAATAAATCTTTAGTGGAACTAACGGTTTAAAGATGTATTAAATTGAATGCATATCAAAGTATTTTTTTAAATCCATGTCCGCTCCCAATGTGGAGCATACGGCCTCCTAATGGAGGTATCTCAACAGAAGTTTTTTTTCTACGATAACTGTTTGTTACTCAATCGCTCAACCTAACTTTTTTTAAAGTGAGTAGTAGGAACAGAAGGATAAGGCTAGAACATGACTAGTGGTTGGCTAATCGCTATTGCTACACCCAGTCATTAAAGGATAAGAAGGATGGGAGGAGAGGAAATTATGTGAATTGACATCACAAACACCCAGTCTTCGATCACAACTTTGAATTGAATAATTCTCAAATTCACTGTGATGTGACCGGGAATCGAACACAGACTTACGTGATTGGTAGAGCAAGCTCTAACTAAGTAGGCCACAGCAAGCGACAAATATTTTAGATCTATAACTACGTTATTATTATGAAGTCTTCAAAACAAATAAGTTTAAATTGTAACAAATATGAATTTTAGCTTAAGAGAATAGAATTGTAGATAAATAAGGGTATTATTTGCAAACACGACTCATTCCAAAAAAATGAAACTTGAATTTCATTTTGAAAAAACCATGTACATTTTAAGTATTTTTAGTTTTACATTACTTTGGAATGACATTTTGTATGTTATAAAGACATGTTTGCGACTGATTTCTAAAAATACTTTTATCTATTTATTTTTATCTACTAAATTACATTAATGGTTCATGTTTAAACCGTTTTGCACTGAGTCGGTTTTTTTATAAGCCCTACTTCACACAATTTTTATTGCTACTATAACCGCAGTTCTGACTATTGCATAAAGCCAGAAAAGCTAGTAGCAAAATATAACAATTCTTGTAAAACTTCATACATTTATATTTTTACCTTAGTAAATTTTATATATTTTAAAAGAAATCCCCCTCGCTATGTTCAAATTTTATCTCAAGAGTAATTCCTGTTCTTTGCATAAATTTAAAGTGTTCCATAATACACCACCCAGAAAGAGTTCTGGCTAAAGGATTCCTTATGAAGGGTAAAAGTGATGAAATTAATTAAGTTTTATAAATACGCTGTTTTACTGAAAACACTGCTCGCGGATTTACGCCTGAAAACTTTTCACGCAACAAAAACTTGCTCGCCTCAGACGAGAGCGAGAATACTTCACGCAAAAACAACCCAAGTCACTTAATTATAAATTTAAACATTTTTTTTCTAAAATTGATGATTTAATGTCATTATGGCATTTTTTAATAGATTAAGGATTACAGTGTTTTTTATTAAATATAGTTTTATATAATATCATAATATAAAACTATTTCATTTTTTTGTGAAAAGGTTTAACAATTACATAATATACATAAAATTATGTCGCATTTTTGACTCTTTACGATACGATATTTTACCTTTAATAATAAGAATTACAGAATAAGCTCATATAATTACAAGATCTTTCTTGCCGATGATTCATGGTCCTACAATAGGAACATTTTAGAAATGACATTCGGATAATCAATTGTATTTTTATAATTTCAAAGTATTTTTGTTACTCCTTCGATTTTAATTTTAAAAAAATATTGCACATTCGTTCAAAATAAATAAATATATAAAAAAAAAAAACTTTTGATTTGCGTTGTCATTATCATTTTAAAATGTGGTTTCATGTTGCTACATCTGGTTTGATATACTATACCTTTGTTGCATTTTAATGCGATATAAATATTTCCGCTTTTTAGTATAGTTTACAATATTTGTTAATAGAAAAAATGAAAACTTTTTGTTATAATTTAAGTTCATTATTTATAATTCATTATAATTTTTGTAACGATGACATTATTTATGTAAACTAAGCAAAAGGTGCTTCAAATTAAAAATGTAATAATATATTCACTCAGTAAAAAGTGCTATATTTACTGTACTGGGTGTCTGATTATGTAAATTGACTGCAATTATCTTTCTCATAAACTTGATAAAAGTTGAAATGTAGCCCTTCTTAGCAATCGCGTTTAAGACTTTCAGGATGTAATGAAGTAACTTTTAACCTATTGTGTAATAAAAAGCTTTGTTCTTTTTGAAACTTTCCCTTGCTAACAAAAATATATCTTTACACGTGATTTTAAATAAATCTCATGTCTTTTTTTTGTTTCAAATTTCATAACTAATTTTAGATATTTTTATCTTTTTTTATTAATATCGTCGAAAAAGACTTATATTCTTTTGACTCCCTAAATGAGAATTTATAATGTCTAAAGATTTCTTTTCACCTCTCTTATTTTTAAACAACAAGTCGTGTTGATAGCGACTAGTTAACCACTATTCCTGTCTTTGATCTATCCTAATATCCATTCTCTCTACGAAAAATAAAGAGAAATAAACTGAGTAACATACATTTTTTCATTAAAATTCTTTTTTAGAAAGGCATATGCCCTACATTGGAAGCGGATATGAATTAAAAAAAAACATAATATCAATGAATTAGGAAGTATGTTTTACAAAAAAATGGAAAACAAATTAAAACTGTTCCTATCTAAAGAAAAAATAATGCACATGAAATTTGAAAGTATTTTGATTTATGTAACATAAAAACAATGTTACGGAACAGAAGTTTTGTTCTAACGGAAAAAATCAAATCACAATGGTGTGTGTAGTTGATATCATCGTAAGATTTGTAAAGATTAAAGTCGCAAACGTCTTGGGAATGCACACAGTATGATTGTCCATTTATCTGTGCTTCATAAAATTGATACTGTTTACTAGTACTAAGAAAAAAGACACTTTTTTGTCGAACATAAAGACGTAGTGTCAGAAAAGAAATGGGTTCATATAAGTTGGTCACAAACAAACATTTATAGTTATCATAATAACTAGCTTAAAACGTATTCGATTTGGCTGAAAAATATTTAATTCTTGGCTACAAGCCATTGTAAAACTGTAACACTTATGATCATTTAAAATACTCTTATTTTTACACAGAATACCATTAATTTGTTTCATTCTAGAAAAAAATCTCGAAATCAATTGCTAGAAAACGTTTGGAAAGTGAATTTCTCGAAAGGAAATTGCTCGAAGTAAAAGTTCTTCAAAAAACCAATTTCTCGAAAAATTAATAAGAATAGTGTTATGAAAGAATTCAAATTTTGATAATGCATGATAAAAAGAAAAATAAATTAAGTCATGAAAAAAAACCTATAACAAATGGATAGATAAGATTTTTAATTTAGTCTATTAAAAGAAGTGTCACATAACATAAGGCAAAAGTTCTTATCACAAATTTTCAAGTTCAATAAATATACGTGTTTCACATTCATAAACATTTTGAGTAGAACATAAGAGTGATTTTGATAATAGTCGATAATACTGCCTAAAAAAATGTTTCGACATGAAACCGACCGGAAAAAAGAGTAAAAAAATCTACAAATGTATATCAAATGTTATAGAATGCCAAGTGCGCACTATTGTGCTATGATATTACACAGAATGAATGAAATTAGTCGAAATAACTTTTAATTGAGCAATTTTATTTTTAGAATCTTGTATTTCAAGATTCTGAAGCATTTAAGGAAATATACATTCGAGCAACTGATTTCGAGCAATTGCCGAAAAATTTACTAGGTACCTTAATAATTGAAGGACATTTTTTTAAAAAACAAACACTATTGGTGTGATTCAAACATTATTTTTTTATTATTAAAACATGCATTTGTGTCAGATATAATATCGAAATATTAAGTAAGTATTTTTACTAGAATTAATATATAGGTATCCGATATAACATTTTAACTGATTATAATTAGTCACATGGTTTTTTTTAGCGCAGATGTTACCTGAATTTTTTTTCGCCGGCAGAACCGCAATATTTTTTAATCACTTAAAGATGGCATGGCTGTATTTACCTGCATGCGCGCGCATGTCTCGGGAAAGCAGCGCCCCCGAAGGTCCTGCGGCGAGACAGCGGTAACTCGCGCTATGAACATCCGCTCTGAATTCACTTCCGGCAAATGGGGGGAAGTACAGGGTTCCGTTGCTCAGAATCTGCCTGTAAAGAATGAATAGTGTACATTAGAATACATTACTACTGATAAAGCTAATTATTATGAAAGTAATACTTTATACACCGTTCAAGTGAGAAATTTTACCATATAATTTATTTTTGTACAGATATTTTTTAAAAAAAATCACGTGAAATTTGGTAATAATATTGACTGTGGAAATGAAAAAGGATGTAACCCACAGTTTTTCCAAAACAGCTTTTTTCGATAATCACAATGTATACAACTTGATACACATTCTATCAAAAGGATGTAATCTGAAAATGCCAAATTAGTATCTAAATTTAGCTTTTAAGTTTGAAAAAAGATGTGCTTGCAAAAATTTAAGCCAAGAAGAAAGTCTGAAAAAAAGTTTTTACTAGACAATTTCTTAAATTAATATTAGATGATGTCAATTAAACACTTGTTTGGAAGCTTCGTGCATTTTAAGGTTGTGTTTGTGTCATAATTTGCATATGGCCAAAAATCATCAAAACACGTTTTTTGTGCCTCCTATAAAGTTTGCTTTGTGTGGGTTACGTCCTTTTCCTTTTCCACAGTTGATATATGAAAACGTAAATCATACTTTTCTCCCCTTTTTTAATACGATTTGAATATACATATACGTATATATATATGTAATAGTTCAAATTTACACATAGGCGGGTTACAGTTCACTAACGTAATGTAAATTCTACTCTGTCCATTTTTATAGTTAATTTATACAATAACTTGTTAATACATACATTGAGTTGCTAAAATTAATGTAAATTTTAATGATGTAATTAATATTCAAATAATACTGATATTTCATGTAAGCATTGACGAGATTCACAAAGACTTTCAAAATCGAATTTTGAGTGTACAAAAACTATAAAAAACATTGTTTGCGGAATTAGAATTGAAACGAAATATTTTAAATCTGATGAAAGATGTATCAATATTGAAAGATTCACGAATTTATTAGCCTTTCAATGATGTATTTTTATTTTAAGAAACCGCTAGTTATTTATGCAAATTATCCGTATATTTTTGTGATACATTTTTTAATGACCGTGATTCCAATTGTCTACATTTGTTGTGATACCGGTATTGACAATTGGAATACGAGTTCGTTATATGAAATCCCGATATTCTGGTATTGTTATATCTATCCGGTATTGTAATCCCTGATCGCATATCAATAAAGATATTACCGGTTACGAACCAGCTTTGTATTAATAGTCTATCTTTGCGTTTCTTTTTGTAGAATTAGTGATTCAATTAATCACCCAGCAGCGAACAAAAGGTCCATAAATCGAATGGACATGAATATCTGCAATGGTTTTCATGCTTTCATTTGGTCTGTTTCATCTTTTATTTTCAGGAAAAGTTACACTGACGTTTCACCGTTCACTGTAATTCATTATCGATTTCTGTTTTCAACATAACCTATTAAATTAATTCATATTTTTAACGATGACTGACATTCTCATACAAATAACAACATAATGACAATAGTGAAATATTCAGTATTGTAAAATCTAACTGATGAAAAAATCCAACACATACATAGCTCTATCATTAATGAAAATAGTATCAACCAAAGTAACCTTTATGTGAATGATTCAAAATAGCAATGGACCAACTTCATTTAAACAATTTTCGAGATAATGGTATTCAAAATTGATGACCTATAAAGTATTCTCTCTGTCGCTTAAAGTATTGTCAATTTTTTTAAGTTTTTCAAAATATTTAAATAGCTAAGTGTGATTGAAATTTGTAACACAAATAAAATTATTATTGTCATTTTACATATTATTAATTCATGTCCGCTCCCAATGTGGAGCATATGACCTCCTAATGGAGGTATCTCAACAGAAGTTTGTTTTACGAGAACTGTTTCTTACTCAGTTGCCCAACCTCACTTTTTTTCAAAGTGAGTAGTAGGGACAGAAGGATAAGGCTAGAACAGGACTGGCGGTTGACAAATCGCTATTGATACAGCCAGTTATCAAGGGATCTGATGGATGGGAGGAAAGGAAATGATGTGAATTGACATCACAAACACCCAGTCTTCGATCACAACTTTAAATTGAATAATTCTCAAATTCAAAGTGATCTTATCGGGAATCGAACCCAGACCTGCGTGATCGATAGAGCAAGCTCTAACCAACTGAGCCACAGCAGGCGATATTTTATAGCACTTGCCAATTTTTTTATTGTGAGATTTCGAAGAGATTAATGGTATATATGATTTTATCTGACTATTTATTACAGCGATAATTTTTAAGAGTTTCCATTAGGCAGAAAATAATTGAGTATGTACAAGCGACTGCAAATTTACTGACTTTTACATTAACCGGTGATGGTTCAAAAATGAATAATTGTCTTTGATGCTAATTTCTTTCCACCAAGTGATCTTAAAAACTGGGCGTAAAAAAATTGATGGGATATCCACAAGTCCTGTACTAGCTCTACCTTTCTCTAACTATTTCGAATAAAAAGAGATTGGAAAACTAATTGAGACTTCTTGTAAAAGAACTATTGTGTTAGACATTTCGAGAAAATCATATGACCAAATAGTATCGGTGAGTAGAAAATATAACAAAAATCAATCAAAACATAAATTTAAGAAACTTTCCGTTTGGCAATTGAAACATTGAAAAAGCAAGCGAGTAAGCTGAAAAAAAACAGGACCGATTACCACTCAACTACGGGTTTTACAATAACAATTTTAAATGCATTTATTAAAACCTTTTTCATAACTAAACAAAAATCCTAATAAAAATCCGAAGTAAATATCTTTCTGTATTTTGTAATAATACATATTCAATCTGAATGACTTCCAAGTACTATTAACGTTTCCATAGAAACCGTGATGAAAAGATCTATTTATTTGATAAATATTTTCTAAGAACTCTGTTTTATGTTTATACAAACTGATACCAGTACATATTATTTGTAGAGGGAAAAGATATATTATGTATAACATTCAATCATATACATTAAACCTTGGCCTGTAATCATAAGTTAATAAAAAAATGTTGTACTTACTTCTCGAATATATCAATTATCAGAAACGGTGTTTATAAGATAATGATTAATTAACGTTATATAAGTCAATAATATTACAAACAAATTTTGTTTGAACAAGTGATTTGAATTCTATTGTATTTCTTACAAGAATATTAATAAATAATTTAATCGAAATGGTTACAGTTTAATTTTTTTTATCACATTAGGATTTTTTTTTGATTTGTTTGAATTTAGTTGAATACTCCAATAGGAAATATAAAAATCTTTGAATTATTATATACTAATATTATTTATTATGTAAAAAACTATGTTGAATTGAAGTCTCATTTTCAAAGCCCATACATGTCTAAATATATTTTTTTTGTTAATCAATCGTTTCAGTCAATGTAAGATGAAAAGCTGACTGAATGTTCGAGTGGAAAACGTCGTTGGATTCGGTTTCGGAGGTCACAAGTTCTAATCCCAGTACAGGCAGTTTTTATAAATTGATTTTCAACTGATTTATGGATTTTTGTCCAAATGCATAGATTTATGTAATGTCTAAAATTCCCTACCATACATCCTATCCTAAAAACGGGCGTAGTGAAAGCAATTAACAAATCACTAGTCCTCTCTTAGTTATATCCTTTTAACCTTTTTCTATTTTAAAATGAGAGGTTGAGCAACTAAGATACAAACAGTTCTTAAAGAAAAACTTTGAATGGTTTAAGCTACATTAGGAGTATATATATTTAAAAACGATTTAATACTGTTTTCTGGATTGTTTATTATTAATATGTGAAGTATATAAAACACTAGTGTTTTGTCGAGTTGTTATCGAGTACCAATCAACTTCTGCGATTGTCATAATACAACTTGTATGTAATTTTAAAAGGGAAAATTTAATTGACAAGCCGTATTTCATACATTTTTTATCTGGTAATAAATATACATATATTGAGCTCCTCTGTTTTAGTGGTCGAGCTTACGCAGGTGATACAAAGATGTAGCGAAGAGCTTTTCACGTAAAAGCTTTACGTCTCTGCATCAAACTAAAGTGCTTTCACCATATATACCCAGCTATCAAATTCTATTTGAAACTGTAGGTATTGAGGGTGATCCTCTTTTCTAAGCATTACTTACGAAAAAACATAGCATTAAGTGGATTATTTTGAAGGTTTTATACTCGAAACTCCTGCCGTCCAAACTTGATTTATCGAAATCGATACCATGTTTGATGTTAAGTGAAATAGATTTTTCTTTGACAATTTTTTCCTCTTTCAATATCAATGAACGAAATGCACTTCAAGCAATGATTTTATTCAACAAGCGTTTATTGTAACATATAGTATAAGTGATTCATTGAATTTCCAATGAAATATCAACATATTTTCATATATGTATATTATATTTTATAATTCAATTTCTAGTACTAATAAATTAAGTAGAAATTTAAGCTACAAAATATTTTTTTACTGATGCTGTTAACAGTAAGTCATCCAATTAACTGTACAAAGAAACTCGCCTGTTCTCGGTTTTTTTTCAAATAAATAAACCGGCTAACCGGCTTAAACCGAAATTGTTTTCAAAATAATGTAATACATCGCAAACCAATATTTTAAAAAATAAAAAATAAAGAGCATTTTGCTTACCTAATCATTAACTAATAGGTGCGTAAAAGAGATTTTTTAAAGCTTTGTCTGCTCCTTATATTACATGAACCATATAGATTGCAAATAAATTTAATCTTAATAAATATATTTTTATTAAGATTAAAAATACTCGACATATAATGAATAGTTGTATAAAAGTCCATTTTTCTTAAGGCGAAAAGAGGTTTTCAATAAACCTCGATTAACCATGGAAAATAAACCGGGTTTCGGCTTTTTTCAAAACAGGCAATAAACCGGTTAACCGGTTTAGGTTTAACCACTTGAACACCAGCGTCTAACCGGTGATTCACGATATTTTTTTGTTGAAAATAAAGATTTTTCAATATGTAAAAACATATTGGGATTGTGTCGTCTATTTTTGAACTCAACGACGTCTAAAATGTTTGATAAATCTTAATTGTTTGGTATTATTTTTAAATAAATTCAACCGATTTTGCTAGGGCTACCTATTGAACGATTTTTTTTATACAAGAATCGTATTTTGAAATGTATTTATCACAATGATATATTTCATATAATATATTTAAATTGAGATATAATTCTATCTAAATGACGAAACTTCGATCGGTATCCATATTACTGACTTAAATTAAAATAATATAAAATTAAATTAAAAATATATATTCATTGTGTGTTGTGACAACCCTGCACAAGAAATAGACTAAGCCCATAAATGATCCCACAGCACAGCATTTGCTATACATACATATGCCAGGACATACTAGAACATCTTAAGACTATACATTATCTAATTCAAACCACTTTTTATGCAATTTCTATTGTTTCTAAAATCGCAGGCAGTTAAGTGGTTAAGCCGGGCTAATTCTCTAGTTAACAGTGATAAAATTAAATAAAAACAGCATATGGATTTATTAATTTCGTTGCTTACATGTATGTTTAATTTTAATAAATCTATTAAATTGTTTTTTTACAAAATGTAATATCATTCTTTACGTATTTTAATTACTGACTCGTAAAATGATGACATGATTTTACAAAAATTTTAATATTTACTAATCATCAAATATGTAACTTTTAATCAAAATTGTAAACTTGTTATGTCACTGTTTGTGTTAATAATTGAAACACGATTCTCCTATTTGAAAAGCATTTTCAAACCGTTAAGCTGCTATTCAAAGGGCCAAATCACATGCCACAAATACTTACACATCTGTGGAACAATAAATGTATGTGGTGCTTTTTATTTTTAATGAATTTCTACAATCTACTACCGAAGCCATCAAAAAGATTGTCACGATATTTAGACATAAAGTAGAACATCTATACAATGAAACAATGTGGGCAAGAAAGTTTCCGCAAAAGAAGGTGTTTTAATACATTATTTTTTTCAAAAAGTAAGCCACAAAATGCCTGGTCAGTAATGTTTTTATGATTGGGTTGAAAAAATAAAAGCAAATTTTTTCGCGACATTGTTTCCAAGACAACGACATATGTTCTGAGCGTTATGTTCCGCGACATCTTGCTACATTCGTCTCGTAGACTAACGGTCGCCAACACTTAGGAAGTCACTCACAATTAAATTAATAATTTTAAGTCCCACAGACCAGTGAAAATTTCTCGTAGACCTCCACTTTGGTGACCGCTGTCTTCGAGCTTAATTCACGCAATTTTGATCAATTTTTCAAGCTTTAAAGTTGTAAGCTTATCAAAAGTAAAATATCAGAGATTCACGTTTTAAGCATTTGAACCGTAAAATTCATAAGTTTCGAATCGCTGAAATCGCACACTAGCTTTCTTGCTATACAACATGAGAAACTAAAATTATCGTTTTCACTCTGAAACGGCAAAAGTGCAACGAAGAAAAGCAAACATTCTCTCTTATAAGTTTAAATATGCGCTTAATTATAATATCAACGAAGCAAAATAGCTACTAACTTATTGTGCAAAGTGCAACTTGCCTTTTGTTGCACTCGTAATGAATAATGTCTACGGTAATTAATTAAAACAGCACGTAAACAAAAGATAAAGAATGCAATTAGATTTATTTAGACCAGTTTATCTTCAAGGAGGGCTTTAAGTTACTGCCATTTATATTATGCAGGAACAAACTAATCATGTGCATACACATTTTAATTATAGTCAACTATTTTTTTCATATTTTTTATTTATATCTATACAATGTTTTCACATTTCTATCACAATAGTTTGTAATACCTTTAATAAATTTTGAAAAAAATTGCTTTGTTACAATATACTTACAAATAATATGTACAAACAAAAAGTAAATATTATTAATAAGGTATACATTACATAATATTTGATTTTAATACGCTTTTTATATGCAAGTACATATCAAAATTTATTTGCAAAATTTGAAGCAAATATTTACACTAAGTAGAGTTTATAAACAAGTTACTTAAAAAATTCTTTCAATTAAACTCAAAATTTAAATATGACAGCAATGTAAAGGTTGATAGATGTATTTTATTTCTCACTTTTTTAAAAAGGGCGAAAAAATCATAATCAATTGAGTAAATCAACATTGTATGTCAATCTATAATCAAGACTTCAATCTACAAAAGTCTTTTCCGAAAATTCAACTTAATTTACATTTATTATTCACAATATGTTTCAACAAACATCTTCATATGAAAGTTCGCTAAAAAAAATTAACAAAAGAAAATGTTGTGCTTCTTCATGGAAAATGATATTCAATATATTCGTGTAGAAAATACAACAATAGAACAAAGATACGACGGAAACATAAATATTAATTATGTTTGTCAATAAGATTATGTCAATATGGACAATGAATTCAAAGGAAGTTATTCTTAAGGATACAAACTTAAGACAACCATTATAATATAATTTATTACTATTAGGGTGTACTTCTATAAAAAATATTTAATTTAACATTTTTATTGATGTTAATCTCAGCTCCAACATCTTTATTAAAGATAATAATCACTTTCTTGTTTTGTTCTTCCGCGTCTTAAAAAGATTTTATTAGCATTTGTATGACACAATAAAACAATTTTAAAATGTATTCTTGTTGATGTTAGCAAACAAAAGAAAATCTGATAAATGAATCCTACCATTGTCTAGATACAAATCTTAACCCTTTGAGACTTTGTCGACTTTTTGATTGTATTAATTAAATATTTTAAAATTCTAAAAGTGAGTGCTTTGAAATATAATAAATTTATTAATTATTAAACATTCTTAGAAGGAGAAAAAAATGTATCATCATCAATATACGTAGAATAAATAATTTACACCTTAAGATAATATTTTATAATTACACAAACTATATATGAATTACGGCTCCGTGGTTGTGTGGTCAACGTCGTTATCTTCGGTAACAATTCTTAAGAGATCGAGTCTTAGTAGGCATTTAATTTTTCAATCGATTGACGGATTTCTATTCAATGACATAGATGTTTTTTTTATGTGTTAATTTTTTTCACATCCAACTGACTCCTAAAAATTGAGATCTAACGAGAGCGATAAACTAATCACTAGTAATTTCCAACCCCTATCATTTTATACCTACTCTCTTCGAAAAAGAGAAATTTATTATTTGAGTAACCGTTTTTGTTGAAAAACTTCTGCTTAGATTAACTTGAATATTAGTCTAAATACCCTTAATTGGGAACGGAAATGATTTTTAGAAAATCATTTATTAATATATTCATTTGTCTTAGAATGACACATTCAACAATCCGATCTTATAACGGTAATCTTTCCAAAATATACAATACATCGACTTGTTGATAATATATGTTATAATAGACTGTTTCCGTCATCTGCTCCTGTCAATTTAGATTGTGTTATGCTGTGTTGTCATCAACATACCTGTCTGTTGTCAGTAAGTAACAAATTGATAGCTCTGAGTAAACAGCACGTGGAAATTTCAGCTTATATGAAAAACGTCTAGTATTCATATATTACGTAAATATGTCGCATAGATAATAAAGATACCCATCCTAAACAAATAAAGTTATAGATTGATAGAAAGTAGGCAATTTTATCGTATGCCTTTAAATATTCATTAGTAAACTAACTAATAAAATAAATTTACCATTCTTTGGCAATCTTGGATAACATGTTTTCAATTGTTTATTTACAAAATATAGTATATGAGAATTCTGTTGTACAGTTAGTTAATTGTGTTACTTATACTATTACGGTGATCACTGTCAATTCGTATTGGAAAGAAATTTTACAAATAAATAACACACATTTACTAAATTCAAGGTATTGTAAGATTTATTATCAGTGGGATGAGGGAAAGCGGTTTCTATTTTAATAAATAATATGGGATTAATACAAAAAATATTTTATTTTAAATATTTCATAACGATATGTAAATTAAGAAAACATTTCCTAAATTTATCCCTTTACTTATAAATAAATAATTCAGCAGTGAACATGGAAACTCTCCCCACAGAAAAAGGTTAAAAAATATTCTAGAAAGAAAAAAATACTCATAATGTATGAATAAATGTCTTAACTTTGGCATTTAGGTATTATTTATTGCCATCATTCAAAGTGTTAACAGTAGGCATTCAAACAACATACAATTTTCTCTTCGCGATAAAAAGGCTTCAGAGAGAATGGAACAGGGCGAGAACTTTTCTTGGTAGTTTTTTTCAACCCCTGATATTTCGGAAAAAGTACTGAAATTTATTTTAACTAGTTTTCTACCTAATTTAACAGCGAAGTGTAAGTAGGCCCCGGGCGTCAAATCATCTCGGAGTAATTTCTAAATTCAGCAAATTGAAGGAAATCTTATCGACGGAATTAAATTAAACGATTTTGTTGTTTTGTTTTTTTGCATTCTTGCTAGCTTGAAAATTGTTTTTCTGACTTGTTTTTTGTAAAAGGCTAAAAGTAAAGAAAATCCTTATTATTAATTTTTTGTTGATTTATTTACATTTATTTGAGCTCATTCTATAAAGGTCAAAGTGTAGTTAATGTTTGTCAAAGTTAAGGCGTTGATAAAGGAAGAGTTAATTGTCTGATGCCTGTTGCGTAGTACAACATTTTTGGTTTAAGTCGCAGGCTTTAATACCAGTTCAGGCAATTTCATTAACTATTTTTTTAAATTGTTTGAAGTCTAAGCAAATACAAGTTGTAAATGTTTCAAATTTAAATATTATCACTACAAATGAATTGAAATATAATTGTTCGACTATTGATACGCAAAATATTTATTTTACTATTGACTGGCTGAATGAGGGATTTATTTGACTAAGCGAGGACATAATATAGGACTTTTTAATTATTTTTACATAAAACAACACTTATCAATGTTTTTGGAATATTGCAATTAATGATGGTAGAGTAGATCACAAAAAAATAATTAAATTCAATGAATATTTGATAGGAAATATTAAAGTAACATTAGTTGTCGTTTCAAATAAAAATGACGATTTATTTACACCCATCTCACTTTACCTTACATTCAATATATCAACAAATTTTCTACGAGATTTGCAGGTTAACCAGTTGCTTAACATATATTTTTTATCAAAGATAGTTATAGTTAACAGGACTCGTAGTTAGCTAATCTCTCTCGCTATGTCGTTATTTTTAAAATTGAAATAGTAGGAGGGTGTTTTTATACATAAAATTCAAAGCCATGACACCCACCACGGAAGCCAATGACGTGCACTTGCCAGACTGTGCATAGTATTTACAATATAATTTAAAATACATAAACACATTTATTACTGTGAGTAAATTAGTCTTAGCAAAGAAAGTTTATTTAACTACCAACATTGTAATTTAATAATTCTAAATCTCCACCGTGTTAGATATATAATATTATTTTTTATGTCTATCTAGGCCTTAATGAAAATCATAAGTAAATGCTTTATTAAATTTGTACAAAATATCATTGGATGTTTAAACGCTTATCAAAATATTTCAATGTTTGCGATGTAGAATGTGTATTTGCTTTGGATCTTATGCAAAGATCAAAATAGAATCCAAAGTAAACAGTGTCATTAATATTTAAATAAGATTTTCAATTCACAAACAGAATTATCGGTGCCTTCAGGCGATGAAGTCGTTAATAAAAATCTTCTCCCTAGAAAAAGTTTCCCAATAAGCTGATTATAATTATTTTCTTGTTTACTAGACACGCATTAAATAATTTAATATTAAAATGGTGAGAAATCGATCAATGAGATTTTGACAAAAAAAATGTGTGTTAAACATCATGTCAGCATATTTTTGATTGTAAACAATTCCATAAATTTTGTCAAGATCAACTAGGGATTCGCTTTTTGGTGTCTTCGAGAATTTAAGTGCACATATGAACTCAAAATGACAGTAAGAAAATAGTTTGTATAGTTTATAAACCAGTTAATGTTTATTTTAATGTTAATGATTCGAAAAGGGATATTTTAAAAATTATAATAAAATGATTGTTAGAAATATATATTACATTTGAATTGGTAAAAAATTCTTCAAAAAATTATTTATGATTTTTCATGTTTTTGTGTAATCAACTTCTAATTGTTTATGTATGATAAGCACATTTTTATGCATATTTTTTTTTAAATCTGAAAGCGGTAAATTGTTTTGATACTCTTGTACTAAATGTTGTGTATGTTGTTTGCCATTACTGGCAAACATTGCTGTCTATAAAAACCATATTTTTAAAAATATGTTTAATCTTTATCGATTATCATTTGGTTCGTCTAGTTACAAAAAAACATGTCCTCATTTTAATATTTGCGGTTAAAAATGTTTTCTTTGTTTCAGTCGAAAATTGTTTTTTTTTACAAAAAGATTATTTCTTTGTTTTTGTATTATATATTTAAATACAAACAAAATAACGTTCATTAGCCGAAGACACATATAATTAAATAAATACAAAACAAATTAAAATTGTACATACCAGATACCAGAATATGGTAGGCTTAAATATTCCGATCCGTGAATATATAGTTAATAAGAATATATTAAGTTTTGTTTTTTAAAAAAATCTAATTTGTCAATTCAATTGTCCACGTATTATATAATACGAACAATTTTTTTCGATTTTGAAAAAAATTGTATAATATTTAGATGCCGCATTTTTTAAAATATACAACTGAACTAGATGTTGCAAGGATGAAAACATCACAATTGTCTGTTTTTTAACAAAAATCTAAAAATATCACCTTTTTATAAGACTCGCACCAAAAAAGCCCCTTTTTAACCTTCCATAGACGAGAGCTTTTTTTTGGTAAAAAAAATATTTTTCTAGCCGTATTGAAATCACGGATAACTTTTATTCCTAACATTTAAAAAAAAAAAAAAAAAACGAGTCGTTGTGTAGAAACTCCGCATGACTATATGGTCATGCTCATCCTTTAATTACAGTGTAATATTGTGTACGGACAGTAGTAAGGATGAGCCTGACCGTATGGGCACGCAGACATTCGGGGATGAAATATAGCTAAACGTGAAATTTTTAAAAATATTTAAAATTTGACCTCTTTAGATCAATATAATTTCAATACAAATATATTAGCAAAAGAAGTGTAAATAATTTAATATTTTGATAAAAAAAAAAAAAAAAAGTCTATTAAAAAAAACATCTATTCAAAAAGTTGCATGTGCTATTGGTGGCTATTTCTGTCCCCACGGCTGATGACTAACTCAAGTCCGTACCCTTCTTAACCAAATATGAAGTGTGAAAAGTGATGAATAGTGGGTAGAAATATTCAGGTAGAAAAAGGATGAATAGTGGGATCAATATATAACGGTGTTTACTGTGACCATATGGTCACGCTCGTCTTTGGAAGGTTAACCATTATTATTATTTATATAAAATTATATATTTGACCAGGTAAGCTTAAAAATCTCCCACCATGTCAAAACAACAATGAAAAACTAATACATAACTGATCGTGTGTCATCAGTCATGTCACAATGTTTCAAATTAAAGTGTTAAAATCAATTTTATTCCAGATTTTTTGCAAATTGTTACACTAGATTCAGAACATTGCTTAGAACTAAACTAAGCAATTTAGAAAAGTCGTAATGATAGTCAATATCTAACGGAAGAATAAAAGCTTTAAGCACGATTAAAATTTCCAAAAAGGTTTGAGCTTTTAAAGAAATGCCTAGTAATGCTGTTGGCCTAAAAGACACTAGTTGTACTGGGAGAAATAGATAAGGCCGAATAAGACGGAAGAAAGCTATACAGTTCAAAGGGTGATATCTTTTCATACCCATTGTCTTTTTTAGTCTTTTATTTTCTGAATGAGGTTGTTTTATCTCGAGCCTCCAATGTCGCGACACGGTCCGTGAAAATTTGATGTGGACCCCCTCTGCCACCCTCGCCCCACTTTTATTCCGGACATTTTAAGCGCGATAACATTTTTTTTATGTGGACGGCTTATCTGACTCAATTTCGCCGTGATTTTGTTTCGGGAAGTGGAAAAGAGGCCGTAAAATATTTAGGAATGCCATCATCATTCTTAAGATAATCCTTTATAGATTTTCTTATCGAAAGCAAAGTTTTTCAATTAAATAGTGAGCTTACTATTTAGATAAATATATTTTGTAATATATGTTCGCTCGCAGTGTGAAGGATATGGCAAACCTAATGGAGGTAAGTCAAGAGATATTTTTTTCTACGAGAACTGTATACTACTCAATTTTTCAACCTTTTTTAAAGAGAGTAGTAGGAACAGAAGTATAGGGCTAGAGTAGGACTTACTACGCCACGTCATTTTAGGAAACCCATTCATTCTAACAGAAATCGATTTAAAATATGTTGTTTGTACTGGAACTTTGGCTCGTGAGATCCGACACAAAATCCAATTACTCGAGCCGTGGACGCCTTTTTTATTTGTAAATTGTAAACCTTGCAATTTTCTGTCTCATGATGTTTCTTAAAGAGACAAAACAAGTGTCATAGATTGTGTAACACAACAAGTAAAGTAACAAAGTTATCAAAATTAATTGTACTTATTATAAAGTTGATTGTCGGTCAGTCAATACCTAATATATCGTTATAGCTATTTAAATATTTATTTGTAACATTGTCGTCGTATTTTACTGAAATTTAAACATGAAATTAAATACGCTGAGTGCCAATTAACTATAGCCAAGAATAATCCCAAAGATGCGGCGATGTAATCCAAGCTTATCAAGAATAGAATCGTTAATCTCATTGAACGTTGCAAATTTGTTTATCGAACCTTTTCCGATACAGGGAGCTTTCAAGTCTACAATGTAATAGAAACTTTTCAATAACTCTTAAGAGAACATAAAACTGGTTTACAACATTTGCGTAAAAAAGGTACGAGGCAGAAGCGCGGAGCTTTCGAGAAGTTAGCGCCAAAGTTTTCACGCCGTGACCTATCGTTAGATCTACATACTTTTGCACAGTGTGTGTCGGTATGGAGGGGTATTCAAATAATAGCTTGACACGAACATGATCAATTTATATCAATATTAATTCGTCATATCATTTAAACCATTTAATTATTAACGTATATTTGACGTATTAACGTCATACGTTTATTATAAATGATAAGGATTGGAATTAATTAACAAGAATCTCATTTAAGATTTTAACAGAAGGTACTTGGTGAGGTACAGCTCGAGTACAGTTGCACTCGATTAAAACCAAATGCCACTTATTCAACGCTTGCATTCTGCTGGTACTGCTTTACGGTTGCGAATCATGGCACCTGACGAAGACTCAGAAAAACCGTATACTGAGCTTCGAGAACAGATGCCTGCGTCGGATAATGGGGGTTAGTTGGTTTGATTTTGTGAGGAATTCAGAGATAAGGGAGCGTACAAGACAGCGTTCTGTCACGTCAGTGGTTATGGAGAGACGTTGGAACTGGCTGGTTCACGTGCTGCGGATGCCTCCGGAAAGCCTCAATCCTGCCTGCCTTTTCTTTCGACCGGTGGGATTCCGGCGTCCCGGACGTCCGTCGGGTACTATCCATAGGATGTACTCGGCGGAACTGAGGGATGCTGGCATGTCATGGGAGGAAGCAAAGCAATTGGCAGGAGACAGGGAAACATGGAGGTGCCGCGTGGCGGCCATATGCTCCACATAGGGAGCGAACATGGCCAAAGAAGAAGAAAGAAGACTCAGTGAAATTTCAATATTAAATTTTAATCGTTCAAATTATGTACATTCACACAAATTTTGTCACTAACGATCCCGGATTCGCCTTTCGTCAGTTCAAGTTCATCCGTGCGATTGAACGCCTGAAGATGCCGAAAGGCGAAACCTGGGTCGTTAGTGACAAAATTTGTGTGAATGTACATAATTTGAACGATTCAAATTTAACAAGAATCTATATATCAACAATCAAGTCTAACTTTAACATTTTTATAATTTTATTTTAATACAGGTTGAACAGCAGAGCTCATACGTCAAGTCAGTTAGGTCAGCATTATATAGTGGTAACCATTTTATCTACAGTATGAGAATAATTAAATAAAAAAACGAACTAATAATTTAATACTACGTTTACAAATAAATAAATTTGCTGAAGTGAGGGGGTCAAAGGCAAATATAGCAATCTACCACGGAATCCATTTTGAGAAAAAAACTGAAACAAAGCATTACTAATTAATTTGATGTATGTGTGCTTCTCAATAAATTCTTCAAGTGTGCTGAGCAAACATTTGGCACGTGACTTTTTGTATTCGACGAACCTGTATAATAAAGAAGTTGATTTTTTTTCTAAAGCGAATTAAAACGATTTTATATTAAATGAAAACAGTTTTGCTACTGAAATATGAGCTTACAAGCTAAATAGTTTTGAGCTCTTTGATTCTGTATCCATAGATTTTTGCTTCTAAACATATCAATTAAGGTTTAAAAGTTTCAAACTAGTGCGTATTCATGAGATTTAATCTTACAATCGAAATTTATAATTTTTTATCAATTTATTATTCATTGAAGCACTATCTATCGATATTTTTTTTAATGACGGCTTATTAATTTTTATTAGTATTTTAATGTTACCCTTAAAATGACTTATTCTCAAATGATAAAAGTATAAATTTGCAATTATAAAACGGTCATATTATTCATCTTTATTTTTAATATTTCGTGCTATCATTACACATTTTTTAGGTGTTTCCCCGTTTGTTTAATATCCATCGCCTTTTATAAAACTTTGTGGAAAGAAGTATGAAGGCGAAGCATGGCACATGCGATTTAGACGATGATTTCACTACCAATACAAACGTGATGGGCGTACCAGGTAGCTCAAATGGGCGCTGTCAACTGACGATGGCATACAAGGAGATCAATCGTCAGAATTGACAAGTCCATGCTTCAGAGGCTGGATTGTATCAATATGGGCTTCAGTGCATTGACACAGGATAAAGAGAGTGGAAAATGTTTTCGGTGCTAACTTTAAAACCTCATTTAGATATAATTAGACTCTAATTTAGGCATTTGTTACCACAAAGACCATTTCAATACGATGCATATTAAACAAACTGTGACATCTTAAATTTCTTGGATAATAATTGCACGAAACATTCAGAATTCGATATCGTTATTGAAGGTGAATAAAAGATAATTTTGTGCAAATTAAAATGAACATACCATTTTCTGTACTGTGTATTAACTTCACAAATCGTTATGGAAACACTATTAGCAGCTTTCAATGAGATTCTAACCACAAACTGTGCACGTGGGCATATCTTTGTTTAATTAATTTGCAAATTTGAGACTGTTTCATCTGATATTTTTTTGACCATTCATTTGCGTATTAGAAATGTATATTTCAACATACAATATAGTATTACTAAACTATAAATAATATATAATACATGTTTACATTTCAAATAAAGTTCATGCTATACTTTCTTTTAATGGACCATATTTTTTTTAAATCATAACGAATAACAAACACTTTATTGTTCACTATCTTATTTTCTTCTATTTCGCCGATGTAGGCTAACGTTTGTTGTGAAACACATTTTTTCAAAATACGATACAGACTCTCGACACACCCTACTCTGTCGACTACCCCTATACTTATTTTCACCCCACACTGGTTTTAGTGTCTTGACGACGTTACAAATTAAGATAAGCAACTTATACTTTCAGAGATATCGAACAAGTTTAGAACTTATATAGAATAAATAGCTCGCTTAAAGATGATAAGGGTCTCGAGTTTTCCCATTTGATAGATAATGACAATTTTGGTCAGAAAAATTGACAAAAACTGACAAACTTTACAAAGCAAGTATACAAAAAAAATAGTCCATGTAAGGCGTAGCATGAAGCCACCTACTCAACGGCACTGTATTTAGTTTCGGTGTTCACAAGTTCAGATCTCTGTATAGAAAATTTTCAAATCAGTTTATGTTATATTTGTGTTTTGATGCATGTTTGCGATGTAGTTTTCTTCACACTTATCCTTTGCTAACAACTAGGCGTAACGACAGTGATTAGCCAACTACAAGTTTCTGTTCTCTATTGTCTTTTCTAGTCTCATTGTTTTTTAAACAAAAACTAAACGCTAAGTAACTGAATATCAGATAGTTTTATGAAAAGAAAATCTTTTTTGTTTTATCAGTACAGAGATTTGTGTGGTGTTATATAAAAAAAAAACTAGTTGTTATAAAGCTAATGCATGTTTTGTACGACTGAGATATCGACAGACTTATATGTGATGCTAGCGAAGAGCTTTTATTTTTTACGGCAGAAAGCGCGAGGCAACTTCCGAAAGCTTTCAAAGTAGGCGATCACTATGACGAAAAATATCATCGTAAAGAGAAAGTTACGTGATCATTTTGAGGGATGGTAGAAAAAAGCTGTCTAGTGATATATCTACGCGAATTTTGCACGAAGGTTTCAGGATGATTGCAAATCGCTCGTTCGTTCAAATTATTTGTATATTCCCCTATACTACTCTATATTTTGAGACTGATAGTCTTAAACCTAAAATTCAGTAGTACAAAATAAAAATTAGTTTATATTTTATAATCAAATACATAAAAGTATTCATTTCTACTAAAATTATAGAATAGAATCAATAACAAATAATATATTTACTTTTTTTCAATAATTCTCATCATACTTTGCTGTATTTATCTCATAAAAATTAAACTTTACAAAGTAAATAAATACTCATCCAATCAATTTATTGATACACTAATATACAATTCAAAATTCTAACGCGTTCTATTTATTTGATAAATGATTGAACAACTAGCTTTTGAGCATAATTTTTAGTTTTAATAATTCGCTTTGATGAATTATATTCACGTATATTAAGAAAGTCTCTGATGCTTCCATCCATAATTTGGCTGTATCTAATTCTGAAAACGGAATGAAGTGAAAGTGACGAACTTACTATTATAAGAAAATTTCTAACCACATGTTTATTTTTACGCTTGAACAGTTGAATCTGCACATTCAGTTACGCGGAGTAATTACTCTTTTAATGGAAGGAATCGATACATCTATAGGGAGCGTTCAGATAGCGGTCCCTTCTCGCCAGGAGATGCCTGAGGGTCACACCTATTGCTCGTTTGTTAGAAAGCTTGTACAGACAACTGTCGTCGCAATATGGCAGACACACAGTTTTAAGCACATTAGTGCACGGTTTAAAATCAGTCCCGTGCAGTTCTGCTCGGATCATGAATGTGAGGGGTAGACTCTTTTTTTTCTGTCGATAGCGTTGTGGAAGGCGGCGGGTGGTGGTGGGAAACCAACTTGCTTGAACAGTCTCTGTCAAAATGGTACATTACTTTAATATTCTCTAGTTTGAGTGTAGATGTATCGAATAATGGTGTCTTTTGTTACACTTTTCAACAGGGCAGTATAAATAATATATTTTTTAAATTAGGTAATAATAATATATTTTATTCACGAATGATTTTTTTGTCCCCATTTCCGACATAACATGTCCGATCAGGTCACTGTTTATATTGTTATTTCTTATTGAAAACTAAAGTACTCATTATCAATTACAATTTGTTTAAAATAAACTTTTACTGGAAAACTTTTGTATCTAAAAAGAAGCGCATGTTAAGTTGCATACAACTTTTATGAGAAAAAAGAAAAATTATGCTTTGATCAATGCAAGAGTTCTATAAAACACATAATTTAATTAATTTTAATATTTAACTTAATCCGTACATACATAATTTTGAATTATTGAAATTTCTGTTTTGATTTACATGAAATACCTTTTGTTGAAAAACCTCAGTAATGTATGAGGCTTTTATAAAAAAGTATATGTGAAATTTTGCTAAAATATTTTCAGTTATGAGAAAAAATAATATCGCAGCATGCATCAAAAATAACTTCCTGAAAATAACAAAAGAGCTTTTTCTCAATGTAAAACGACTTCGCAATACATTTTACACCTTCTAAAATGCTCCACGTTCATTGCGTCTTTAAGAAAATCTCACAAAGAAGAAGACGAAATAAAGACGGAGGCTTGCAAAAGCTCGCATTGAGAAACAGCCTGAAACGGTATGTAGCACACATTGTAGCTTTGAGCGTGTGGGAGACTTCTAAGAAAGCTCTGAAGGAAAGCTCGGAAGGAAAACGTTTGAAGGGAACTGAGGAAGGACGCAGGCGCCGTCGTAGATTCAACCCCATGAGAGTTAAAACCTACGAAAGTTGATAGTCTATGCACGCAGGGGATGTAAATCTTTGATATCTGTGGCTCAATAAACATTGCCAAAACACGAATAATTAAATAATGTTGAAACAGGTATTTTAATAAGATAATAGTATAATTACTTTAACAATTATTTTACGTAACATCTTATTTATTTTTTGCTTATTTTACATTTTTGCCAGTTGCTCAACCTCTCTTTTTCCAAAGAGAGTAGGAAAGAAGGATAGGGCTAGGACAGAACTAGTGGTAAGCTAAATAAATGTAAAAAAATATAAGAATAAATGTTGAATTACACCGAAGGTAACAAGATAACTATGACCCAAAACTATTGTTTCTAAAAACTTATACTTCGCTTAGGAGGTATGAGTCACCAGTTCTTAGTGCCGTTCGATTAATCAACTCATTGCCTGGAGAAGTAGACATTTTTAGTGACAGTATTTGTGAACTGTTTGTTAAATTTTACTATATTATTTCTTGATTTTGTATGTTGATTTCGATTTATTATATAGTTTTATTTTATATTTTGTCTCATTATATTTGTCAAGTACATGGTGAATTGGCGTCAGCTTTTGTGTCATGTACTGTACTTTTAATTTTTAACAATAAATGAATAACTAAGCAAGTAAAATAATTCGTATCAAAAAGTTAAGATATTTGAATCTATCCTATTATCTTAGAATGCCATTTTTTGACTTGTCATAGATTAAAACAATGGGTACCATATATTCAAATGTGTGGCCTACAATCGAGTAATAATATTTTTGCGGCGCAGGAAACGATTGCGGTTGGACATCGCTGGCTTAAAGCGTGGAGCTTGGGGAAAAGGACGACAAGAAGACCTCCTTTTGAATAAGCAAGTGGGATGTGATGAATGTACTATGAGGTTTCAATTTGACCTGTGCTTTTCTTTATTGTCTTATATACCACTTTGAGAATCGCAGATATTTTATAGGCAATTGAAAGTCTTTGTTTATTTTGTTTGTTTTCTTTTTCTTTCTACACCGGACGTTGAAATTTTGCTCGAGTTTTTTTTGTAAAAGACAAAAAAGTTAACACTTTAAAATAATTAGCTTTTTGTAAATACTTTTATAGTACAGTATTGAGGCGGCTATCCACAACCCGTAGCCCATTGGCCGCATGTGGCCCGTTTTTTTTTTTGTGATCTTCGAATATTTTTTCTTAAAATTAAAATAAAGTTTATGTTTTTATAAACTAAGACATTGATTTTAATCAATGTGAGCAAGATTTTTTGTTTATGAAGCAGAAATATCATTTTATAGAAATAGTACATAACAACTCTTCATTCGATTTTGCGGTTTAACACTTCAAATTCTAATAAAGAATTTGTTTAAAATTTACAAAAACATAGATCGCAAATACTTTTTAAATCATAAATAAACATGTTTACCAAAATATTTCAAAATAAAACATTCTTTGTATATTAAATAAATACATCTAATCATTTTAAAAGTGCTTGGTTTATTATCAAACGATTTGGAAATAATGCGGTAAAATGAAATATATCCTACCATCCATTTATCTATGTATGTTCACTTTATTGTTAACACGTTTTTCTGAACGTATCCCACGTGTAAAAAAGAATTGAATCTACTTTTACTTTGGTGCCCGAACTCATTATAATTGGTATATATTCGGCCCACGCGAAGAAAAAGATTGTGCATGCCTTTATTTAAGTGTGTTTAAGAGTTTGCATTATATTTTAAACTCTATATACATATTGTTTTTGTGTGTAAATGCTCAAAAATATGAGATATTAATTCTAAATTATTATGTAGAATTTTTTACCTCCAAAATGTATAATTATGATTATATTCAAGAAGTACCTAATAAAGTATTTAAATCAAGTTTAATTAGTGTCTGTCTATGGGATCTCAATACTTTCAATATATAATAATTTAAATTAATAATTGAAGTGAGTTTTTAGCAAGAATAATTAATTCATAAATTAAATTTGAAGTTATTACGGACCACTAAAATCACTACAGCTTCACAAATCAAATAAATTTTAAGTTTTATTCAAACCTTAGGTACGCTCTGCACTGTTCTGTTTATTAAGAATAAGTAAAGAGTTTCTTCTGAATAACTTTTACGAAACAATGTTTATACCTTAGACAGGCGTAAAAACATTTATTTTACTTTCGCATTTAATCACAGAAATTTCCAAATTAATGGAAAGGATAAGATTACTTGTTGATTTGTTGAATAAATAATTACTGTGATATTTTATATCGTATAACATCTTTACTTTTGTTGGCTTGGATTTAATCTGTTAATAATACAACCGCAAAGTATTATAAGATTAATATTTAAGCTAATACAAAATAACATATCTAATAACGTTCTCGATAACATAACACTTAAATATAAATTGTCTCTTAAAAACATAATATCAATATATAACATATTGCCATATTTAATATCTTTTAAAAGTCTTGTCTATCCGGTTGCACTCAAGCTATTCTCAAAGAACAGTATTCTTAGCCGCTTGTTGCTATTTTTTTACATAAGGCCTTTAAGCTGACAGAATTTATAATTAAACAGGAAAGACAAACTTACTATTAATATAAAGACTCAGTCTGTACCCACACTAGTAACAAAGAATCCAGTAAACTGAGAGTCCGTGTCGCAGGTTCAACATAGTTTTAGTAGGTAAATAAATATATTTAGGAAAAGAAATGATTCAGTAACAAAATTGTGTTACAATCATTTAATGAAATCTTTAGAATTTAAATATCGATACCATCAAATAATTTACTGAAGTCATCTTAAATTGAATGCAACGATAATTGCATAATTTACTTAGTAGGAAACTAACTTTGTTAAAGTACCAGTTATATACCTAATAACATACAATTTTACATTGAATAACATCGACATAAACCCTTTATATATGACCAATTAAATGTTGTGAACTTACTTAACATGTAAAGCACCACGCAAAACTTTATTCCACATTAAGTGTACTACATTTAAATTTATTGAGAGGCGTAATTTTTCATTATAACTCTTCTCAACTTATTCAACGTAATCAAATCAACTTTATTTCTACTTCGTACAATTTTTTCTCCTCGTTGAATTAAAAAAAAAATCAAACATATTTTAGTCTACATCATCTCAGCTTGAGTACTTTAAGTTGTGACCTTTATAAACAACCTGCAAGACCGTAGTTTTTAAATTATCTGTAAAATTTATTAATTTTGTATACAAATTATCAATTTATTACAGTTTTCGTTCAGGTTTTTATTGGTACAGTCTAAAGCTCCCAATTGAAGTCGTTTTTATCATTCTTAAACTTATATTTTTTGCGAAAGTTGTTAGAATATTCAAAGTTCAAATAATGCGACTAATTTAAACGTCTTTAACACCTTCTTCTTTTCTTCTTCTTCGGCCATGTTCGCTCCCTATGTGGAGCATGCCAGCATCCCTCAGTTCCGCCGAGGACATCCTATGGATAGTACCCGACGGACGTCCGAGACGCCGGAATCCCACCGGTCGAAAGAAGAGGCAGCCAGGATTGAGGCTTTCCGGAGGCATCCGCAGCACGTGACTCCGCCAGTTCCAACGTCTCTTCATAACCACTGACGTGACGGGACGCTGTCTTGTACCACTCACCAGTAATATATTTCATAATAAAATGCAAAGCTTTAATATTCTCAGATGCATATAATATATATACATATATAATCAAATATTCGGCTGTTATAACAACAATGGCAAGCTTTACACTGACGCAAAGTCGTCCACAATTTGGTGACGTATGTTCCTTATGCACATGAGGCAAAAGAAACACATAATCTTATTGTGAACAACTGCGCCACAGTGTAATGCTTGCTAATGTTAAAGGCATGTTTCCGGGACTCTGTTGCTTGTCAAATGAATTTACATATTTTTTTGTCAATATCCACTCCCAATGAGAAGCATATGATGGAGGTATCTCTACAAAATTGTATACAAGAACTGCTTACTACTCAGTTACTAAACCTTTTTTTTAAGAGAGTAAAGATAAAAATGAAAGTGTTACAAAAGGACTAGTGGTGGGCTAATCGCTCAGGATACGCCCCGTCATTTTAATATTGAAACAGTGAGAGGGAATTTTTAGACATCACAAACATCCATGCCTGTGAACAGAAATCGGTTTTAAAAAATGTTGTTTGTACTGGTATTCGAGCTCGTGAGGTCCGGAATAGAAGCCAATGACGTTAACCACTGTGCCATGGATCTTACAAACAATTTTACTTGAATTAAATAAACATGCAAGACTCAACCATATTGTTTTTTGACTTAAGTCATTTTCATTACATATTTAAATACACTTTAAAATTACTGTAACTTGTCTTGTTAGAAAACGGAAATGTTTAAGACAGACTGTTTTAAGCGAATCATATGTAGTGCTGGAAACAAACGATAAAGTATTTCCATACAACTTGTTTCTATGGAAAACTTACATGGAAAATAGTATTTACAATATAAACGTAAATGTCGACAAATAGACGAACACTAATAACAGACGTGTGAAGGTTATCCATATTGAGGCAGATTATCTGTAAACAGTTTTCTTAACAGTAAACTTAAGTTTGGAATATAATCATAAGGAAATCTGATATTACGTGTTTTCTTTAAAAAAAATGTTTAGATATATTTGATGGATTGTGCAAGTTCATTTTTAATATAAAATTAAATTTAATAAATTTATTATTCCGCTTGATGTGACACAAAATCTGACAGGTGCTGATTCCAATTCTTAGGTTATAAATTACAAAATAAAAGTCCGGGATTGTTCTTTTCTACAGTCTAAGTCCGGTTTATCTTTTTTACAGCATATTTGATGGGACATCGTTGTATCTTCCCTAATTTTTTTTCATTTAATTTTCTATAATGCTAAATTATTATATGTATACTATTAGCAATATAAGATCATAATTTCACAGTGTTCTTTCAGTTGCTTCAAAAAATACCGAATCACTCTTATTACTTTTTATTTGAACGCGTTTTATTTGTATTCAAACTAAAAGTAAATATCCAAAACTTTCATATCATCTTTTGAATTCCAAAAATTCACCATTTGACATTTATTCATATTTTAAAAAAACTAGAAAAACATTTATGCATGACTTTTAGGTCCAAATGGCATATTTTTGGAAGCAACAGGGTTCCAACGCAAATACTATTTCATCTTTTAGCATTCAGATCAGGTGTTTGCATCGCAATGATATCTGTTTTATACGAAAGCACGCCATTCAAAAAACGCAGTCCCATATTCGTGTATTTTTAATATAGCTCGTAAAGTATTTTCCCATAAAATGAATTTATTGCTTCCGACAGAGGTACTTTGGGTTATATACCGTACCGCAGACTAGAGCCTTAACTCTACTCCCCGATTATTTATTTAAAGACGAGACTTGTATCAGATGTAAAGAACTTATGGAGATATTTTTTTTATTAGTCTTACGATATGTTTATCTTCACAACTTTTGAAAAATCACAACAATTTTAAAAAGCAGTGTGTTTGATACCAAGTGGTTCAATACAATCGATTTTACTGTACAAATAAGGGAATTATCAATTCATGAATAAAAAATCAGTATCAAAATTTACGAAAATTAGGTCAGTACTTAATAATATTCACGCATATCAATTATTTGTCTGGAATACCGCTGTTGATAAATTTATTCAAACAGTCTGGTAAAAATGGGTAATTATTATTTATGTGGATTGTAAGGCTGAAAATAAACCCTGCCAAATGATTTAATAATTTATTTGTGTACATGCAAATGAATATTGGTTGTACCTACGTTTCACAAAATATCAAGACTAGATGATGTTTTATTTTAATAGCTCAATTGCTTTATTTGCTGTTTACTCGAAAATATCAATTCGATACGTATTAACTTCTGGCAGTACTACGACTCTCAAAGTCTTGTTATTTTTTTTAATGTAAGGAGTGTCAACGATCTATATTTTAAATTGACTTGGCTTAAAAAAAGAAGAAGTTTTAATTAAATTCATTCAGGTTTTGAGATTTTTTCTAACATAGAAAAAAGTTTTGATATTTTGCGAAATACTTGATTAAAAAAACATTATACATACGTAAATGAATATTTTTAAGGATTTTCACACAAGATAAACGCTAAGCAATTTGCTATCAATAAAATCGAAATATGAAAGTTTATGGATATAGTTTCCTATTTAACTTAAATTCAACGTTATTTTGTTTTAAAAGTGTAACGAAAATTTCGATTTTCAAAGCTTAGTACGATATTTAAATCTCAATTAATTTTTGGTATTTTTAAACGAAATAAAAACCCATAATTATCAGTAACCATCTCGACTTTTGTCGTCTGACGTCTTACTTTCTTCCGGACTGCGGTTCATGACTTGAATCGTCAGCTTAAAATTTGCATACATTTGTGGAATTCTGCGATGTTTTTAACCTTTCCTACTTTTTCTTTGAAAAACGAGACATCTACATTTTTCCTTTCTTTATTTATTTTTTGATATCAACTAATAACATAATATCTATAAGTAGTCAATGTCAAAACTATGTATATTGTTATAGATACGTGTATGTTACGTTGTCTAAGCTTGTAAATATAAAAAAAATTAATAAGCTTAAAAAAGCCAAAAAAAATATTTCCCAAAGCAATTATATGTAAGAGGTCACATTAGTTTCAGATTTTCAACACCATCTTTTCACGTAATTTTCTGGCGATGGTGTATGATTAAAATAACTATTTTGCATATAACATATTTTTTTAAATTTATTACAATGTAACGAACAAGAAAATAAAAAATCAATGAATAGCTTCAAATTTTTAAGAAATGAATACTATGAATAACCGAATAATTTTAATTTTGTCACAAACAATAAATTATGATAAATTTAATCAAAGGCATAATTGTCAATCAGTATCGTCTAGTATTATTTATCTACAAGAACTTTTTTTTTCAAGGCAATAAAAGAAATCCACTGTTATGGAAATTTTTATATTACGAATAATTTATGTGCCTCAAAAAATGTGTCAAAAATTATATAACCAACAATATACATTATTATCCATTTCACCCTTAAGCCAAATTCTTCAAAAACTTTTCACGAATACTGTGTAATTTTGCAAGTCCAACTTTTAACCTAATTTATATTGGTTTCCTACTTCTGTTATTCGCATCGAAACTTCTTTCAGTAAAGAGGTTGACTTATTCACGATTCCTCCAAAGAAAGTTCGACAAAATCAAAAATATGTATATATATATATGTTCGTCGAGAGAAACTTTAGGGCAAAATTTTCGGATACTCCTACGTGAGCAAAGGATTTCAAATAGTTTTATTTTACTCGCAATATGCTTAAAAAGCATCTGTTTAGTATTCAAGTAGACATTCGACCTATAATATGTTATATCCGAAAATCCTTAAAATATTTTTCCGATTGGCTGAAATATAATATGTATTTAAATTTTAAAAACATCGCGTTTTTTTCTTTAATAACGAAGCAATTGATCATAGTTAGGGCTTCCAATTAACCGGACAATTAAACTAACCGGTTTTCGGTTTTTTTCAAATAAATAAACCGGGTAACCGGTTTAAACCGGATTTATTTTCAAAAAACCAATTTTAGTACCACAATAACCAATGTTTCAAAAAAAAATTTTTTTGATTACTTAAAAAACAGTCAATAAGTGCATAAAATTAGAACTACCAATTTTCACTTTGCGCAAACATGCATTCGAGTCCTCACGATTCTATGCCTAACATTGTCACATTTTTAAATAATTGTTTAAAATAAATGTAACGCATATTCAGCTAGTGTTCAATTGTATAACACTTCGAATACCTTTTTGCTCGTATTTTTTTTTTTTGTTTACCACATGTGCATATTGGAAAGACACCGACTCCTTAAAGTAGCCGATGATTTATGGCACCGATTGTTAGAAAATAAAAATAAAACGTTTTAAAATTGAATTGTTTTATAACTTGAAAGATATAATAAAACATGGGCTTGGTCACTTAACCTTTTTATGTATGTATGCTGCAAAAAAAGTGAATATAAATTGCCATCTTTTAAGTTCAGGTACTTACTACTTTCTCGGAATAATAGCAATCTATATTATACAATATTTAAGTTCCATATCCAATATTATATTGTTAATAATTATAAATAATCCGACTAATAAAGATCAAATGAATACGTGAAAAAATGTAGATTATAAATTTTTGTTAACTAATATTTAAATTGCTTTGTAACAGTACAAGTTTTCGGTTCGGATATTTTTTTCATTTAAAAGATATAATGATGAACGTATTTTTGGTTCAATAAGGTTCACTTGTTTTATTATCATTGATATTTTGAGAATCCTTTCGTATTACAGATATTTGATTGAAAGCAGTATAGTTGTCCATGATTTCGACTACATAGTTGTTATTAATATGTCACAGAAATTAGACAATTGAACAGAAAAATTCTTTATTATATTGTACTACTTATAATACTATTATTTTATACAACAGTTTTAAATATTTATACTCTACATATGAATAGTTAAATAAAATCTCGTGGTGTTCCAAGAGGAAAAAGATTTTTTTATTAACCCGGTTAACCGCCCAAAATAAACCGGTTTTCGGTTTTTTTCAAAACACCCGAAAAACCGGTTAACCGGTTTCGGTTTAAACCGGTTTGGAAGCCCTAATCATAGTCACATTATATTGGCTTACAGACACCAGTGTCCGATCAGCAATGCTTGACACGTTTACGACAAAATAATGATTGTTGTATTTGATCTTTAAGGTAGACTGTTGTACCAGTGTAAAGAAACGTTATTTGATGTTCTGTGGATTAACCCCCATTTAACTCTTGGAACACTCAATTCAATTTTTAGCCCAGGAAAGATGTCAGATTTTGAATTATTTTGAATGTACATGTATTCAACGTATACAATGATTTTTTTTTTTTCATAAAATTATTAAGACATCATTGGATGCAATTAATACAATATGCAGTTAGATTTGTGAATTATTGATTCTTATGTAATCACTATAGAAAATAATTAAATTTTAATTTTTTATGCCTTTTCAGGAAATATGTTCTTAAAAAACACAAAGCAAAATGTAAAACAAATATGTTTTAAATAAACCTATATAATAGCCACCTGTGTGGTCGAGTGGTCAACGTCGTTGGCTTCGGTTACGGAGTTCCCGGAATCGAATCCAGGTACGGACAGTTTTTTTATAAATTGATTTTTCAATTGATTTATGAATTTCTGTTCGAAGGCATGGATGTATATAATGTCTTGAATTTCCCTTTTCCACCCATCCTATTCTATGAACGGGGCGTATCGAGAGCGATTAGCTAACCACTAGTCCTGTCCTAGCCCTATCCTTCTATTCCTACTCCTTCTCTTTGGAAAAAGAGAGGTTGAGCAACTGAGTAACAAGCAGTTCTCGTAGAACATATATATCGAGATAAACTCCATTAGGAGTCCATATGCTCCACATTGGGAGTAGACATGGTTAAAAAAAAATATACTAGATTTTCAGTATTTTTGAAATAGCCATCGAATATTTTCTCTTGTTTCTTTCTTCAAAATTCAATTGAAAATTATTTAATTTTTCACAACACAAATCATTTTTATATAGCTCGGCCATAACTCAGATGTATCATTTTTTATTCAAAAAAAGGTTAAAATTTCACTTTTCCAACAATGAAAAATTAAAAAGTATTTTTTTTAAATCCACGTCCACTTCCAATGCAAAGAGACAGAAGTTTTTTTGTTACTCAGTTGATCAATAACTGTTTTTTAAAAGAATAGTTGGGATATAAGAAAAAGGTTAGGACAGGACTATGGAGAGAATATTCAGATATCACAAACTTATCATGCCTTTGAAAGATAAATCGATTGAAAGAAATGCTGTGCGTACTAGTACTCAAACCCGTGAGATTCATCAAGAAGCCATCGACGTTGACCACTGCGTTACTAGTTTTAGTAAATGTATGATAGTATGATTCAAGCATTGACGATTTAAAAAAATGTACGGAATTAATAAGATGTCAAGGAATTTAAAGCATTTAAGTACTGTTGTTTACTATTATTGTTTTGTTTTAGCATAGCGGGAGTTGGTAACAAAGCATAATGATGATTTAGATTCACTAGGGCTGTATATAGCGCACCTCATCAAGTCATAAACTTCGCGGTAAGGTCTGCTTTAAATGCAAAGAGCCGTGCGAGGGTTCGTCTGCTAAATAAATCATCCCGCGACATCCCACGACACCACGTCGCGACACTTTTTATAATTCACGTCGCACAACTCCCGAGGTGCGTTGCAGAATCGTGACCTTCCGAACACCCCCTTCCGCGTTCAACTTGACCAATCTTTGTTTGCTTTTAAAGTTTAAAAATAAAACATTTATTATTAAGACTAACGATTCTTGTTTTGTGAAAACCTAAAGTATTGTTATCTTAAAAAATAATTAAGTTAAGTTAAGTTCATCATTAAGTTATTTACTTAAGTAAAGTAGAGTTTCACTTTGTTTAAAAATTTCCCAAATTTTAATTGGGTTTATAATTGACATCATTTGCTACTTATATTTATTAGTCTTTGATAATTTTTAATTGTATGTAATAGGTGTCAAACATTCTAATTGTATGTAATTATAATGTAATTTGTAAATCCTTTTCATTGTTAATAGTTGCCTTTATTTCAATTTAAATTTGTATAAATAGCACTGTTTATATATTTTTCTTATCAGTTGATAATGCTCGCAATGAGCGAAACCGGTCCTGATCCAATAAATTTTATGTGGAAAAAGTACTAAAAATGTTTTATTATTTTTATTATAATGCCATTCCACCAAGTATTGACAGTGAACACCTTAAAAGTGAGTTTTGTTATCTCTTAAAATTAAAATTGTTAAATCTCGAAATATAAAGAAGTATTCGATTTTATCTAGTTCAATGTCATGGGTGACTCGTTTATAGTGAAAAAAATACGCAATGCTCTAGCTAGACTCTAGCTAGTTAGAGTTCGCTCAGGTGAGTCTGGGCTCGATTCTCGGTAAGGGCAATGTAAAATTTAGATTTTTTAAATTATAATTTGAGACCTAAGACATTAGTGTTTTTTATGTCAATTATTCTCATCGAGTTTATCTTGTTTGATCTTTCTACCTTAAAATATTTGGCGCATTGGCATTAGCTGTAATGCTTAATATTTAAAAAAATATCCATAAATAAACCATTAGATAGATATTGCAATAGCGATATTACCAAAACCGGGACCATGATATATATAATGTTTTTCTTCAATATCAAAATATTGGTTTTAAAAATTAAAAAATACCATTATTGAAAATTAGCAACAATCGAATTTTGAGTGGAATAGAGCTGACACATATTTTAATAAAATTGTTCACAATCAATTTAAATATTTTAAATCTTTTAAAAGACCTGTATCAATATTGACAGGTTTCAGAATTGATGAACATTTCAACGACGTTTTACAATTTTGAGGGATTGTATGTTATTTATATAAATTTCCTGCGTATGATTATGGCATATTTTTAAATGACGGTGCATTATATAAACAATTAAAATACAAGAGTATTGTGATCTCAATTGTTAAGGCTGTATTTGGTTGCTTTAATCAAACTTGTTTTGAAATATCAATGTTGATTTATTTGTCCATTATTGCAATTTTCTCCATCAGTCTTTTATATAGCGAAAGAAAAAACCAGCAATATCCAAGAACATATTTCATTGAATATTTTTTTAACTCAACAAGTCTACAAACATATAAAATTACTTCAAACTAAGATACAAAAAAAACTGAGCGTTAGTAACAATAATTAAGACCATAAGAACTTTATTTACAAACCGGCTTACTACACGCATATTAAGTTCTTAATAATTCAACCATCAAGAGGACAACTACAAAATTCAGTTTGTTACCTTTTTAACGTAAAAATAAAAGTAAAGAAATGTATCTTGGAATGCTTGGAATTCTCCTTTACGTTTAAATTATTAAATTGTTTATTTTTCCTGAATATTTTGCCTAATAGGAGTGGGTTGGTTTTCAAATTAAGGAGTCAATTTTTATAATACACGGAATGTGAAAGAAATACAGTTTCTCACAAATTGTAAAAAAGTCAGTAACATTGCATAATGAAACTTCACGGTCACTATTTGTTACCCCTTTGATCATAATACCCCAACTGTGTTTCGCACGCTATATGTTTCTTTGGTCTTAAGTAAGCTTGAATATGGATCCATCATTTGAAGTTCATATGAAAGTTCATACAAGTTGCAATTGGAGAGAGTCCATAAGAAATTTCTAAGATATTATTATTTCAAAATATTTAAATTCTTTCCCTTTGATAATTCCTTAAAGGAATACTACCCCACCAAATTTCTTTTAGGAATGTTATCATTTCACTCTCTTGAAGCTCGAAGATAGTTTTCAAGCTACAAGTATTTTTCTCTTTACCTTCGGGTCTGAGTTAATAATCCTGAAATTCTCATGACTATTAATTTACAAGCTCCCAATTTATTCTTACGTGGGCGAAACTAAGAGCAAAAACTTTTATTTCTAAAAACTTGTGACTCATACCTCGCTTAGGAGGTATGAGTCACAAGTTCCTAGCCTAGAGAAGTATACATTTTTAGTAATAGTATTTTTGAACTGTTTATTAAATTTTACTATTTTATTTCTTGATTTTTTGTATTGATCTTTATGTATTATGTAGTTTTATTTTATATTTTGTGTCTTTATATTTGTCAAGTACATGGCGAATTGGCGTCAGCTGTTATGTCATGTACTATAATTTTAATTTTAAACAAATAAATAAAAATAAAATAATAAGAAAGATATGAGATAACGCACTTATATTATTTATATATAGACGGTAGCATGAAGTTAATTTCACAAAGTGATTAATTGTCATCAGGAATTATTCGTTGTGTATTCTGAGCTTAAATAATTGACTTATTTTTAAATTTAAAATTAAGTCAACAAGCACGCTGACCCTTTTCCAGAGAGCTTTGAACTAGAACTTTTTTTGATATTTATTTAGGGAACTTATTAATACAATCGAGTAGTAATGAAACGTCTAGTTACAAAAAGCGATATGTCAACATTTCAATGTTTGCGGCAAACAATGTTTTTGTGTTTCGAGCAAAAAAAAATTTCTATCTTTAACTAAAAATAAATAATAGGGTTTATTAACTGATTTATTATAACATCAAATAAAAAATAATTAAAATAAAATTGTTTAAATAAAGAAACGTTGCGCTCTATAAATACATCGCCGATTAATATTCTAAATGTTATTTTTTTCTAATATCGAGTTTAAGAACATTCTGCGAAGAATACACAAATACTTTTTTGTAGGTTATGAAAAAATTTGTAACTGTATGTCTCAGTTAGTCAATGATGTATCAACGGTGGCGGGTTAAGCACATGGGAGGCCCCAGGCGCAATAAAATTTGGAGGGCTTTTTTTTGGAAAACATAAAAACGTCAGAAAATTCCAATTAAAATAACAAAAATATATACAAAAGTCTGATAAAAAAGTATATGGGTTATAGTATATAAGCTATTTTTCAGGCCCAGAAGATTCATAAGTTCCAAGCGCGCGCTTCATTTGCTTATAGGGTAATTATTTTAGTCATTTCCCATTTTTTTTATTTGAAATCTATCGTATTATTTACGCACGAGACGTTTATTTTTTACTAATGATATCAATATTTAAAAAAATAATTCAATCACAAAACATAACAGTTATTCATAATTACAACTTTTCTTTAGATTGTTTTATAATGTAAAGAACAAATGAGGCTTCTTTTTCTTTTAAATTGTCATTCAGTCACAGGCATTGTTGACCACAAAAATATGAAAACGAACGGATCATTAAGCTTTGGAAATGTTTTTTTTTTATCAGGGCCTCTTCAAAATATTATCACATTTTTTCTTCCTTTTCATAACGATCTGAAGCTTTCAGATGCGATTAGAAGAATGGTCAGTAGGTACTTAGTTAGGTTTCGTTAATTGCTAGATTAATTTATCAAGCTCAGGCACCTTTAGAGCATGAAAAATACTTTTGTAAAGCCAATGAAATGCTTCCATTCGCTTTGGCTTTCTCAAAAGCTCCGCGGACATTTTCTTAAACATACAGTGGCGTAGTATTGGAGGTAACTTTATTTTTTTATCATTTGTAATAAATATACAGAACGTCTGCGTCTGGGTATTGGATAAAATGTGCCCAATAAAGGTGTGGAGTGAGCCAAATGGTATTTTATAAAAAAATTAGACGTGTTGTAATAATAATTTGGCCACCAAATCACGTTTTGCGCGGAACGTTTCTCAAACAGATCAGTGACTTTGATAATAAATATTGATGATTTGCACACGTTTTTCAACCTTCCATGGTAATTTGTCGTACTTCACTAAACAATTGACAACGATTTTGACAGATGCCACTTTAACAACATGGCTGCTATAACTTAACAAATTTCGAGCGTCCCTATTGAAAGACCCTTTATAATAAAACGAATATTAAATGATATAAATAGATATAGCTTAAGTCTCAAAAATTTCTGAATTGTTTGCATAACATGCTTTATTTTCACACAGTTTTGAAAAACATTCAATAAATAAAAAAAAATAACAATTTAAAAACTCTTTATTATCTTTGGAAAACATTTTTTTTTTATTTGGAAAAGTTTTCTTTGAGTGCAAAAAAAATATTCTTTTCACTCTTTTTTGCATCGATATACAAAATATTTTTCTATAGTCAGGAGAAAGTTTGCCGAAACTTTAATCCTAACAGCACTTCTATCGGCACGTCACTTTTAAGGGTGTTGTAAAATCTTGAAGCCTTAAATGGAGGCAGGGAGAAGAAGTGGCCTTTGCGTTGAGGTCATTAATCAAACCTACCCGTCGCTGAAAACACTTACAGCCTTCCCTTAAGCTATCTGTAACAGTCTCTCTGATACGCCCGGGAGAAAAGTTTTACTAAAATAATCGCCTGGAGGAAGCTTGGTGGAGCTTATAAAGACGTCCGGTTTTTCTGGGAATAGCTACTGATATAAATTATATCTAGAAAAAATAAAAGGTACACCAACGTAATGTCCATTAGATTTAGTGTGAAAAGGACTGCCGGTTGTCTGAAAGAACGTTATATTGTTTCGCATTGCTAAAAAGTTTATTCGCAAATGAAAATAGAAGCTACAAATCTGCGTTGAAAATGTGTGTAATTAATATAATAAAATACAACAAAAAATCTGTTATAAACAATGGAATTTAAAAAATATATTAAGATTATTTGGCAAGAGATAAAAATGAAAATTAATATGAATATTTTCGATGGATTCGACGATAAATTTGTGTAAGTTTATTTTTAATATAAAATTTAATTAGTTACTTTACTTGTTATTCCACTTGCTGTGATTTGTAACACGAATTGACACGAATTTTGCCTAGTTAAGAATTCATTGAAATTCTTTATTTATAAATTAACAAATTCATATTCGCGACTTTTTCTATTTCTACTGGATGCAAGAAGGAGGTATAAGGTACAAGCTACGCATTTATAGTAGTACGTAAATAAATAACCTATACACAATAGGTACAATGGTGATCCGTCTCTCCTTTTTTAAAGTGTATTTACTTATGTTTCTTATCTATTAATAACTAAATAATAATTCTTTAAAAAATAAAGTAACCCCTTAATTCATATTGAGAAACGTTAAAATGAATAAAAACGCAACGCTTTGCAAAAAGCTGTAGTTGTTTGGCTGTCTGGTGATACCGAAAGGCAAAACAAGTGTTGTTATTGACAAATCGTGTAAATACATACAAAATAAAAAAAAAACAAATTTAATAATAAATCAATAAAACTCGACACCTTACAAATCAATAAGTCTATATCTTAAATAATAATCTTCTAATTTAACATTTCATATTGTAAAATAATTTAACCTTTAATGTTATCATATATATATAAGACGCCCGAAATATTATTTGCAAAGTTATCCCTGTTTAATATCTTTAATGCCTACTTCGCACATTTGTTTTATATAACAGCTCTGTCGTTTCGAATAAATTCAAATAATCACTTCTCCCTCAATGTAAACCGTAATAAAGCGTATTCACGATTTTGAATATTATAATATTTCAAAATCGATGAATTAATTCAGTGGCGTATCTAAATGATATCCTGAGGCTATTGATTTATTCCACGACTCGCTCTCTGTTTGCTTCGATAATCCTCGGAGCGGATCTCCCAACACGGCGCCCCTGACGTCCACTTTGCTTGCAGGGCTTTGGACTACTGCATTTTATATCAACAACAAAGGAATACGATCGCTCATGCATACTTTATAGTATTCAACAACATCATTGTGAATTCGCATTACTAATTTCATACGCGAGCATAAATTGTAACCTTCCACTGCTCAAAATTATACATGCGCAATATGTGTTAAGACTTTGTCTTTTAATTGTAAAAATTGTCGCGTCGAGTATCAAACACGACCATGTGATAGTGAATTTAAATACCAATAGTTCAATATATGTTTTAATTTTCTAATCGTAATAAAAGTGTATTAAAAATCATTTTTAAATAATGACTTTAACATCAAAAGTATCCAAGTCAAAATAATCTTCTTATAATTGTTGACAAGTCATTGTGAGCCAATTAAATCGCAGAATTTGAGTTAACTGACTGAATGTCATTCAATATTTTGTGTGCAATTTAAACGTTTAACATTTAGCGTGATGGTTATTCATAGTAATTTAAGTTAATTCACATATATTTTTATTTAAAACAAGTCAACCAAATTTTGAGTGGAACCAAACTAAGCCGTATTTTATCGTCTCAATTTTTAAGGGCTTACTTAAATATGGCCTGTGAGTTTTATCATATTATTTGATTATTTTCAATACAAAATATTGCTTACTATCTGCAAAAACAAAATAGTTTCGTGTTTTTTTTTATACGGAAACAAGGATGAGTAAAAAAATACGTGTAGTTTTTTATTAACACAAATAATCGTTATTGGGATCGAACAAATATTTATTATGCATAATCATCTAAATAAAAAAGAATTAAATTCAGGCTTGGAGTAAAAATGATTACATAAAAAAATGAGAAAGACAAATGTGAAGAAATAATTTGTGAGCTTTTCGAAAACGTAAAATATTTGGCCCCAATTAAAGCTAGCATTTTTGTAATATACAGTTTTTTTTAAAGAAAATAAAACAGTTGTCTCTGAATTCTTTTGACGGCGTATTTTTATTCCTAGAAATATTAATTGAAATAATAAGTGCACAACCCTGATATGTTTTATTCTCTCTCGTACTCAGTGCTCAAAAGATAGATTGTTTTTAAGGAGGACTTGCTAAGTGCTGTTCCGGAGTGTTTTATTCCAAGGCAGAGAAGCTTCAGGTTCAACAGAGGGAGTAAAGGGGATGCCCCATTGATCGCATCAACCAGGTGTACCTATTGAAAGAGCGGAAGCAAATTGCGCGTAGTTTCTAATTTATTATTTTCGTTTCACCCCTAAAGTTGATATTAGTAACAAAATTGAATTTTACATAATATTTCTTGCATGACGAAAACTTACAATTTAATTTTTACATAATTCATTATATTAAGGTGACAACAATAATTAATAATTTAAATAATATCTATTTTTCGTTGTTTTATAATATATTACAATAAGACATGCGGAATATGTTGGCGATGTAACAAAGCTTGTTACGTCACCCTAACGAAGACAAACATTGTATATTAAAATTTATATATATATTTAACTCATATTTGCTTTCAAATGAGGAGCAAATGTAGGTTTTTTTAACAGAATTTTTCTACGATAACTGCGTTTTTTACTCACTTGCTCAATCTCTCTTTTTTAAAAATAATGAGGAATAAAAATAATGGAGCTAAGACATGACTGGTGGTTAGCTAGTTATTCTCTTTACAGTCAATTAATTTAGAATTGAAAGAATGATAAAGAGTTTTTTAGACACCACAAAAACCTATAAATTCGAGCATAAACCAATTGAAAAAAACCCTGTTCGTACTGGGATTTTAGCCAGGGAAATCTTTCACGGATGCCGATTTCTTTGACCACTGCACCACGTATTTGATTTTTAAAATTAAAACACATTTTTTACTAATTTTAAAGTTTCATATAATCGTCAGGACCGACTTTTCACATAGCAATATTTTTAACAGAAAATGGTTATATTATTTGGTAAGGCCTTAAATCTTAACCGCATGTATTTTTCTAAAGGCGATGCTAGTCACAAGGTAGCTATATTTTTTTATAAATGATAAAATATTGCTATTTTATAAGTAGATTTATATTTTTAAACTATTACGCATTTTTATTGGGACCAGGAAAAACTTATCGGCCACCTGAATGCAATGTTTTTCATTCATGACGTTATCGGAAGTACGCAAATAAAAACACATTTTAAGACCCCTGGTTGCGATCACTGGGCACTCGACCTCTGCTGTGGTAATTATTGTTAATATATATTAATAGACATATCTGTCTTTATAATATAAAGGCAGTCACTGTTAAGTATAGAATAAGGATAGTCAAACATTATCCGAAGCTTGCTGGTTTTGGTTGATATATTTTTTTTTCACTTTTAGGGTGTTCACTGTCAATACTTGGTGGAAAGGCATTATATTAATAAAAACACAATATTCCTTTGTACTTCATTCCACTTTATTTATCTAAATTTATTTATAGAGATGACTTTTTAATTATATGTTAAACATTTTAATTTTGTGTCATTTTAGAATCACTTTAATGTAATTGGTAATTTTTATTTTCAATGCCAATTGTTGTTTATAACTGTTTATTTTTGTATAAATAGCATTGTTAAATTATATTTTTTATCAGTTGGCGATGCTCGTAATGAGCGAAACCGGTCCTGACATATTAAATAAAGTGGAATGAAGTACAAAGGAATATTGTGTTTTTATTAATATTTTTTTTTATCCATGTCCGTTCCCAATGTTGATGTGTGTGCATATGGCTTTCTAATGGAGGTATCTGAACAGAAGTTTTTAGTAGGTTAGTCCTACAAAATAATTTATTTGTAATCATCAAATTGTTTATTTATTTATTCATATTAAGATGACTTAATGATCGATTATAAACTAAACGGCAAATAAATAAAAAAAAAATGGCCCCATCGTGCTTTTAATACAATTTTACACACAAACATGTAAGACCGGAGGATTGAACTAAATAAAAAATAAATTTAATATTTTGATGCTCTACTTGGTGTGTTACAAATTGTGACACGTGTTCTTGGCACGTGACACGTGACATTTTTGTATGTTACCCTATCCCTGAGTACAGAAGAAAAAGATAAAAAAGCCCCGACTATTATTTTGCAATTTATAACTTAACAATTAGAATCAATTTTTAGTGTATTCGTAACCCGTACGAGTTTCTGTCTGATGATGCTTCTTAAAGAAGCTAAGCACGTCTCATAATCTGTTGCATAGCAACTGAAGAATCCAATTTAATTTTATATTCAAAATGAACTTCCACAAAGTTACCGCCGAATCACAAAAAATATAACCCCATACATGTAAACCAGTGATTCTCAAACTTATTATGCTCGTGAACCCCTTTAGTAGCAAAAACCTGACCGTGAACCCCCAAGTGAAATAATAAAGTTAATGACTTAAATGGTATTTTTTATCATGCCCGCTTCCAATATGGAGCAAATGGCCTCCTAATTGAGGTATATTAACAGATGTTTTTCTGCGAGCACAGTTTGTTAGTCAGTCGCTCAAACTCCTTTTTCGAAAGAGTAGTAGGTAGAACTATTCTATTATTTTGGAATAGAGGAATTTGAAAATCTCAAAACCCTATAGTAATTTACCGATTTGCTCAAAATACCAACGTGAACCGAAAAAAAACGATTCGGTTCCAGTTTTCGTTCCGGCAAAAATAACGGTTCTAACGGTTTTTAGTTCCGTTCCGGTTCGAAGCCCTGGTAAAAATCGTTACCATTTTATTTATTTTAAATTTAAATAATAATAAAAAAGCTGTCAGGATTTTTAAAAATATTTATTCTTCCGCGGACCCCTTAACGTTGTCCACGCACCCCCAAATAATTTTTAATTTGTCACGGACCCTTGGGGGTCCACAGGAACCACTTTGGGAACCACTAATGTAAACTAACTCAATATTAAAATATTTCTTTAAAAAATATACACTCAAATTTCACGATTGAATACTTAAAATATAAACACTTTATACATAGACAGGCAGAAAGAAATATAACTTAAAACAAATTAATATATGAATATTGTATTTCTTTTTACTCTTTCAATATTTCAAATATTTATAAAATTGTTATTATTGGGCTTATTTAATTTTCTTTTAGACACAGTTTCTTGTTTGAAAAATCCACTTGCCCTAAAAAAAGATTACCAACGTCTGTCAGTATTATCGTGAAGTATGGCAGCCCCCTTTCGCTCCAGTTACCTTTTAATAAATAAAAAATAGGATAGTTAAGTTAAATAATGTACATTATTTAATTTAGCGGAAAGGTCAAAAGGGAGTTATTGGATACTCTTGTTTCTAAGGGTATCGAAATACACAGGGATGCTTTAAAGCGTTCTAAATTTTTATCTATGCTGGAAAATGGAGGGGAAATTATCTTGTAACATATTACAATGAAACAGATATTCTTTTTCAGGTCAGTTAATTGAATTTTCTTCTTTAAACACAAAACAACGATTTAATATTTAAGATTTTAACTGAACACTTTAAGGGTGCTCACTGTCAATAAGTATTTTTATTTCAAATGATCAAGACCGGTTTTTCTCATTACGGGCATTACCAACTAGATTTATGACGGGCATTACTAGATAGATTTTAATCAACTTACTGATAGATAGAATAACTACAAATGAGTATTTTTTTTTCAACTGAAGGTATTTTCTCCTTTGCGAGAGGATTATAATTTGGTTGATGATTATTCCACTACTATCCGTTATGTGTATGCAGCCGCCGTATCACAACTGCCTTCCATAACGCAATAAACGTCACAAAAAAGGCTCAAAAACAGAGCTACGTAGGACCTATTTTTTAACAGTATACTATTTTGCTTTAAAAATGTAATGATAGAAAAACAATAACATGACCAGCTCAGCCATTTAGTTTACGTAATATTAAGCTTTTTGAAATATACTTGCTGGGTAATAAATAGCTGAAGCAACATTTTACTCAATGCAGATTTCCTAGGACTCACAGCTATACACGATTCAAACCAAATACCACATCTTCAACACTCGCATTCTACCAGTACTTTTTTACAACAGGGAAACATGGTTTCTGACGATGACTCAGAAAAACCGTATACTGAGCTTTGAAAAAAGATCCTTGCGTCGGATAATGGGGTTGAGGTGGTTTGATTTTGTGAGGAACTCGAAGATTAAGGGACGTACAAGACAGCGTTCAGCGTTAATTGTCATTGTGAGACCTTAAAACTGGCTAGGTCTAGTGCTAAAAATGCCTCCGGAGAGCCCGAATCATGCTTACCTTTTCTTCTGACAGGTGGAATTCCAACGTCCAAGACGGTGAACTTAGCGAAACTGAAGTATGCTGGTATATCATGGAAGAACACAAAGCAGTTGGCGGAAGACAGCGAAACATGGAAGTATCGCGTGGCAGCCATGTGCTTCATGATAAGATATTAAGTACCCTGTGTTAGTAAAGTTTAGTCTACTCTGCGTTTAATCTCAAATGAAATCAAAGATATCCCGTATTCTAAAAGGATCATCATTTTGGTGATTGTATCGCGGTTCTTGGTGATATAAGAAAAAACAACAACAAGTATTGTGGATCTGTTATGAAGAAGTAGTTTGCTTAACAAATAACAATGAGTAATCGTGATAGAATGCCACTAGTAGCTATTTTTTTTTATAAAACAGACTACTAAAAAAGTATGAAGAGTTATGTAAAAAACGTGTATTGAAATTTATCTTGTTTTGATTTTTGTGTGTGATATGAACGATTCAGTTTCATTAGGTTATTATTATTTTGATGATGTTTAGTAAATTTTTCCATAGCGTTGGAGCTACACTCGGAGCAAGAGCACGAAGCAAGGAAGTAATGAGGTTTTATATGAAACAGGCTCCCACTGATCGGGTTTTTTTAATTTTTATAATTAGATATTCGTCCTACTATCCAATGAAAATATTTTCATTGTCGCTATGCAACAGAAAAATTAATTGAAATACTGCAGGACTGTCAAGTGATTAATTTTCTCACTATTAAGGCAAGAATTTTTAAGTATTATTCAGCTTGCTCAATACCCAAACGTTATTTCCAGAACTAAAATCAATTATCAGTAAGAAGTGGCAGATAATGAAAAACAATTAACTGTCAATATTTTTTTATATTATGAATATTCAAAATAACAAATCATAAACAAAGTTTGATTTTTTTTCTTTAAATTGCCCTTTTTGTTAATCTTCGAATACTAATATTGAAATTCGAAAACAGTTTTTTTCAAAAGTCTGTTTTTTTAAGCCCAAATTGAAAAATAAATATACACGTAGAATGAAAACGTTTTGTATGACCTTTAAAAAATTAAAACTTTTTAAATAAATATAAGTAATAAAAAACTTAAATAAAAATAAAAACATACTGTGATTCCGATATAAATCTTAATTTAATTTTCAAGAAATAATATATAAATCATTAGTTTAAAAAAAACGAATCAAAGACTCTGAATAAAAATTTGGTTCGATACGCTTTACAGCTGTCAAATACAGTTTGTATTGCGACAAAAATATGTAATTTGTTTTATAAAAGTAATTTGAATTAAATTAATATTTTTTCTTACTCTTTGTTCACAAAATAAAATATATAATCTTTTTATAATACTTGTACGCTATTTTCGGGACGGCAATCAATTTATATTTTACCTTGTTATTTTTTCAGTTTTTTTCGTCAAAATCAAACAAAAGTTTTATTCGAAGATTTATTTACTTTAATCTTACATTTTTGATTTTTATCTCATCTGTAAATAGACAATTTCAACGCCACGCTTAATATTATGAATACATCAGTGACTTTGAAAGATTTGCGATGTCAAGCTTAATAAAATTATAGCTTTTTTTACTACTAGCATAAGAATGTAATTTTAAAGTAATTTTAAAACTGTTATGATTTTCTACTCAAATTTACACAGTTAAATAAATATAAATGTCTTAATTATATGACATAATATAAATTTAATATTGTGCACATAAATATAATTATAATATTATTATATATAATATTTTTCAATTAAAATTTTAGTCACACTTATATTTTTAGATTTGAGTTATTAAAACAATTATCAAAAGACAACTTTTTAATACTCAATTTTCATCCTATATTTTTTTTCATAAATGTAGGCAAGTATAAGTTATATTAACTTTTCATAATATTTTTTCTTTTTATATATTTTTTACACGTATTAAATGAACATAAAACTACGTTTTCGTATTTGCGTATTACTAATATCTTTCACTTACAAACCTTATTTTACAATCGAAATTTTCTTCAACAGAAAATACTCTTTCGCTCGGTGATGAAATAGGTCCTATAGTTTTTAATGCATTAAAAATGAGATCCAAATTGTTTGCCATTTTTTTTTTGTAGACTCCTATGAGCAATATTTGGCATTTGATTTTTTTTATTTTGGCGTATTCATAAACTCTATTGTAGTCAAAATGTACAACAAAAATTATTTCTAAATAAACTTACGTATAAAAGTTTTAACGCATTTATTTATATTACCATTAAACTACATTTTCTTCTGCTTCTATCGGTAATTAAGGCGGTTAATAATAATAAAAAATTAAAGTGTTTTAATAAATAAATATAAAGTAGTATCAATTTTAATATTACTAACTGGTCTTTTGAATGTAACAAATTTCGCTAAATAATTTGGCTTTTAAGCACCAGTTGCAATTAGTATTTTCACTTTTACTTCAACGGCTAAGCAAATTCAAAACGCTCGCTTCCTATGAAATACATTTTTATATTTTAAATTAATTCGATTTTTTTATCTATTCCGCTTCTAATTTGGAGCATATTGCCTTTTAATGAAGGATCTCAACAGGAGTTTTTCTACGCAAACTATCGCATAACCTTTATTTTTTGGAGAGAATAGTATGGATACATAGGGCACGACATGACTATTGGTTGGTTAATTAATCTCACTGCACTTCGTTATTTTAGCCTGGGAATGGTGGGGGAAAATTTTAGACATCATAAGCATCTATGCCTTTGAACAGACATCAATTTATTTTTAGTCTAAAATACACTTAAATAACACAAAAATTTTCACAAAACTACACAACCTTATGGATTACATGACCTCGATATATTCGGACAAAATATATGCCAAACCGCTTTCAGTATCAGTCACCTGGTTTCCAATAATGAATAAAACATTTGCTAGGTTTACTTTACTCAGCATCACAAGTTCATCTCGACATTCTCACTATACGCACTGTCTTCGACTATCACAGACCCCGTTGCAACTCCCGCTATTTTTCGGTCCTCAAATTCAAAATAAGACGAGTGTATGGTATTGTTTGAACTGATTTTGAATTTTATATGTAGTTATTTAATTGTCATTTTATTTTTAAGCTATATGACCTGCTGCTTCCTAATGAACGTTTTTACAACATTCAACTCGTCTTTTGATGCAACCACATTTGTTTGTCACTGTTCTATGTTAATACCTTTTACAAATAAAAAATAATAAATATTTATATTTTTTAATTTATTATAAAACATCAGAGTAAAAATCGCTGGCTGTGTGGTCGATTGTTAATTTCATTGACAGGTCACGGATAATAATGTCAATATGGACAGTTTTTATATGAAGATTGATTTTTCAATCGATTTATGGAATTCTGTCTGAAGGCAAGAATGTATCTGATATCTTGTTTTCCCTTCCACCCATTCATTCTAAAATAAAATTCATCATAAAAAAAGGCTTAGTGAGAGTGATAAGCTGGTCCTTTCTAAGTCATATCTTTCTATCCCTACTCTCATTTAAATAAAAATAAGAATCTTAGATACAAACAGTTATCGTAAAAAAAATCTGTTTAAATACCTCCATCAGGAGGCTATATGCTCCACGGACGGAACGGACGTGAATTAAAAAAATAATCTTGTTATTCAATTTAAAAAATAATCTTCGTAAAAATTCTCCATTATTTATTTTAAAACTGTTTTCGCTAATGGTGATCTTTATCAATTGAGCATTATTAACCGCCAAAAAATTGATTTAAATAATATTGTATTGTTTTAAATTAGATCAGTTGATAATACTCGCGATGAACGAAACCGGTGTTATATATATGAATGTGTAATATATACTTATTATTAACGTTGACACACTTTATTTTCATAAAAACACGCCGAAATTATATAGTCAGATATTCACATCAAAGCATACGGTAAGAATCTGTATTGGAATCACGGTGGTTTTACACATGACGTATTTACGTAAATAATATATGTTAGCAATTACTTTACGTAATACCCTGTATTAGAAATCTGACGCAACCAATTTAGAGATTGAAACATTTAAGTCTGATTTGTTTCAGCGAAATTCGTACATAAATATTCCAAATATTTTTCTCGTAATATAGAATTGGTTATGTTTATTCTTTTAAGATACAGAAAATCTTATTATTATTTAATTCTCATGTAAATTACAAAAGAATTACAAATTATTAATTTATAACTTACATAATACTAATAGTAACTAACACTAAGATTTCGACTGAAGGTGCTTGGTGGAATTTCAATATTAAATTTGAATCGTTCAAATTATATACATTCACACAGATTTTTTCACTAACGACCCGGTTTTCGCCTTTCGGCATCTTTAAGTGCAGAATGAACTTGAATTTTGAAATTCCCCCAAGCACCTTCAGTCGAAATCTTAAATTATATCAATATTGCTAGTACAGCAAGATTGGCTTAACTCTATAGTAAATTAGTAACTAATATTAATTTATCAAGAAGTCAACTTAGTAATCTGAGATAAAGTACACTTTAATACATTAAAAATAGTATTCGCCGCAACTCACTCACGTCACATGAAATGTGTCGAAAAAATTCCGTACAGTAGCATACATATTGGCAGAATAGTACTTCACCTTGGGAGAATAAACAATTCATGTCTACGATTTCTTGTAAAATAATCAGGAACATCTTAATAATGGTTCGATTCTGTTTTTTTTGGTTGTTTGTGTTTGAACTAAATGTATGATCATATTCGTAATTCATAAACCGCAATTTAAGGCTCATGACACTATTTTATCAGAGGTGCTAAGTTATATACAATATACTATACCTACGTTATCACATTAGTAACAAGTTTTCACAAAAGGCACTGGTCTATTTTTTTTATTCTGAAGTCGTTCCATAAAACAACAGGTGGCATAAATTTCCCCGACAAATAAATGAAAATATACGACACTCTTTTACAGCTTGCTAACCCTCTAGAGCAAAGTGCCAAAACTAAGATTATCTCATTTTTAAATTAATATAAAGTATACAATTGAGCACATTTTAGGAGTTTTATTTGGCAGCTTTTACCATTATACTATTGTAAATGTTTTTTTACTTCAATAACGAGTAAGTGATTTTTTCGTTCTATCTGTGTTTCTTTTTTGTACGGTGCTTCTTTCTAGCTCAGCATATTTTTTCACATTCCATAATATACTACTATAGAGATTAATTTGCTAGATAGTTTGTGTTTTTGATGCATTTTAGAAATAATAAAAACACAATATTCCTTTGTGCTTCATTCCACTTTATTTAATAGGTCAGGACCGGTTTCGTTCATTGCGAGCATTGTCAAGTGAATGAAGTTCAAAGAAATATTGTGTTTGTATTAATATAATGCCTTTTCACCAAGTATTGACAGTTAACACCCTAAAAGTGAGCATTTTAGAATACTCACGTGAAATTATATCTTCAATCAAACAAATCATTAAAAAAATATACAATAATTGTTTAAAAATACAGCTACTACTTACAAATGTTTTAAAAACATACTTCCTTGAAGTTGTAAATAAAAATAGATCATTTTTTAGTTAAATTTTTTTATACAGGTAAGCCCTAAGTTCATAGTGACTTCGGCAACTGAGAATGGATTTTTTCGCGATATTTGGCATTTAAAAACAAATTAAAGGTATAAAAATACATGAAATAAAGTCACCTAATCATTTATAAATTGTGTTGGAAAAATATTATTCAAAAAAATTGTAAAAGATCAGTTAATGACGTAAACAAAACGGGAACAAAAAGAAAGTCAGTTTTATACTTTTATTTTGTTGACAATGATACATAATTTATAACTAAAATGCTATATTTTGCAGTGCAAAATTATTTCATTGAAATTATCAATTTATCGCAAACTTCCGCTTATTGCGACTATATCAAAATCGTATTTTTTGCAATCAACTGGCATCATGAAAAGTTTTTCTTTTTTTGCGGATAATATTTGAATTTCTGTCGTTATCTTGTTAGTATAAGATTTCCGTACAGCAAGAATGACAGTTTATCGATTGAATATAGTAAAAGAAGTAACAACAAATACCAATTTCCGCAATTATTATATAATAAAATAATGTTGATAGCTTCTTGAGCATCAATTTTGGTATCATCATAAATTCAGTTACTTTTTTTATCCATGTTCGCTTCTAATTTAGAGCTTATGGCATAATAATAGAGTTTAACAGACGTTTTAGTAAGAAACTAGTGGTTAACAAATCGCTCTCACTACGCCCAGATCGGAAAGGGTGGGAGGGAATTTTTAGACATCACAAAGACTCATGCCTTCAAACATTAATCGAAAAATCGATCAAGAAAACGCTGTTCGTTCTGGGACCCGAACCCGTGAGATCCAGCATGGAAGCCAACAACGCCAACCACTGCGCTATACTAACATTTACGTTAAGTAAATTCTTCACTATAATATTAAATAAACACCCTTTTGTATGTTGGTATTGCATAAAATAAAACACATGCTTGAATGCAAGTTTGATATCAAATAAATGCTCGGAAATGTCTACTAAATTGCGTTTTAAATAAGTTGAACAAAATATCGTGTGATATTTTTTTAGAAATAAAAACAATTGCCACGTAACAAGCGAAACAAACAAAATAAAATCATATAATTTGGAGTAATTAAACTTGTTAAGTTTAATTTCAATAACCCCTAATAGTTTTTTTTAATTGGTAGCGATTTAATAATTAGACCATCGACTCTTTGCTTAAGGGGGTATTCTAGTGCAAACTTAGTCTAGCAAATCTAGTCAAAACTTTAAACGCGTTTTTCTCGAAACTACTTTTTACGAGCTTACGTACATAATATCTCAAGTTCTACCGAACTGATTTATTTTAAATTTTGTTTGAACTTTTTATATACATTTTTCTAGAGCCCGTAGCAGATTTAAGTCAGAATTTTAATTTTTACTATTTTAAAAAAAAATTAAACTGTTAAAAAAAACGTTTTTATTTCAAACGGCTGCCATTTTCTGAAAACATTTTTTTTCTTCTTTGACGTAGGGGCTTTAGCGACATTTTTATTTATTAAGAATCCGTTTGAAAAAATATTCAGATGACCAGAAAGGTTGGAATCGTGTACGTGAGGACACCATCTTTTTTTTGGACCCCTCCCTTTACCAGCCGATTACTTTTTGAGTTTTTTTTTTTTTTTAATTTTTTATACATTTTTAAAATATAAATAAACGAATGGTAAATAAATGGACACTAAAAAATATATTTTTGTATTTTTTACAGAGCTCGAAAAAACACCCAAAATTCGTGCCTCTACACTAGAATGTCAACTTAAGTTAAAAACTTTCACCAAAAATTATCTTTCGCGGCGATGTCTGCTTTTTATCATATTATAGTATTTGCATTTTTTGTTAAAAGAAAAATATTAAATTTAAATATAAATAAATTATAATGAAAAGCATGTTGCAAAGTTTCCCAATTTTCTTCGCATAGGTATTAAAACGTGTTGAGGTTATTTACTTATAGAGTTACATAAGTATATTTAATGTTGCTCAACTTTTCTTTGAAATAAATCTTACTTTGTACATACACAAAACTTATATTCAAAAATTATTTATTTGGTAGAGGATTATTTCTCTTCCTGTAATTCAGTAGAAAGATAGTGAATGTGAAAAAACAGGCACGACTTAGGATGCGTTATGTACAAGGTACACAGAAAAGCTCTCACGAAATAAACGAAAGCACACAAGAAAGCTCGGGAAGGCGGTGGATGGGGGAAAAAGCTTCTGAGTCTTGTAAAAACATTTTCCGTTTCGTATACACAATGAGACTGTTCAATACATAAACCATTTACTGGCGCAAAGGTCCTTTTCCATGTCCCGGGGGAGTCAGTTGGAGGGTACCTTCACATCTTGCTGTGTTATAAGAAATTTATTTATTTGGATGTTTGAATATCAGGTACCGATTTAAAAAAATTAGTTGATGCCGCCTTGTTTGCTATTAGAGATGATGAATTTTTAAGGAGAAATTTTACTGACTTGTTTGTGCAAGTCCTACGTAAATCAAGGCGTCCGGTTGGGATCCGGAATCCTGACCGATTTGACGATCTCGTACTCCTGGGATCGTCTTAATACCGATTCCGAAATTTCCCGGATTAACTATACTATGTAAAAAATCAAAATTAAAAGTCGCTCGCTTTAGTCTAGTTGATAAGAGCTAGCTCTACCGGTCAGGTGGGTCCGGGTTCGATTCCCGGCAAGGTCAATGTCAAATTGGATTTTTTAAATTTTAATTTGAGATCTAAGACGTGGGTGCTTGTGAAGTCAATTCTCCTTAAGTTAATCTCATGTGACTTTCAAAAATTCTCATCGAGTATATCTCGTATGATCTTTCAACTTCAAAAATATTTGACGCATTGGCGTAAGCTGTAATGTATTTTTTTTTTTAAATCTGCCAGATTTACTACCATATGTACATACATTTTAATAATTAAACTATTTGCAACAGTGTACTTCAGTTTATTTGTAAACATATTTGTGTATAAAACCTAAATATAACATTAATTAATAGTAACTGTAAACCGAAATAGTTGTAATAGAAACTTAAACATAATTTTATACAAATTTCAGTTGCAATCATTTCTTTATAGAGCGGCATAAGAATTTTTTCAATTTTTATTTAAGATCTTGGTCACGGTTATTTGTGATATCTAGCATAATTAAACTGGTCTCAAGTAACTATGGTTTATGTAAAAAAGAAAACATGAAATTATTATAAATGATCAATCACGGAGTTGAAAGATTGTGAATCCCGAAATCCTGGACTCATAAAAAGGGTCTGGGATGAGATGCCCTAGTTGCTAGTCACAGCGCATATTTACGTATATCGAGATTTATCTACTTTTTAGTTGTATATACGATGAATAAATTACATACATATTGCACTGCTGTTCAGAACAGGAAGATGTTTATTGTATTATTTTTAAATTATAACTGCTGTATTTTATTAAAACAGAGTGATCTGTTTTTTTTCCAAAAGTAGCAAGTGTGAAGCTTTTTTTCTCGTAATACATTAAGAGTGAATATACAACATCATCATGCTTTGTTATGTATACAAAACATCTACCTTTATGCTATGTTAAATTATCTATGACAACTTGTAACAGTGAACCTTTCAACTAAACCGATATCTTTCTCTCCAAATCTCACTCAGTTAAAATCGATAGTTGAAATTGAAAGGCCGACGGCTCAGTAGAAATTTCTCGATCCTCACATCTATATCATTTTGATAAATAAGATTAAGTGATTTATTTACAAAGTGTGTAAATTATGTATATGGAATAAAGTTGAAAGAACATTGAATTTAAATTAGTGTTTTAGTAAAAATATATCCATAACAGCTTTAACGCTAAGTGGATTTAGATTAAGATTTAAAAAAACTGCTTTACCGAAGTTTACCTTAAGTCAAGACTTAACTCTTTTGGCCTGGCCCAAATCAAGTGAATTTATCACTTGTGCCCAGATCATTTTTGAATCACATTTTTTTAAACATTTTTCAGGCTTTCTAAAAGTACTTTTACTATGAATCCAATCAGTCAGATCAAATTAAAACTTTTGTGATTGTATGAAAAACCATTTTTTAATATTTTTGTACAAAATTGCTAATAATTACTTGTATGGGAAGCCATATTACAATGTTTGCACATGTACCGAGTCTTTTCTCCCTTGACGCACACCTCAGAGACTCTAAGTAGCTTATTTATTTTGTGCTACTGATATTGATATCCTTTTTTTAAGAGATGTTTCCTGATATCCCGTTTTATTATTTATACAAATCAACAATTCAAACGCAACTCAGTTAATTCAAAATCACGTGAAGTTTAGAAAGACAATTGGACACATAAAGTACGTATATAATAATCATTAATTTTGTTTCACACCTATGTTTATTTATTTTTGATAAAAATAATTTAATTTCTGTCTTAAAATAATCTGAGTAAATGCCATAACCGTTTTTATTACTCTTTTAATAAATGTTGCAAAAATACAAAAATGATGGCTCTTTTTGAAAAGTTACATACAGCTGGGGTGTTAATCTGAAATTACTTAGTGGGTCAATTAAAATATTGCATATCTTCGATGGACCACACATATACATGTTATAACTTAATAATATTACGACGCTTTTTACATTTAAAGTAAAGTAACAACTGACAATTAAAATATTTTTTAAATTATTAAAAAAAAAAAAATTAATGTACAGTGAAACCCCGATTCTACGTTTTCCAAGGGACCGTAAAAAATCAACGAATAATGCGGGAAACCGATAATGCGGGAAATCTCAAATAATACCAAAAATTGTTTAATTTTCAAATAACTTCTTTTATCAACTTTCACGTTTATTAAATAATATATAAATTAATTCTTTAATTGCTTAATACATACTAAGTTGCCTATTTGTAGTTTGGTATTGAAACTTTGACAGACACCCTTTAAACACCTCTTTTTGCTATATACGACTATGTCGACTCGTTTTTCTCCTAGATTTTTTCAACTTCTTAAATTGTTCTCAGTTTCTCAGTTAGAGTTCTAGTTTTCTTCATTTAAGCATTTTAGTTTTGACTTTTGAGTTAGAAAAATTCGCGAAACGAGATGCGAGGCAAGACTATTTACGAGAAATATTCAACGAAAACGGTCAATCGAGATAATATTTGTGACGGGACCAAAATATTTAAACGATAGATCGAGGAAAACGGGGAAAAAATTTACCAATCGGGGAACGATTAATGCGGGATTATTTTACATTGTTCTTATGCGTATTTGGCCGGGACTTTGAAAAGTAAACGATCCATGCGGGAAAACGAACAATTCGAGAACGGTAGATCGGGGTTCCACTGTATCTAGTTTGGAATTTGCGCATCTTAGTTGATTGGCTTAGTTTTTTTTACATAGACATATTTTATCAATTCCAAAATTTAAAAATTATATAATGGTGAAATCCTTGAAAGGGCCACAAAAACCTTTCAATTTGGCCACGAGTTGGATATGTTTGGGTTAGAACATAACGCGAAAAATCGGTGTTTTAATGTAAGACGACTCCAAGTGAAGAAAATCGCAAAAATAAATTGTTCAATCCGCAATCAAATAATGATTTTAATTGAAACGCGTTTAAATAAAAAGAAGACCGGAGGCTGATTCAATTCTTATAATGTTTCAATAAGAAGGAAGAGCAGTACATACACTGATTCGAAGCATACAATGAAAGACTAAATCGATATATTATTGACGATGTTCAATTCGGTTTTGAGAATACTGCTTTAAACAATAATGCCAAGATGTGAAAGACTTATATTTTATTCAAAAGTAAGTATTTATAAAGATTTTTTGTAAAGCATATGGCATATTATAGAAATTTTTGAACGAAAGTTTTTTCTATGACAACTGCGTTACTCAGTTGCTTAACCTTTCTTTTTTCGAATAGAGTAGGAATAGAAAGTAGATTCTAAGACCAGACCAGACGAGTGGTAAACTAATCGTTCTCGTTATGACAAGCAACTTAAGAATTGGAAGATTAGAAGAGATTTTTGATACATCACAAATACCCATATCTTTGAACAGGAATCGATTAAAAGAATCGTATTGAGGCTTGAACTAGTTGACTAATGAGAAACCAACGGAGTTGATAACTGCACCAAGGACCAAATGAATATCAAGTATTTATATTACGGATAATATTCTAATCACAAGATTAGTTGTATGTTGACAACGAAGTAATATTCAACCTAACTTAACCACATTAATATAATCACAAACTACTGCAAAATTAATATAAGTCTATATTAATTACTCATTGTTTTCAACTTTATCAAAATCCTTTCAAGTAGAAACAGTGTATTAGATTAAAATAATTCGAGTAGAAATAAAAGTTTCATTGTCATTACTTTGTAAATAAAATTATTAAACTAAGACGTAGATTAATCATTCATTTTCATATTTACAAAAGTAAATATTTGTTTGCACGTCCTCGTAAATTAATGATGAAAGATAAATTTACTGAAGTAAAAATTAAATTCCATTACGCTGCAAAATACAATTCGCAATGAATTTTGTTTATCGAAATAATGATTTTTTTTTTGTTGAAACACTTTATTTACTTTGGATCCGCCTTAATATCAGATGAAAGCTTTTTTTCCTTCCCTGGTTTATCTGTCCGCCTACTAAATGTAAGTTCTCAGGCAGATGCTTAGAAAGAGAGCTTAAAGTAGAGCTTTTCAAATAATACACACAATAATAATACAATTAAAGCTGTGGCATCTTGACATGTTTGATTTATTTTAAAAGCTTTTTTATAATATTGTGAATTACGTTGGTGAGAAACAAAAATAAAGCTGCCACACGCACTGATTGGTTTGTTATCGTTTTAAGTTAAATATTGAGCACTATATCTTCACAGTATAAAAACATATTGTAGAATTTAACCGAAGTTTATTTTTGATTTTTTTTTCAAAATTTCTCTAGCGTAAATCGCATGATTAAAAATGTTATTTAATTTTAAATTACAAAAACTTGAACCGTACTTCATCTCGAGATATGTTTCATATGACACAATTTAATTTAGTTTTATATTACAGTCAGGTAACATTAAACTTTAAGCTTGAGTTGCGTTGCCATGACAGCAACCACTACATGTTTTCATTTGATATTCTTTTCGGATTTTATAAAAAGTACAAATTTTAAAGTATATTTTTGAAATAAAGATATCCGGTAAGCATATTTCAACTTATGTAAGTCGTTACAAGAAACTTGAGTTTTAATCAGTTGCTGAATGTGTAATGATACAAGTCGTTTTCCACTCGACTACTGGTTCTGTGTTTAAGTAGAAAGTCGACGAATTGTTTATGTAAAATTTCATATATAGAGTATTTAATTTGATTGGAAAATAATAAAACATTCTTAATTAGTAATCGAATTGTAAATATTCTATAATACTTCAGTCATTTAAGATGGAAAAAAGTTACATTCAACAAATAAACTTTTTCAGTGAATTATATACCATATAATAATTGATATAGTCTTTGAAAAGCTTAGCTTAGATTCGAAGCTTTTACTTATCATTCCCTTAATGACACGATTACTGGAATGCTTTTCTATCTGATCAGGACAAAACTGAGACTTGGCAAATAGCACGATGTATTTTTGTTTATATTGCAGAACATCGATAGTAAGGCTCTGATTTATATCTGATCCTTATCTTTAGGCAAGTAAGAGGTGCGATTTGAGCATTTTTTCTAAGCTGTTTGCTTCCGTTGAAAAGTGCTGAGTTTTTGCATTTTTAAGATATAAAAGAAAAGCTTCCACGGGTAGCATTTTATTATTTACAACATTGAAACCACATTGGTAAAACTATTAAAAAGGTTTACTAAAAGCAAATATATACATTTATTTAAAATAGCATGTAATAATCACAGATTGATTATACAATGATTTTTTTTAGTTCTTATCAGTAGATAAAGATACGGAACATAAAAAAAACTTACAGCTTCGTTTAAAGGACTTCTTATGGGTTGAGTAATGAAGGGATCTACTTAAATTTATAGTTGACATGGCAAGTTAAGTAATGTATAATATTATGACATAAATGTTCTTTAGGTTTACATTCTCAATATAGACTGTAGGATAATAAAAGGATGTAAGCTGTGGTTTTTTTTCTAGATAATCACAATGCGCACAACTTAATACACGTTCTACAAAAATGGCGTAAGTTTCAAATGCCAAATGGTATCTAAATTTAGCTTTTAAGTTTGACAAAAGATGGGCGTGTGATAATTTAGGCAGGAAAAGACTTACACGAAGGTTTTTCTTAAATAAAATTTAAAACTAATATTAGTCTTAGTAAATAAAACACAAGATTAAGTCATTATGCGATTCAATTATATATTTATTATTTACTTTAACCCAAAATCATAAAAAAAAAGTTATTTGTGGCTCCTGAAAAATTCATTTTGTGAGGGTTACGGCCTATGCTTTTCTACGTTCGATATGATTATAAAGTGATTTTATTATGAAACTGTCAATATATAATTTAATATAAATATTTCTAGTTTTATCTCAACGTATATTTCAAATTTCATATCCGATTACTATACAAATATATATTTATCAGATGTAGAAAGCAAGATTCGGTCCATCAGTGGTATTCGATTAGCAAGACACTAACTGCTTTGCTTATCCTTGTAATACAGTTTTGTCAAAATTTTCAATAGTTGTACCTAACAGTTGCCCTCGTTGACAACATTATGTGTAGCATGGAACAGCGCTGAGACGCTATAATGTCTTCGTCACAAGAAGGATCAGTTGGGATTAGACGTACTCGACTTGTATCCCAACCAATTTCAACTGTGTGCCATGACTTATTACTTAATAGGAAAAAGTATTTATACTCGTTACTATTTTAGCAAGACGAAATGTTAGTTATATCTAATTAACAGAGTGTAGTATGATAGCCGCCTATGTGGTCGAGTGGTCAGCGTCGTTGGCTTCGGCTACGGAGGTCACGGGTTCGAATCCCAGTACGGACAGTTTTATAAATTGATTTTTCAATCGATTTATGAATTTCTGTTCGAAGGCATGGATGTATGTGGTGTCTTGGATTCCCCCCTCCCACACATCCTATCTCATGAACGGGGCGTATCGAGAGCGATAAGCTAACCACTAGTCCTGTCCTAGTCCTATCCTTCTATTCCTACTCTCTTTGGAAAAAGAGAGGTTGAGCAACTGAGTAACAAGCAGTTCTCGTAGAAACACTTATGTTGAGATAAACTCCATTAGGAGTCCATATGCTCCACACTGGGAGCGGACATGGTTAAAAAAAAAAGTATGATAGACTACCGTGAATTTCTATCGTCAAAAAACAAACGTTAAAAATAATACATTTTATTTTAACCAATAACTTACATGATATTAAATGATACCGGTTTAGTTTATTTGTAAAATATTCTCCTTCATTGATCATTTTGTTCAGTGAGTTCCAAAGAAAGTATTTTTTATTTCTAGAACAACACCGCATGATTGTTGTATAAAAATAACAAATATGATCGTTAACTGTCAATGTAAATTTTATTAATTACTCAGATATTTTAATTTGATTAGACTTCCTTTGTTTAAACTCGATTTCAGTAAAATAAACCATTTGGAGCGAAAGTATATAAGATCAAGGTTCAACTGTGTACTTGATTAACTTCTGCAAGTGACGTAGATACAATTTAAAAGACGTTTAAACGAATGACTGCCCGTTTTTCATTTGTTCCTACGGGATACTTCTAAAAGCTCACCTTAACGAAAATATTCTCCTGAAAAAGCTTCCGCTCCCAAAGCATGGATGGATAAGAGGCTGTTATTAGGCCAATTATTCACTTTCATTAACGGTTCATGGAAACTTTTTAAAAGCTATGTTTCTTAATGTGAAATCTTATTTCATTAAACACGGTTGAAGTCTTCAAAGCGGTTATCAAAATATACTGAAATGTATTTTTTCTATCTCATTTTGTACAATATTGTGGCGTTTTATTATCATTTAGTCGTTTAATTGGTTTCTTGAATATCCATTGTTGCCAGGAAAATTGATATTTTAGTACAATCTTCACTTCGTCTCGTTGTTTAAATTGGGTGAATGGGAGCTAAACAAAATAATCATATCTATCCATACTTTTAAACAAATATGTATACGTTAAAACTTGATTCATGGTACTATATTTTAGCATTATCTCGAAACAGATTTATTGGATTTGTCTGACTAATGAGCTAGACCAGTAGAGGAGAACAGGCGGCCTTTTGACTTGATTAAAATATTCACTTTGATAAAAAAAAACTATACACAAGCGTTTGAAAAAAAAGCGTTATCAACAATTTATATGTTTGACAGTCAAAATAAAAGAAGGGGGGGTGTCAAGCGTTTTTTTTTACTGCGGCCTTATGTTGAATGATAAATGAACGTTGTCTTTAGAAATAAAAAGGTTCCCCACCCCTGAACTATACAATCGATATTCAAACCTGAAAGCGTAAACATTACTTCTACTTCTTACGTTAGCTCAGTATAGTTTTATATTATCCGATGAGAGTTCGCTGTCAATAAATCTATTATTTCTTCGACTAACCTAAATACAGCTTTTTCAACGTTACAAAACAAATTTAAAATATCTACCCACGTTTTAAGACCAGTTCTGTGGAGTTGTGTAAAAAACTACGACTCCAACTCCAACTTAAAATAAAAACGACTTCTACTCCGACTCCGAAGAAACTTTTCAATAATTTCATTTTAGCTTATATATATGTATTCCATCAGATCATCTTTAGTCAGCCAAGCATACAATGTCAACACTATGAACTATTGTGGTTTGAATACACATCATAAAATATATATTTTTTAAATGTTTCGTGCCGCTCATTTTTCACGACTCAAACAATCATTACCGTTGCACAGTACTTAAACATTTAAAGCTTTGCATAGAAGAAATATTATTTTTTATTATAATACTGTACTTATAAAATATAAACAGTAAGTTACGGTTTCTTGTAAGATGTAAAAAAAAAAAAAACACTACTAAAAAATATGTAGTTGTTGAAGTTTGTTTATAATCATTTTAAAGAATTTCCCAGCGGCGATATTATGTTTTTGGCAAAATGCTCAAGTACACTCTGTAGTCACAGATTTTCCCGCTCATCGAAAAATCGCGCCCTCGCCATTCATAGAGGGTCGAAAGGCGGGAAGATAAGAGCGTGTTATTAAACCAATTATTCATTTTTATGAACGGGCACTGCTTGACTGCCGTACCGGGGAGGATTCTATTGTTTTTTCCCGCCGCAAACTCGCCAGGATTTTCCCACTCGGCTCATCTTTAAAACATTTTCCGGCCACAGCTCTTGTTTCATCTTCGCGTGGACTCGTGTTGGAAATTTTTCCTATTTCTTTTTTTGCGCTGATTTTCGACTTGGACAATATGAGAGTTTTTTCTTTTGTCTATTAGGCCCCGGTAGAAATACACTGTTTTACTATATCTTGTAAATTATTTAAAAGGACATTCACTAATACTTATCTTCTGTAACACAAAAAAATATTTAAAAATAAAATTTCACTAGACTATTTTTTTTAAGATTGATTGGTAATTTTGGGTGCATGAAACAGTGTTCAACGTCGTTGGCTTCCATGCTGAAGCTCACGAGCTAGAATTCTAGTAAGAACAGCATTTTTTATCGATTTTTGTTCGAAAGCATGAATGTTTGAGATGTATAAAAATCTCACCCCTCCCCACAATTGCAATTTTAACCCATAACATGCCATCCTAAAAAATCACGTTCCCTGCCATGATGGCATCTCAGTTTCACTGTTTATTGACAGTATTTAAACCTAAGTTAGAAGCTAAAAAATAATTTTAAAAATGTATATATGCTAGAATACCTAAAATGATAAATACTTATTGACAATATTAAGAGAACTTTTGAAATATTTGATTTAATGGCTCAACTATTTACGATTGCATCATGGGCATGGAGGTGTTAAAATAACAGCGCTTAGCGAGAGTGATTAGACAACTATTGGTCCTGTCTATTGCTATTACTTTCACAGTAACAAACAGTTCTCGTAAAAAACTTCTTTTGAGATATTGAGAGCGGAAATGATTTTTTTTTAAATGTTAATCACATAATCAGATAGTTAACAATGAATAAAAACGTTTTCTTGTAAACATATTCGCTCTTAGTGTGGAGCATATGGAATCTTATTTTTTTTTTATCGCAAACCTCTTCTTCGGTGAGAGTAAGAATAGCGCTAAGACAGGGCTAATTTTAAAAGCTACGCTTCGTTTATCAAGATTTGAGTCCGCTAGGATATCGTTTAGAAAAAAGGAATAAAGTCACAAAAGCAGTATCACTGAAAGATTAGGTTTCAAAATATGTTATGAAAATGTAGTCTTTGAAATACCTTCAGACATAACAAAGAACTATGACTATATTTTCCATTAACTGAGTCATAACTTATTAAGTTTCTCAAACATTTCTTCAACCTTCCAAAAGCCTTAAGTGGAAATGTATCATACTTCCCAACACTAGCACAATCGCCATGGAAACGTGCGGGGTGTGTGCTTAGGTGCAAAAGTGCGACAATGTCTATGATATATAACAGGCAATAATCCCACCATTGAGTCGCTAAGTCTTGCAAAGTCTTCCTTTAGTACAAAGGAAACCAAATCCTTCGTGCCATGAGCATAACCTTTGAGAAGCGTTTGAATGTTATGCGATATACATATTAATATGGCAGTATTTTTCAATATGTGATACTTCAACTTTATATAATTTGAGTATATTTGTATATTTATAAAGAAGTTGATAGTTTAAAAAAATACGTAAATGTGGTTTGAAGTAAGCAATGAGGTTTTCAGGTATCAATTCTTGTCTAGTAAAACTCAGTTGGTACATGTATTGCACCAATAGTATTATATCAATAATTATTATGATGCATATTAATTCCTTACTTTTTTCATATCGAATTGGCATAAATTCTTTCGATGGTTTCAGCGGTAACTTTGTGGAAGTTCATTTTAATGTAAAATTTAAAATAACTTTGATTATTCCACGTATTGTGTAACTAACTGTGACACGTGTTTCGCCTCTTTCAGAGGCATCTTCAGACTTACTATCGCAAATTTTGCTTAAGTAATGAAGCAAGATTGACTCTAAAAAATTTCAATTATGAAATTACAAAATGGAGTTTGGGTTTTTTTCCTTTTAAGGAAAGCAAAGAGGGGGGTGATTAAATCGAAATAAAGCACACAAATAATGATACTAATGAGCTGCAAATAATCAAGTAACAATTTTGCAATTATTAACTTTATTATGTTGTACTCTGTCGTATTGAGCACGAAAATTTTGATGAGATATCTCGTCTGTGACTTGGGCTTTAGCTACCGGTATCCAATAAGAATTTTTCGAACAATTTTAAGCATAATAAATATTACATACTTATTCTGTGGTGATGTGCAAGCATATTGTTTAATACTGTTACCCCTTAATTGGCAAGCAGACACTGCTAAGGAAGATGGATAAGGTTGCGAGCATTGTTTGTTACAAAAAGACATTGTCAAATGTGTAATATATATTTTAAATGTAGCATCCACAATCTGACTTCACTCATTCATGGGGTGATTAATTATTCATTATCTTTTATCATAATGAGTTGAGAAAACGATTTTTAAATGACTCTTACATCAAGTGTTCTGATTATCTTCATTATTAATAAAACGTCCGATTCTTTTCGGATATAATTAAAACGATCATTATATTAGACGTAAATGTCAATTAATTTTCTTCTTTACATAGCCAGCAATTGGATAGAAATATTATTCACCTTAATTATCAGTATTATATAACGATTTTCAAATAGCTTCACACAAATTTTGTACAATCAACGACGTTTAAGGGTGTTCATTAATTATTACAGACATAATACCCAGAGGTAGGCTGGAGGGGGCTCGCGCGAGCCCTTTGTTAAATTTCAGTGCGGCCGGCGAGCCCCTTGTTAAAATAAGAAAATCATTCGTCTTAGATCAAATCAGTACCTAACTGCAATTTCTGTAGATGGTTAAATTTTATTATGAAACAAAACATAGTAGCCCCTTCATTTTTTCATTCAGAGTTATGGGCTTCCGTGCCGGACCTCATGGGTTCGATATAATCACTAGTCCTGTCTTAGTCTTATCATTTTATCCCTATTACTTTTTTTGGAAAAAAGAGATTGAGCGACTAATAAACAGTTTTCGTAGAAAAAAAACGTTTTTTTGAGATACTTTCATTAGGATGTCATATGATTCACATTGGGAGCGAAAATGGATACAAATAAATTAATAAGATTTACCGAGCTCCTTATTAAGATATTGGCAGCCCACCGCTGAATTAATACCCTTAATAAAAAAAATGAAACATATAAATAAACATCTGACAAGTAAATGCAAATATTTTCTAACTTCCATGCTAAAGTGCATTTAGTTTAAGGTATTTACTACAAATATGTATATTTCAATTGGTTAAAAAGGAAAAGTTTAAAAATAATGAGCTCTGTGATAATTATCATTTTTTGTTGATGAGTTTCTTAGCAATGGCAGTAGTCGAATCAGTTGAAAAATAATACTGACTTAAGTGCCCTTAGTCGATTTCTCAGGCTGACAAAATGTTTATCCACCATATTTCAAATGCTTCAATCTCAACGGGTAGCATGATGCTTCAAACTCTAGTCCCACTACCTAATAATTATGATTACATTCACAAAAGATGAGCTATTAACAAAGATGTTAAATAATGCGTAACATTACAAAAAAAAAAGTTTTTGGATACTTAGCCACCCCTTACTAACGAGTAATGACAAAAAATAGAATATGTTCTCCAAGTCTAAGGATTTTCCTTAATTTAAATACATATCGGACCATAAGAGGTGAAGTGAGCCACGTAGTATTTTAGAAAAAAAAGTTAGATGCGTTGTAATATTCTACACGTCTTAATTTATCGTAAAAGTGCGGTAACATCAGTTAATACACATTGCAACTGTTAACTCCGTAAAATAAAAATATGCTATCCACCAAAACACCAAATAAAAACATGATTGTACTTATTAAAAGTCCAAGAAAAAAGTTTTACCATTTTACTAGTTGGCTCTTTTCACCTTTACAGTGCCCATATATCAAATTAAAGTATATCAGTTGATCATTTCTTCTCTTGTCACACCTACCAAGTACCAACACAACAAGTGAAACATGAGGCATTTTTTTACACAACTTCTGGAAATAAATTCACATAAATTATCCCACTGTATCTTCTATTTTATCAGATGAAATAATTTTAAAATGTGTTTAATTTTTCCACACACTTATGTGCTAACCGCTAACTTTTGATCAATTGTTCCCGAGACAATCCTAGCACAAAACTGAACAACGCATAACGCTCGTTACGCCACGGGAAACGTTTATTGGACACAGATGCATATATGGTTCGCATTGCGGATTACAATACCGGTATTGTATTTATGATGTTTTTTCGATACCGAAATACCGATTTTTAATTTACAAAAATAGCAGTGTCACATTTTTTAAAAATTGTGAACGATAAATTGAAATATTTTAAATCTACTAAGAGTTGTATCAAAATTTACAGGTTCCATAATTGATGAGACTTTCAATGATTTTTTAATATTTTAAGAAACCGTAAGTTGTATGTGAAAGTCATTTTTTTTTTCAATGGACTCGACTTTTTTTGGCACAATACGTGGTATGATCGAAGTCATTTTGACTTTTATATATATTTTTTTATGAAAGTTACATGATTATAACATATTTTTTAATGGCAGTATTTTATATGAAATACTCTAATGCTAGGGCTTGTCGGTTTTTAAAACCGGTTTTTTGCAAAAAATTTGACATTAAAAAACCGGTTTTTCAGCTTCGTAACCGATTGTGCCGAATTTCCCATAAACGAGTCTATAAACAAAAGGACAGAAAATTTGGATCTTTTATTTGATGGCTTAAGACCATATGCCCCACACCATTAACTAGCGAAAGGGTATTTTCGATATCAGGAAATTTTGTTACAAAACGATCAGTGGACGCTTTGTGTTTTCTTGAATTATATTTTCAGAAGAGTACGACCGAATAATTTATTGTTGTGTATTATTATGTACATATATAATTATATAAAGAACATTAAAAAAATGAACTTTTTCTCTAAATTTTAATTGAACTATCTATTTTTTGTAAATCTTCGAAAACCGGATAAAACCGGTTTTCAAACAATAATGACATTCGAAAACCGGTTTTTGTATAAGCCCTACCTAATACCGATTTTGAATTACTCGCCTGATATACAATCACATTTATATATTTTCTTTTTTCTTCTCTTGGTATTGATATTTCCAATAACGGTAATTTATTTTAAATATAAAAAAACACCGGTTGTGTGATTCCTAGTCTGTACGCAGCATATTTCAGGAGTGCAAATACTCACTTGATCACTTGCTGCGAGCAGAGCTTTAATTAAAAGCTCGAGCGCACCATTTAGCACGATTCGGAGGTTGGGTCGATCCATTCACAAAATTGTCTGGGCCGCTTTGTGAGCTCTCGAGAGCACTCCTTCGCTATTAACCAACTCCATTACAACTCTCGAATATTGCTTCACCTACACTTATCATTAAAATATGCAATATACTAACTGAATAGCTTTGCGAATCTGGAATCATTAAATTGACCATGGTTATCTACAGTGCTGGAGTTGTGGACTTCGCAGAGGGTATACGATATTGTTCACTCAATATATTCATTTTTTAATCTATGCCCTCCGGAGTATATGGCTTCCTAATGGAGGTATCTCAACAGATTTTTTCTACGAGAACTGTTTATCACTCAGTCGCTCAACTTCTCTTTTTACAAAGAGAGTAGTAAGGATGGAAAGATGAGGCTAGGACAAGACTAGAGGTTAACTAATTTCTCTCGCTACGCCCAGTTATAGAAGGATTGGAAAGAATGGGAGGGAATTTTTAGACATCAGAAATAGGGCATCCAATCCCGGGATTCGGGATCCCGTAATCCTGGGATCTCGTTCAATTTCGGGATTTCGGGATTGAGAAATTTTTAGCAAATCTCGAAAATTGATACGAAATTGTGGATTTCAAATTTCTCGGTGAGCTAAAAAAATGAGTTTCTGTGACAAATTGGAGAAAAAGTATACCAAATCGGGGATTTGAAATTCCTCGTTGAGCTAAAAAAAAAAATGAGCTTTTGTGACAATCTGGGGAAAAAGTATACCATATTGAGGATTTCAAATTTGTCGGTGAGCTAATCCCAATCCCGGGATCCCCTAATCACAAACACCCATGCCTTCGAATCGAAAAAAAAAACTGCTCGTACTGGGACTCCAACCCGTGAGATCCGGCACGGAGGCTCACAACGCTAACTGCTACGCCATAGGACCCAACAACTCTATATAATTACTCTTACTCAATATTTACACTTATAAAATACCCAAGAAAATGCTTGATAAACTTTATTTTAACTACGAGCAATGTTATGTTACATAATTTAATTCAGGTAGTGGTTTGCATGTTTACAATATTGGTCAAAGAATGTTGGTGACTCAAATAAAAATAATTTCAAATTTATTTTTAAAAAATATATAAATTTCAAAAAACTCCATAGCTCCATCGTTAAATCTCCCAGAATTTAAAATTTTGGAGTAAACCTTAAATGTGTTTTTTCAACACTTAAGTACTTAATCGTCGAAAATAGGATCGATGATCGACTAAATACAAAGTGACCCCAAACAAATTTGCATAATATTTGCATTGTATTTATTGAGGTATCGTTAACACTTCCCCTACGGTGCTAAAAAATACTTCCGATGTGTTGCTGTCCCATAAAAATCAAGCGAAAAAACATTTTTTAACGCTTACCATACTTTGATGGATGGTAAAAAGCTAGGACGTATATTTTTAAAAAATATATTTTTCACTTGGTTCTTAAAGGGTCAGAAGTAGTTTTTAGCACCGCAAGGGAAGTGTTAAAGGTTACAATAATTATGAGATAAATATTATAGGTATTTAAAATGGTTCGAATAAAAAGAATTTTGCAATGTGAATGAACCCCATAGTAACTCGAAGGTTAAATAGCAAAATAGCTTAGTAATATTTTTTTACAAACTTGCATGTTAAAATATTACAGTATTGTATCAATTAACACTGTGGATTTGAATTTTTTTTTTTAAATAATGAAAATTAAGAATAATGCTTTGACAACATTGTTTCTACATTACGCATTATTAAATTAAACTTATTAGTAAAAACACAATATTCCTTTGTACTTCATTCCACTTTATTTAATATGTCAGGACTGGTTTCGCTCATTACGAGCATCGTCAACTGATGCTCGTAATGAGCGAAACCGGTCCTGACATATTAAATAAAGTGGAATAAAGTACAAAGGAATATTGTGTTTTTACTAATATAATGCCTTTCCACCAAGTATTGACAGTGAACACCCTAAAAGTGAATTAAATTTATATTAAAAATAAAAATAGACATCTTCACAGTTACCAATTCATCAAGAATAAAGAAACAAATAATAGTACAATTTCGCAACGTTTTTAACCCGTAACATGCCATCCTAAAAAATCACGTTCCCTGCCATGATGCCATCTCAGTTTCACTGTTTATTGACAATATTTAAACCTAAGTTAGAAGCTAAAAAATAATTTTAAAAATGTATTTATGCTAGAATACCTAAAATGATACATACTTATTGGCAATATTGAGAGAAATATTGAATAATGTAATGGCTCAACTATTTACGATTGCATCATTGGCATGGAGGTGTTAATTGCCACTAAAACAATAACACTTGAAATTTGGCTTTCTGCTACGAAAGGATCATGCCAATATTAATTACTTCTTGAAATATTTTTTTTATTTTTGTCTCATTGCAACATATTATGATTTTGCCAACGAGTATGCGTAGTTCTTTCCAACAATTTAAAGGTAAAATGTCAAATACCTTTCGATGTCATCCAATAAAGCACTGAATATTCCTGAATTCAACCAACCATATTGTTAGACTTTAATAAAATGTTTTCAATTTAAATGATATTGGACATTAAAACACAGTGTTCCTACGTATTTAAGGTAAGATAACATTAGTTTACAGTACATCGTAATCTACATGTTAGAACTCCACTAACTTTTTACGTTATATAACTAGCGTTTAGAAGGTTCCAGGGTGAACTCCTGGCAATATTTAATTATAGCATATGCTAATTTTAAAACTAGATTTTTCGACTAAGGTATGTATATTTTTGTGAGTTTTCTTTGATAAACTTCTTTTAAAGCTCTTAGAATATTGGAAATTTGTTGTTATGTAATGAATTATTAAGAAGCAAAGTGAGCCAAGTAGTAAAATTGTAAAACTTTTCTATTTTACTTTTAAGTAAAATCATGTTTTTACTTGATGTTTATATTTTAGAAAGATAACACTACTCCAGTGTGTTTTTACTGAGGTCACTTCACTTTTACGATACTTTCAGACATGTAAAAAATAAAAACGCATCTAATTCATTTTTTCCTAAAAAAACACATGGCTCACTTTACTAGTACATTTAATATTATATATTTCTGATGACATTCAACGTTGTACCCACGACCAACCGCTAAAATTTCATTTCCTTTTTACAGGAGGAATTCTGTATTGTAATTAAATTGCTCATGTAACAACATTATTTTTAATGTGACTTTATTTCGAATAAAAAAATACTAAAACTCAGTATTAGTGATACCATTTATCTGATGCTATTCTGCAATTTCCATTGATTATATTTCATAATTCGATTGCGTTTTCAAAATGGCGGTTGATAAGCCTAATTGGTACTTAAAATGGCGACGATTGATTGCGCAATGCAATATACGTTACACAATCATAATTATCTGATTCGATTTTTACACAATGCGATAGCAGAAAGGATGCGATGCCTTTGTCAATGATATTAATTAACGAACGTATTAATTATGTATTTCATATTGACATTTAAAATATAGCGATATTATAATTGTCGATGGTTGGCTTTATTCTATCAATTCGATGATCATTATTTATGGTATGTCTTTTCAAAATAATTTAACAACGAACGTTTGTTTATACCACCGTGTTGGTATTAGTAAAGAGCACTTCGTCTAGTTAGAAAGCACTATTTAAGGCTACTCAGTTGTAAAAATAAACAAGCAAAGTGTAATTATTATCGTCAGATTTCCTTAACAAATACATAAATGGCCAAGTGATTTAAACTGACTGATTTAATTAATAATAGTTCACAGAATATTGTTTGTTATAGTTTAATTCAAAGAAGACATTGGTGAGAAGTTGTGAAATAATCACAAGCACACAGTACTTTGACACACATAAATAATCCATTTAAAATCAATGTTTAATAGTATTCATTTGAATATTTCAACTCTTGACCACTTAATTGAGTATGACGAGAGCCTAGGGGTACTTACGGTTCGTCTAATGCAAGGGTCGGCAGATGTTCGAGTGGCAAGAACCAAGTTGTCAAGGAAACAGAATAGTAGAGGTATCAGAGAGCCATACATATGTATATAGATTGTTAGTGTAGAAACGTGATTAGTAAGTATCTAAAGAGACGCAAGCGCCTTCCCAAAGAGCCGCGGTCTGCCGGCCCGTGGGCCAAGGAACCGTTATAAAATCACTTAACCTTTTGGCTGCCGTAGAAAAAAGTACGTTTGTACCTAGCACGCCGACTATAATTTTCATTTATTAATACAATTAGTTATTGACGAGGTAACTCGTCTTTGACGTGTTAAGCACGAACAAATTGACGAGATATCTCGTCTGTGGCAGCTATCGAGTTTTGGAAGAATTAGTCCTTCAAAGTTAATTTTGAATTCATTTCTTCAAAAACACAATTTCTTTTTTTTACTTCATCTTAAACGTTGTAAAATAAAACTTTAACAGACAAGAAAAGTTATATAATTTCTACAGCTTAGTCGACATGTCAAACCAATATTAGACAAGACGTGTAGGAACTATTTTGGGCCTACATTTAATTTTGGCATTGATTTTACCGGGAATCAAATCCAGACTCGCCTGGTTGGTAGAGCAAGCTCTTACCAACTAGACCACAGCGGGCGGCAATTATGTTGTCGTATGGTAGTGAAATGTCTACAGTCATAAAAATGTCAAATACAAATTAATTGACACAGTTCGGTTGTGAAAAAATATATAATTATTATAAATTTCTTACCTTAGACCTGGTATTGCTGATGCCAATGTTCCGTCTCTCAATAGCCAAGATATACGAGGAGAAGGTCTACCACTCGCTGTGCAAGATACCTGGGCACCGGTCATATTACTAAAGACGAGTCGTGACGGCGGTTCTTGGAGGAATCGGGGTTTTTCCATGTCTACTAAGCCAGAAGATATCACGGATTGAACTGTAAAGAAAATATCAAAAACAATTATTAATTTTATCGATAGCGCTGCGGCTGTAAATATTGCAAAGCTTTTTGTAAGATTTCAATAATGTAAGGCATTACAACACAGTCTATTATTTATAATTCGGTTAATATTTTGAAATATTAAGCATATGATAAACAAGATGAGATTTGTTCAAGTCTCTCGAAAACATCTTGTTCAACACTTATTTATATTTAAAAATTCTAATCTTGAAATTAGCATTGCTGGGAATTAAATCTAGACTCATCTGATTTCTAAGTTCTTCACGTTAATCACTTAAAATTGACTCTGAGAAGTCATTTATTTATTTGGTATAAAGTAATTTCTGAGTGAGACACCAAAAGACTACACTCGTCAATATTGCTGTAGTCACTCTGAATCAAGTGCAATAAAAACCTTTATTTGTTTCATATGTTCATATAACCAACAACAGTACATATTCTCTTGATTCAAAGAAAAATGAGCTGAATTATATAAGACTGAGTATATAAGAATGCTTCAATGAGTACGCTGCCGAGAGAGTGATCTCGACCGAATAAGAAGTAATCTGTACACAACGTACAGTAGTTGGCCAAGTGAGCCGTCGAGTGAAATGATCGAGCAAGTGAAAAGAAATACCACCCGTGGCACACACTCACTCACGTACTCTACGTATTTGAACAGTCGATAGCCGAGTGTGAAACGGAGAGTATCGTGATAACACTGAGATTACATAGCACCTGTTTATTTTTTAATTTTTAATAAAAAGGTTTTTTGTAATACCCAGTTTCTTGCCTGAGTCGCTTATTTCGAATCTCCAACTCATCTCGCAATAGCTTTCACATTGAAAAAGTAATAAGATTGACATAGTTTTGTTTTTATTTTACGACGAAAAAAAACAACTTGAGCAAAACGAACATAAAAATTAACACACTAAATTACGTTTGTTTTTATGATCTGATGGAGGAAGAGAATTTACCATTGTTCTTTAAAATAAAATATAACCACTGAAGAATTCTTCCCATCAAATACAATTAATTAATTGACCTTTCTGTGCAACTACATGAGTTCAAAATATGTACAAACTTGATAATAATATAACAAAATGTCATCAATACATTACTCAATAATTTAAATTTCAGAATGTGACTTTATTTTATTAAGTCAGTCATAGTCATTATTTTTAAAAAAATATATCAAAAAAGTGTTTTTTTTCAATATTTTACTGTTCGTTGTAATTATCAGTAAGTACAATTTATCTAACTTATTTGTCGTTTCTTTTCAAAATTCAAAATAGTAATTGATTAAAAAAGCAATTAGGTTTCTGATTTAATACAATTGCTTAATAAATAGATAATTTTATAAAATAATATTATTTTATGCTGATTACTAATACGAATATAAATAAAATAACATTTCATCTTACTTTGATTAATTTGGTTTAATATTTTATACGTATCTATATTATACAAAAAAATCTCTTATGTGATGATAAAACCCGATTATTTCACCGGATTACTCTCATATATGGGGGAGGTTTTCTTTATCTCTCGTCTTCTTAGTCCTGCTCTGGCCATACTGTATAATAAGAAAAAATAGAGTACTAGCGATGATATTTTAGGACATTTTTCTAAACAATCCGCTACTACCATTTCAGTAAGAAAATGCTGTTGGTCATAGCTAGCCACGGTTCGGAAAATTCCGACAAAAGAATTTACCCCGCGCTTCAACCTGCACCGTCCCACTCGCTCAGTCCCCCTCTCTTGCAATCCTTTTTACTTAAGATAAGAATGGCGAAGAACTGACAATAGGGCATTCGAGGCTATTGTTGTCCAATCTGAACTTACAGAGTCACGTCTGCTACGTTTTTATCTCAGAAAATAACTATTTTTTCCAGTACGATTCATTTTTATATTTTTCGTCCATATAAATTCAGTCCAACGAAGTAAACATCCACTCTCAATACTAATTGGTGTGTTAGTAATTAAAATTAATACACACTTCACTAGAAGTTTTCATTAAAAAACGCTATTTCGAATGATCAATATTAAACGGACGTATCTAGAATTTCACACGTGTGAAATGGTGGCAAGGATTATCTAATATATAAAAATGAATATTTGTTTGTTCGTACTTTATACGTTGCCACACCGCTCATCCGATTACAATAAAACTTTGACAAACTTTTTGTTTGTACTTCTGGTTATAGGAAGATTATAAGCATAGTAAAATTGGCTTTCAGTAAGTCTTGTATAAAAAAAAAAAATGTTTGTATGTCTGCTAAACAGTTCATTTTGACAACGTATGCTTGCACTTGCGCGAAGGTTATAGTAAGATTAACTTACAGTAGATGGCGCGCGTGTCGTACCATAGACAATCAGCAGAAAACATCAAATAGACTTCAATAAACACAATTAAAACATGCACTTCAATAAACATAAACATTTTCTTTCTTTAAGTGGCATTGCAACGCTTGCCGAGAACGGGCTAGTTGAAAATAAATCTTAATTTTTGCAGATTTGTTTAGTTTATTTTCAACAATCTTTAACTAAAATGATTTCAGTATAACTAAAATTTAGTTATGCCCTTTTATTATTAAGCATGTAATTTTGTATAGCTTGATTAATTTTTTAAGATGTTTGAAGTATTTATCAATATTAGTATAATGTTGTATTGGAAATTAATTTTACAAATTTACTTTTCTTCAACATCGATAACAATAATTGTTCATTGTCATCTCTTTACCAACTTTCTTTTAAAACTATTTTTAATTTAATTTTTTAAGCATTTGGAAAATATTTGCCATTAAAGCTCATGACATTTCGCCAAATATGTTGAGGTTATGAGATAAATTCGATGAGAATTGATGACAAACAGCCATGTCTTAGATCTCAAATTAAAATTGAAAAACAAAAAATTTACATCGACTTTACCACAACTTGCAACGACAAGTCACTTACTGAAATTAGATAAAAAAAAGGGTAAACATATTCTTAACACCTCCATCCCCATGATGCAATCGTAAATAGTTGAGCCATTAAATCATTCAATAGTTCTCTTAATACTGTCAATAAGTATTTATCATTTTAGGTATTCAAGCATATAAACATTTTTTAAATTATTTTTTAGCTTCTATCTCAGGTTTAAATACTGTCAATAAACAGTGAAACTGAGATGCCATCATGGCAGGGAACGTGATTTTTTAAGATGGCATGTTATTGGTTAAGCATTATTTACCACTCTTATTTGTAGAACAATATCCAACAAAACACACCAGATCGTCAGAATCAAAAAAACTTAATTTCAAAATACGAACATTATTTAACAGTTTATACATTGTGTTCGATAGTTCAACATTACTCCGCATATTTTAAGTCTATATTCGCACCCAATGCAGAGTATATGGCCTCCTAATGGGTGTTACTCAGTTGATCAACCTTTCGTTTTCAAAGTGAGTATAAATGGAAGAATATGGCAAGAAAAGGACTAATAGCTAACTAATCGCTCTTGCTACGCCCCGTTATGTGAGGATTGGAAGAGTGGGTGGTATTTTTAAGACATCACAGTTTTTTAATACAATTTTCACAATAAAAAAACATGGTTCATAATAGCATTACGTAGATTAATTGAGTATTCTATATTAAATTTGAATCTTTCAAACTATGTACATTCTCACAGATTTTGTCACTAACGACCCGGGTTTCGCCTTTCGGCATCTTCAGGCGTTCAAGTGCACGGATGAACTTGAACTGACGCTTAGTAAATTAATGTTTCGTGTTTATATAAGAAATAAATGTATCATTGAGTTTAAAGCCATTACTGGCGAAAATGTACATAGTTTGAACGATTCAAATTTAACATTGAAATTCCACCAAGCATCTTTAGTCAAAATCTTAAATTAGAGTATTCTATGGTTGATTTTGTATTTTAAGTATTGTCTTTTATTTTTAAACTCATTTTCGTCATGTAGTTGGAATTAGGGTATCCAATCCCAATTTGAAATCCTCAATTCCCTATACTTTTTCCTCAAATTATCTCCAAACCTCGTTTTTTGTTTTTAGCTCACCGAGGAAATTGAAATTCCCGATTTGGTATACTATTTCCCCAGATTGTCACAAAACCTCTTTTTTTTTTTTAGCTCACCGGGGAATTTGAAATCCACAATTTGCCAATTTCGTGTCAATTTTCGGGATTTCCTCAAATTTTCTCAATCCCAAAATCCCGGGATCACGACCATGTCAATCCCGGAATTTCGGGATCAGAAAATTGAAGGGGATCCCGGGATTGGATGCCCTAGTTGGAATAAGCTCACTTTGAAAATATCCTCTTCAGCTATGGATTTGAGCGTCGAGCCGCTTAATGATAGACAATCATTTTACTCACTCAGTCGAGCCTTCCATTAAGGAATATCGATTATTTGTCTCATACTCTTAGTCGTATTATATTGTTTCTCTATTTCGCTGTGTTGGCAAATCAATACCGTTAATCATACTCTGCCAATCTCTCTTGTAAGTACGGCCTTTAATCCTATTAGTGTTGAGCGAATTTACGATAAGACTTCCGCTAACAATACATCTAGTGGTACTAATAATTATTGGTGATGGCAACTTAATACAATATTAAACTATTTATAGATGCTTAAGGCATTTGAGTGCGGTTGCTGTATGTTACTACAATTAAACATTTCAATTGTGAAATGATGGTTTCCCATTACAGAAAACGCGTACAATTAAACACAAGTGTACGTATACATATGTCTATACGCTAGACAGTTTTTTTTTAAATAACTTGCTCTACTACTCTGGTCTACACAGGATAGATTCAATTTATTTATTTGTTTATAATGAGTACACAATACACTCGTTTTCCACCAAATCACAAACATATAACTCTTTTCTGGAATACAGCAGTTTATATTTTTAAAAAAAATACAATATTCATTTGTACTACTTCCACTTTTATTGTTTAAAAAATATAAGGACTAGTCAGCTCATGACGAGCATTATCAACTTATAAGAAAATACAATTTTTACAGTGTTATTTATACAAAACAAAGTTAAATAAAAAAAATGTTATAAGCAATTGGTATTGAAAAGAATTTACAAATTACGTTAAAAATAGAAATAAAGTGACTCAAACTAAAATATATATATATATATATGTCCATGTCAGCTCCCAATGTGGAGCATATGGCCTCCTAATGGAGGTATCTCAGCAGAAGTTTTTTTTTCTACGAGAACTGTTTTTACTCAGTAGCTCAACCTCACATTTTTTCCAAGTAGGGAATGAAAGATATTTTGTATTGACAGTAAACACCCTAAAAGTGATATAAAATAGTCGTCGTTATACTGGTCGAGAAACCTCGGCATTTTCAATAATCGTAAATTTTATCATGTCTTTTAATGCATTGTTACTTCTACTTATTGCTCCAAACACTTCATGACATTGGATGATGATTTACGAAATCGATTCACAAACTCAAAAGCGTTAGGTTATTTAAAGTTTGTTTTCCAGAAATAACTTTAAACGGAATTAACTTGATGTATATTATGCTCAAATTAAGTAAAAGTATACAAAATAAATCTGAAATTGTCAATATGCAGATACAATGTATGAAAAATTTATTTATTTGCATTCATTACTTGAAACAACTGTTTTTTGACTTAACGCTCTCTGTCAGTATACCGACGATGTATACGAAAATTTGCCTTCAAACCTTATTATTTATTTTACTTCTTTAATTTAAAATAAATTAGATTCTGTCACAAAACCACTACACAAAAATAACGAAAAAATAAAATATCCGCGTAAAAAGAAACAACTTTTCTGCTGCTAATTTTTAAGCAATACATTTCTGGAATTAAAATTGTTGTCAAACTTTCTTTGACCGGGAGAAACTTTTGCAATCGCTTCTTTTGAAGACTTAGCGACCATTCGGTCGGAGTAGCAATCTTTTTCCTAGATGTGACTAGCTAAGACTTCTCCGAAAGAATCTAATCTCTTTGAAGCAGTCCAGTACTTGTCGGGAAATCCCCTAAAGAGAAAAACGTAATTTGGCAAGACGGGCAACAAATACGTGCAACTGCCCGTCAGCTCTTAAAACGTTTTAGATTTTATTCGATTGGTAGAGTAAAACCTTCTTTAGTTCTGCGAGAGATTAAACTTAATTCAATTTGAGATAAATATAGATTAGTTATATATGAGAAAATAAAACGTACTTCACTAAGTTATTTCATTAAGATAAGAACTATTCCTTTGGAAATGTGTTTCAGTAATTCAATTTACTATATAAATATTATATTGCATACTACATAAATATGTGCATATTTTAAGTATGTATGGTTTTACACATCGTAAATGGACGTAACCTAATCCTAACAAACTTTACAGGAGACACAAAAACGGTTATTGATGATCTTGGACTAAAGACAAATTACAAAATATACTAAAATGACTTTACCTAACATTATTTTAATTTTTCATTATTGCAATTTTTGCAGGACCTTATTCCTTCAAACTTAAAAACTAAATTAAGATAATTGTTCGGCATTTTCAGCTAATATCCTGTGTCGAGTTGTATACTTTATGATTATCGCAAAAAAGCAGTTTTGAAAAAACCGTGGGTTACGTCTTTTTTTCTTTCTACAGTCGATATCTATACCACAATTTGTGATCCGGTTATAAGGCTCAGTTATTAACTCTTCGCCTTCCTCAAAAGTTGAAATGAAAAACGTCGAACTTTTCGCTGCTCAATATAAATATGGTATATATTTTTAAGTAACCAAAAAAGGCTGTTGGCACCATAAACACATTTCGAATCGTAATTTTTTTTATTGCTCCACCTATATTTTTAAATAAATCTTGTTGTATCAGTTGCAATAGGACTATCGAATCTCTATGCAGTGTTTATGAATGGATAGCAGTCATTAGTGGGAAACGGCTAAACTTTTAATGCAGTGCTCCGTAACCTTTTATCTTCCAAGGCACACCAACGTGTTCTCCAAAATTTCGCCGCACACCACAAGTGAAAATGTCCATAATATACAGAAGTAACATTATTTTTTGTTTATATATGGTAAAAAACCATAAAAGAATCATATGCATATTTTTATAACCATGTCCGCTACCAATGTAGAGCACATTAATTCCTAACGGAGATAATCTTAACAGAAGAGTTTCTAAAAGACCTGCCGATTACTCAGTTGCTCAATCTCTCTTTTTTTCAAAGAGTAGTGATAGACGAGTAAGGATCGGAAAAAAAAAGTGGTTATCTAATCGCTCTCGATATCCTCCGTTTTTAAGGATAGGATGGGTGGGAGGAAAGATTTTAAGACATCACATACATCCATACCTTCGAACATAAATCCATAAATCAATTGAAAAATCTATTTGATTTTTTTTTCATTTATTGGAGATATGTGCCGCGGCACACCCATCATCGCCTCGCGGCACACCGGTTGCGGAGCACTGATTTAATGCATACAAAAAATTGAAACATTTTTTTGATAAGCTATATGAAACAAAAAAGTAGTATTACTTATAATATACTGAATTTTACCACTCCAAGTTATGTATGTGACAATGTTAATCGATTTTTAATTGGTATTTAGTATTTAATATCGTGCGTAACTCCTTTAAAATCAAATCAATGTGTTACTCATAACACGTTTTATTTCAATAATTTCTTTAGCAACTCGGAAAAAGCTATAATATTTGTACCATCATATTAAATTCATGGTTTCAAATTGATAAAGAATGTGAGTTTTACTAGGCTCCATGGGACCCAAGAAATTCTATCTCTTCAACCATCTCGATGATTTGATTATTGAGGATGAGGTTATTCATTTGTGACATCGGCTTTGTAACTGGCATATATTAAATTGTTTTTCATATTGAATTTCAATACACATGTCACTTGCTGTTTATTGCAAGACTACAAAAGCTTCGATAAATTCACTCTCTACTAGGGTATCCAATCCCGGAGCTTTTTTCTAATCCCGGGGTCCCGGGATTGGGATTAGCTCACCGAGGAATTTGAAATCCTCAATTTGCTATACTTTTACCCGGATTGTCTCAAAACTCGTTTTTTTTAGCTCACCGAAGAATTTGAAATCTTGGATTAGCTATACTATTCCACCACATTTGTTTTTAGCTCTTGCAATTCTAAAATCGTATCAATTTTCGGGATTTGCTAAAAATTTCTTAATCCCGAAATCCTGGGATCGCGACCGTGTCAATCCCGAGATTTTGGGATCAGAAAATCGAATCTCGGGATTGGATGCCCTACTCTGTACATATTACACGAATATTTATGTAAAGAAATGTTTGTATTATGTATATATGCCACTATCGCAAAAGTTTCAGCATTTATGTCCCATTAAAAATGATAATATTCTTATGAATAACTAAAAAAATATTTTTCAAAGCTTTCTATCAAAAAATAACAGTCAATCACGATGAATTTATAAAATAATGTCTCCAAGTTCTTGCAAGAAACAGTGCCGAAGTTTAAATACATGTCTTATATCGCGCGCAGCAATTTGGTAGCGAGTGCCACTTTATATTATAATTTATGATGTTCCATCAGCTATCAACCATCATTCAAAGTCAAAATGGCCAACACTATTGGCATTGAGATAACAGGGGCTAGACGTGAGAAGTAAGAGTCGAGGCGTGCGTGGATTTGGAATATTATTCCGCAGAGGCCGCGCCATAGCTCTCAATCATTTTTGGAAATGCCACTGTTAAAAATAATAGAAGCACATTTCATTGATAAATTAATTGAGTCAAAAATTTTCTTTTTATATTACTTTTAGAATGTCACTGTTAATAGTGGAAAGGCATTATATTCAACAACAAAAAAAAAACCTTTTGAGCATGATTTTTTATTCATAAGCCTACCGTCTTTTTTCGAGAGCCTTCAATTACTATAATTTGTTTTACTGCATTATAATGAAAACAAAATTTTATAATAATTTCGTGTACCAATATAAGTGATTTGACTTAAACTGGTTTTAATTATGTCGCCTAACTTAATTTTTCAGAGAGGTTAAGAACATAATTTAAATATTATTTACTTTTTTATTACAGGGTACACAAGGTTTGAAAATATTAAAAACAAACAACGGGTCAGATAAAAATTTTAAAACTAACAGAAACAATCATTGTACGATATTTTTCTTTTTAATTCAAATAAGGTTATTAGGTCTTAGCATAATACAAAATTATCAAATGGTCATTAGAACTGATGTGATCCAGGTGGTATTTTAGGAAAACACAATGTTTTTTTTAATCTAATCTAAAACTCACTGAAAAATCTTTCATTTTTGTCACGACATTTCAAAGCGTAATTTTAATTGAAGGCTTAAATAAAGATTACAAATAAAGTGAAACATATTTTCGTGGATTAATCTCTCAGCCTTACTTGTGTAATAATATATCCTTGACAGCTAAAGCGCTGTGTAAAAAGTCGAAAGCTCTCTAATTACTTGAGAAGCTTTGACCTAGGGAAGCTCGCTGTTGTTAATATATTAAATTACCGCTTCTTGTAAGGGCACGTGACGCTACACAAAACAGGGCCTCGGGCCAACGACTGCGGAAAGGCTTCGTCGATGACAGGGTGGCGGAGGCTTTCGAATCAAAGGTTCGCTCTATTTACTTATCATCTGTGTATCAAAACTTGTATGTTGATAAATATTGCTTTCCGCGAGTGTTGGTAAATAAAAACAAAATGTTTTATATTGAATATCTCCAGTTCATTGATACAACGTTTTCGTAACATGAAACATTCACTAATTGAAAATTTCATAATCAAACTAAACAAAAATATCTTAATTAAAAAGGAAAATCATCCTTTTCAATTCGTACTTTTACAAGCGCCCTCTATTTTTTTGATTTTTCTAAAAATCTTTTAATTATATTGATTTTAATTACGGTGCCATTATTATAAAAACATGTTTATTTAACAATTATTTGTACAATTTCTTTACGAATTAAGATTACATTTAAATCATTTTTTTATCTATGTCCACTTCCAATGTGGATCATATGACCTTCTAATGGAGGTATCTTAACAGAACTTTTCTACGAGAACTGTTTGTTACTCAGTCGTTTAACCTCTTTTTTTTCAAAAGAAAGCAGTAGGGATAAAAGGAACGGCTAGGACAGGACTATTGGTTAACTAATCGCACTAGCTATGTCCAATTATTGAAGGTTCAGAAAGGTGATAAGGATGTTTTATAAATCATTACAAAAACCCTTGCCTTCAAACACAAATCGATGTATCGATCGAAAAAGTACTGTTCGTAATGGGACTATAAGCCAACCAAGCTAACCGCTTTGGCGCAGGACCCAAATTTATTACCATCAGCATCATCATGGTTAGGATTAAAATAACAGTATTTTAATGATATATTTGTATGTATTATAAATATTATCCATACAAACTATTTTCTGTCAGTTCAAATTCATTTGTGTACTTGAATGCCTGAATACGTGAAAAGGTAAGATTTGTGTCTCTATTGACAGAACATTTGTAAAATATGTACCAATAAAACATTTGAAAGATTAAATTTATATTGAATTTTCATCATGTATATACAATATTTATCATAATTAAAAGACAAAAATTTCAAAATAAATAGCTGCTACATTTATTACGTGAATTAAAAAGACTTAAAATCATATTTTACTTAAACATTTGAATATTAGAATCTTCTTCAATATAGACTTCACTCTTGAATAAACTTTCTTTTTTTTTAATATTACGACAAAGAGTAAGCAGTAAAAAGAAACAAAAAACAAAAAAAAATCTTTTATAGTGAAACTTAAATTTTAAGTACAAAAATAAATACAAAGCCATTCATGCATAAACCATACCGAGCAGGTAAAAGTTTTGATTTCGTCTACATAAACAAAACAATTTTCCTACATTTTCTGACGAAGTAAAATACACGCGGATAAATCTCTACCGTGTTTTTCCCGGTAAAAGTGTGTCGCCGAAAATTCCTCCCTCAACAAGTTGCAAGAAACAAAATACATAAAAAGTTTCGCATTACACCAATATAATTTGAGCTTTCCCGTAGAACGGAAACAACTTTTACGGAGAGCCAACCTTTCCCCGCGCAAGTTACGCATTCAAACTTCTCGACTGAATACAAATAAAGTCGGAAGGCATTGAAGCTTGCGTAATGTACTTAGATAAACATGAAGCCGTAGCTTTTTAGAACTACCCCCACAAACTAAAGGGAATAGATATCTATTACATTGATTTTACTACACAACGTTGCAAAATCATTGTATTTGTTAAATATAATTTAGTAGTAATTATCGTATTACAAAATAGCAAATCTCTTTATATGTATAATACTTAGGTCAAAATAGTTTTCAAAAGTTCTTAAAATTGAAGCACAAAACTTTTAAATCAAGGTTATTTTTTAGTTGTCACATTTAAAGATAAGCACGTGCTTAAATTGTCCAATTTAAAATTTCTGTGCGAATATTTTAATAAGAGTTTAATATTTAGAGTTTGCTTATTGTGAAGACACACGTAAATTACGTTTTATTAATATGTACAGACTGAAAGATATTTGACGTTGTATCCACCACTTCTCGTCACAAAATCACACCCTTCGATTAAAAAATATTACTTTAATAATGATTAAAAAAACTTCTTTTTAGATAAAACTCTATTAGGAGTTAAAATGCTTCACAATGGGAACGGATATGGTAAAAAAAATCAACGCGAATAAAATTGTACCGATCAGTATCAGTAGCTGATAATTTTTATTAATAAAAACACAATATTCCTTTGTACTTTATTCCACTTTATTTAATAGGTCAGGACCGGTTTTGCTCATTGCGAGCATTGTCAACTGATAAGAAATATAATTGAATAACGCTGTTTAAATGAAAAGGTGTAAACAACAATTGACATTGAAAAGATATTACCAATTACATTATAAGTGATTCTAAAATAACACAAAATTAAAATGTTTAACACATCTTACATATAATTAAAAAGTTATCCAAGATTAATAAATTTCAAACCACTCCTGACTTATTAAATAAATTGGAATAAAGTTCAAAGGAATATTGTGCTTTTATTAATATAATGGCTTTCCACCAAGTATTGGCAATAAACACCCTAAAAGTGATAATTTTTATATCAGATATTTTTTGAAAAACAACAAAAAAATAATCAATCTTATTATTTAATATTGCTTTTAATGAAATAATATAAATTAATACAATTCTTACAAACATTCAAACAATATGATCAAAGAGCTCTCCAAAATTACTTCTACAAAAAAATCTCGACATCTTTTATTAAATACGACATCATTCCGAATTATCATTAAGCAAAATTGTCAGCTTCTAACAAAAATGGTGCCGAATTCATTTTGTACCCTTCTCGCGCGGGCATTACTGCGTTGGTAATAAAAAACTTTTCTTTCCATTTCATTTCTTCTTTTCTGAAAATTCTTTTGAAGGCTGCGGATTTAAGTATGTGTGGTGTTTAATATTCAAAAGAAAAACGTCACAGAAGACTTACATTTCAAAAAGCTACAATACGTAATTATTATTATGAAGAATATTTTGTCGTTAAAAACGATATTTTGAAATAAAAAACCTTACATTATTTGCTTCGGTTGTTTATTTTTTGTTAAAAAATATTTCACATCAACGAATCTGGTTTACAGTTCTACATTTTTCATCCGGCATTGAACCAATGGTAAAGTCAAGAGAGATTCTCTTATTAAGTTTCATATTCCTGCACTTATTTTTGTATTAATTATAAAATTCTGAATTCTAATCTAGACGTTTATAGAGAAATATCTCTTTTATCAGCCCTCATCCATTAAAAATTGTTTGAAGAAAGTTCAACTTACCCACAGCTAGTTCTCTTGCAAGCAAACTCTTCTATCAGTATTCTTTACGAAAAAGAAAATTGATTCAAAACACTGCGTAATGATCCCATATGCTTCTTTCTGTGTTAAAAATTGTGTTTGTAACGTTACTCAAAGGACAATGCCTAACGAATATTTTTCACTTATTTAAGTTCTCGGATATTTGATTTACCTATTTTTATTCGCATCGCGTGTTATACAAGCCCATGCCCCGTTTGGCAGTTTGTCTATTGTTTAGTTTGTGGCTTTGGTCATCTGTGTATGATTAACAAACATGAGAGATCTTTCAAAACGGTCCCAATTGAACGAGTAAAAACTAAATATGTTCAGGGATGGGCTGGAGGGGGCTCGGGGGGGCTCGCGCGAGCCCCTTGTTAAATTTCGGCACGTCCGGCGAGCCCCTTGTTAAGTTGAGAAAATCATTCGTTTCAGATGAAATCGGCAGTACCTAGCTAAAATTTCTGTAGAAGGTTACATTTTATTATGAAACATAAGAAGTCTTTATTGCCCCTTAAATTTTGTCAAAAAATACATTTACTTCGGCTGCTTAATAGACCCTCGTTACTTATTGTCTTTTGTCTGACTATGTTGAAAAATACCGATGTCGGATGTTATATTGTTAACAGATGTCTAGATTTTTATGAACTTTCATACATACAATGCTTTACCGTAATTATGTTGCAGTTTTGGGATAGGTTTCTTACATTTCTTTTTGGTTTTATTATAGCCTTCTTCCTGGAACTACAAACATATTATTTATCTGTACGTAAGATAATAAACCAAAGCAGTCACTTGTTTGTTCAAGAAAGCGATATTATGGCGAGCTGAGGTTTTGAAAATTCATTACATGCTAATAACAATAGTTATTAGAAATGAAGTGAGCGAATTATTAAAACTAGGGGGAATAAATATTTTTTGAACTAGTCTTTCTACCAAGGTACACGATTTTGAAGTCTTAATCAGATAAGTTCATCTTATAATGCAGATAATCCACTCGGTGTTGCAGGAATATTCCATTGAAAATAAAGAAAGGTGAGACATCAAATTTTTTTTTTGAGTCACAAGAAGCATGGCGGGTTAAGCAAACGAGAGGCCCCAGGTGCAATAAAATTTGGAGGCCCTGTTTTTCGGATATCATTAGAACGTCATAGAATTCCATGTGTATATTAAAATGTGCAAAATATTTCTATTATCGTCAGCTAAACGAGGTTTAAGGATTGTGAAGCCAACTGTCAATCAAGCATGTGTAACGTTTGAATAAAATCAAGTTTAAGGTGTTTATCGTCATTCCTTGGTGTAAAGCAGACAAACACAACCGTTTCATCTAGCGGGCCGCATTTTTTTAATGATTATTTCAGGCCGCAAGTAAAATGAAATTTTAAGTACGCTCAATCCTTTCTTTACACGGCCATAGTGTAAAAAAAATGCGGTATACATAGATAAACGAAAGATAGTTTACATTGCATTCGGTCGTGCTATTTTGAACAGGAATTCGCAAAAGAGAATTCGGGGTACTTATTGACATATTAGAGGTCTGCACGGGCCAAAATTTTACAAAATTACCCGGTCCGAGCCTGAAAAACTCAGGCCCGACCTGGCCCGGGCCCGAGTCTAATACCACACTTGTTACCCGAACCTAACCCGAAGCCCGGATTTATACTCTTCAGCCCGAAAAAAACCCGTTGTTTACAAATTCACTACAATTTACGATTCACTATAGAACTGGTTATAATTAAAATTATCATGGGTGACTTATGAAACGAACGTAGTCCGAAATATTTTTCTGAAGAAATAAATTCCTTACCCGGGCCCGGCCCGAGCCCGAATCTCAATTGCGCTTACCCGCCCGAACCCGGGCCGGGTAGGAGCCCGAGGGCCAGGCCTGGGCCCGTGCAAACCTCTATAACATATGCTTTTATTGTGAACTATTTATAAATTTATTGTTTCAAATGCTAATGCGACCTTTGTCTTTGTAAAAACTAATTCTTTAGAAATTGCCATACAATTTGTAGTATCAAACTGCAAAACCATTAAGTATATTTCTATGAACAGTTATTCTGCATCGTTATCGAAAAAACTTGCTCACATTTATTAAATTCAATAATTTACTTTTAAAAATATGTTAATTTAAAGATGATACATTCAATGGTAACAACAAAAACAAAGGAGCCACATGCTACCCTCGTGCTACGGGTTAGGCATCTTCTAAAGCAGGGTTTCTCAACGGGGGGCTACAGCATGTCTTAATAGGGCCTCAGGGGGTTTTTTAGGATAGCCACAGTACAATTTTGGGGGGCCACGGGCAAATTTTTCGAAATCCGTACATTGTTGTTTTAGAAATTGGAATATTTAAGAAGACCTAAAAAAAAGTCTCAAGACATTCATTTTGGGATATCCGCAAATTTCTGGGATTTTGAATTTAAAATTCTGGGAAGACCTAAAAAAATGGGGTTTCCTTTCGGGTCTCAAAATTCCTTATAAGACTTTTACTTCAGTAGTGCAAAACAGGTATGGGGGGGTCACAGAAAAATAAGACACTCAAAAGGGGCTACGGGCCTAAAAAGGTTGAGAAACACTGCTCTATAATGTGTAGGCATTTTGGCTGACATTTACCGAGCCCCTTGTTAAGATTTTGGCAGCCCACCCCTGAATATGTTCAATCTAAATAATGTTGCTTTATTGAAGTTTGTAAAACATGCTTTCTCAAAATTGAATTTACTCAAAATTTTTCTTTTAGGCGTGGGGTCGTTGGTCTTTTGAGCGGCACATTTTTTTCCTAACTTTGTGATATTTAATTAAAAGTGTTTCGTTCGTTTGACAAAATCCGAAGAGTGACCGATCAGTGAAAATTGTCAACAGTAGATTGTTTTTCAAGTAACTAAGATGATAACGGTATAATCATAAAGTAATATTGAAAATAAAAATCTTTTGTTTGTAAAAAACGTAATTAATTTTGCTGAACTTATGATTTCATTATATCAATAATTCGTTTCCAAAATGAATCAACTTAAAAGCACAGTTCCGAAATAATTAAGAAAGAAGATTTTGGGCAGGTTTAATCTTTGACTCAACATCTATATGCTATAGATTTTAATTAAATTCTAAAATTATCTAATACATAATATATATATATATATATTATTATTACTGTAGTTTTTTTCTAATATATATAATAGGTTCGTGGTGCAGTGGTCAACTTCGATGGCTTCTGTGACAGATTTCACGGATTCAAGTCTAAATTTTCTGTTTGAAAGCACATGTGTTTGTGTGTTTTAAAAGTTTCTTCATCTTATCAATCCTAAAATAACGGGGCATACCGAGAGCGATTAGCATTTTTTCATACTTAACTCAAAACTTTTTTTTCTTTTATTTAGTTTCTATTAATACTGAGGTATCGATATAATTGTATTATATTTTTAGACTTTTTTGATGATTTGATAATATAGATTGTTGGTAATAAAATATTTCCTGATTATTACTATCGTATTTTAAAGAATTGAATATTGTCTAAATTTTTTAAAGAAAAGTCTGATTAAGAAATAATTGAAATAATATATATGCTTACCGTTTTTACTGAAGCAGGGCCCACTAATAATACAAAGAAAAATAATGTGCCCTACAAAGGGAACGGTTGATTTTATGTAACAAGACTTTTCCAACAACTAAGCGGTAAAAGGTCTCTAATCAAGTAAATTGATTCAAGTAAAAAAGTCCTAAGTCACGTCAAAAAAGAATAACGAATGGTAGATTTATAGAAGGCAATAATAAAAATATTTCGTCAGCGATTTATTGAACTTTCATTCAGTTATAAACAAGTTTCTTTAAATTGCATTCTGTAAAATTGTATATAAAAGTAACGAACGACGTTTAACATTTTCTTTCACGTTGTATTTTCAGAATTATAGAATTTAAATTATCTTTATTTAAGCTGTTTTAAAAATAGTTAAAATTGTGAGCTTTTCTATTTACTTTTTACCGTCCATGCAAGAAATGGTGTGTTATTAAATCTTACTTTGTATATTTCTATAATTTAGCGAATTTTTTGTGATAAATAAACACAATGAAAACGAAGAATGTCGTTAAATATATTAATTGTACGAAAATCTTTGTAAGTATCAATAGAACACAAGGGATCTGGGATTCCGAGCACTTTTGCGTTCACGGTATCCCAGGATCGTCTTAAAGGTCTCACGCTTTTGAATAGCTGTGTGAACTGTCAATTTGTTACTTTTTATAAGTTAACGTTTAGTGGCTGGGATTTCATAGTTATAATAGATTTAGAGGAATCGCATTATAATTTCGTTAAAAAGTAATCAAACAAACTTTCAGCTGTCCTGAAAAATAACGAGTACTACCAACAGAGAAGTGCTTTATTTTCTAATACACTATTATGCCTTTCCACATTGAATGTATAGTGAACACTTTAAATGTGAAACTATATTGCTATTATATTATTCTGTTATGACTATACGACAAAGCCTGCGCGTGCTTTCATTAGAAATAGAAAGCTTACGAATCGCTGGTGTGCAGTATCAAAGATCCTTTGGATATTTACGTTGTAAATACATAAAAAGCTTTTCAAAAATTAATTTCGTAACAATGCTATGTATATCATGTTTATATTTCAACACTACCAGCGTTAATAATAAATCATTGTTTTGAATTTGTATCAATATGTATAATAAGCTATGCTTACTTTATTTTACTTTTAATGATAACAAAGTAAGGTTTTATTAAATATAAATTTAACACATTTCTCACAGTTATCTCGCAACTGTAGCGCTTAAAATCAAAGCTCACATTTTGCACTTTTGATATTTTTGAGTTTATCATTACATGTATACAAAAATAGTTGTGTTCTAAAAAATACTTTAAAAAATGTTAAAACCACTGCCAAATATCATCAGTGGTGTCAAGCTCACATTTTAAAATAAATAAAATGAGATCTTAAAATGAACCAATCGGCGATCTGTATTTTTTTATGATACTTATTAATATTTTGCATTTTAAAAAACTCATCTTTTTTACTAAGCATAAATATGTATAGTTATAATTATTAATATTTTTTAAACTATAAAAAATAGTAGTCCTTTGTTTTTTTGCGATTTTCGTAGAATGTGAGTTATTATTCTAAGCTACTCGATTTATAACGTAATCAATGGTGGTTTCTGTCATGAGCACTAAAATAAACATGTCATCAAAATTTCGAATTAGTATATGAAAATTCCGTTATTTTGAAAAATAAAACATATTTCGCATTAGATGTTTAGCTTTTTCAACATCATCAAAATCAAAATGTGTAAATATAAATTTTCAACAAATGAACATTTCAATAAAAACTTAACCTTTGTATTTTAGGTATCTCGTTGGAGTGCGCCATTATTTTTTTTTAAATATGCGAATCCAGAGAAACTGCTAATATTTATTTTATACTTGTTTACGTATTTCATTCAAAATAAAAAATTCCGTTTTCAGGTTAAATTTAATGTAAAATTTTATTTTACCGTATCAAATGAAGAGTTCGTAAAGTTTCTTTACAATATAAAATATTTGTGCTTTGACTCAAGTATTTTGCAATCACAAAAAAATAATTCTCATTAGACTGTTGTTGATTATTCATTTATTCTGTGTCAATAGTGTTAAATATTTTTCAATCCAGAAAAATAAAAACAAAATAACTTAATGTCAATCAAGAATATCAGCTTAAAAATATTGTATTTTAAAAATAGCCTGTCACAATATTGATTGAATAACAATTGTTTAAACAGTGCAATAAATGTAAAGCTGGACTTTTAAAATACGTTCCACATATTCCTATGTTATAACCAGTCGGAATGCTTTTTGATGATTATCACATGTAAATTTCAATTTTAAAAATATTTGACACATTGGAAAATTTTAGTTTTAATAACAAATAGAAAAATCTTTTCCCATATTGAGAGCAATCCTGGTGAAAAAAACTGATTTTAAATTCAATCGGGCAATTTTTCAACGGAACAATATAACACTGATTGCTCGTGTTTTATTTCTACAGTATATTTTATTATCAAAAATGTATTTGGCAATACAACTAGCTCACTCACTGATAAAACAAAGCTTCCACTTTTCCGCGGTTTCGCGGAAAAATACCTATACAATAACGACGAAAGAATTGTATGAACAAAAATGGAAAATGCGATGAAATCGCGTGGTAACAACGACATGTTGCGGCACTCGAATAATATATGTCAACGATGAGGCACGTGGCACTAGGGTTTACAATACAGGTAAGTCAGTTAAATCTGATATTAATTTAATACCTAAAATAAACTTTTTTAAGTATCCTGATCGCAATTTCTACAGACCCTTCTTTTCTTAAAGTAAAAAGATTAACTTAGATACTAATTCGGCATTTTAGCTTACATCCTTTTGATATAACGTGGATCAAGTTTTTTTACATTGTAATTATCGAATAACAACGGTTTTGAAAAAACTGTGAGTTACGTTTTCGTTTTCCTTTTTACAATCGATATATTAAAATACAGTACTGCAACTCAGAGCATTTTCTTTAATGCTTATTAAACGAGTAGTCGTAAAAAAATAAACACGTATTGCAAATATTTGCTAAGATTGTTTTCAGATACAAAATATTTTAATCAAGAACATTAAAGTTTCGATTATGGTTAATTTTGAATATATAAATACCACTTTTCTGTATTGTTTTTTCATTGCCAAAATCCCAATTTCGATAAAACCATTATAACAACCCTTACATGGCACGATAGGGAAAATACACGAGTATAATTATTTATTTAAATGAATACCCGTAAACACAAACATAGATATTTGAATCTATAATATAATTTGCCTGCCTGGTTACATTGTGTATTTTTACATTTCTTTTGTCATTCTTGCAAAGTCTTAAAGGGATTAGTTACAAGTACAACTCTCATTTTGTATTTCATTTCAGAAATAATAGGACACAATAATTGGAAGAGAAAATATTCACTGACTCGTTCATGGGAAACGATAATTTTGAAATACCACGAAAAAACATGTGTTATACATTAAAAAAATATTTAATCAATTGAAACCAATTCCATGTCTGATTGGTGAATTCCTTTCGCTTTTATTGTACTCGGTTGTGATGTTAAAGGTTTTCATCCCCAAATAAGCAATTCCGAATATCGGTCTTCCGAACCACGTACCAAGAAATTCAATCCAAGGCCACTTATAAACACCCGTCACCTATCCTATCCGATTCGGAAATAGGTGGCAACAGTTTAACAATCTCCAATTATACAGAGCAGAAAGAATACTTTGATAATTTTTTTGATAAGCGAAACCGGTCCCGATCAAATTAAAAAAATAAATGAGTACAGAAGGATGATATTTTTTTTTCATTTTTACTGCATCTTTTGATGTAGGCTTTTAAAATTCTGTGAATGTTGAAGTTTTGTGTTTTTTGGGTCCCACATAAACCTAAGCCTTGTTTATTCGACCTAATCCTTATTTATGTTAGTTAAAGTTAGCTTTTAAGTTTGACATTCTTGACCTAGACGATACTAAATGTTTTAGACCATACTACAATAAAATTGCCTTAATTGAAGACATAATTGTCTAAAAGTAATTTCGTCTGAATACGCTGTACATTTATATTGTATAACAATAAAAGCCCGTATTCATTAAAGAAACAAACGAAGAGTTTACATCACGCTGAAATGATACGTATTGTCCCCCAACGTTGCACGCAGCATAGTGCAGCATTTTCACGTGACCCAAAACATGTTACATGTTACATGTTAAACTTTAGAAGCACGCAAATTGCTTGATTGTTATTTTTTTCCGAATTGATTGGTCGCATCCGCTCTCAAAATTAATTAGTTGTACGATATTTTCTCGCGCCGACAGATGAGAGCAAAAAAGGGCTAATGACAGGAGCTGTTCACAAAAACGAGATCAGCTCATTGGCTGGCATTCTAGTCCAATCAGGACACTAAAATAGGCTCAATTGTAGAGTATAAATATTGGCCCCATCTCACTCAAAACTTCAATTTCAGTCTCTTTTTACCACTGAAAGATATCAGTGGCCATGAGCTGGTTGGTTGTACTCGTTCTTTAAATTGATTAGCCGTACTCGTAGTTATTGAAGGATGGAAAAGATGGAAGGTAAAATTAAATATTACAAAAACCCATGTTTTTGAACAGATTGAAAAAGCTGTTCGTACTGGGACTAGATCTCGTGATATCCGGCACAGAAGCCAGGAACGCTGACAAATATAGTATCATTAACTTTTCCGGTTCTAAGCTCAAGAAATGCGACCCCAATACCCACATTTTCTTAAATATCTATTTTAATATGGGTGATATAATGTTTATAAATAAGGTATTCTTATATCATAGTTTTTTGGACTTTTTGTAGTTTATATAAATACGCGATAACGCGATAATGCGATAACGAGATAAGCACCCGCTTATCAGCGATCGTTCGTAAGATAACTGGGCTGAACGCGTCAGTTGCAAATTCATATTTGTATTGGAATGACGTCTTTTTTACGCGCAACTTAAAATATGATTATTTATTAAAAAACATGGATTTTCATAAACAAATGTATGAGGAATGATGCAGAGAGATATTTTAAAGCCCTTAGACTATTTTTTTTTTTTGAAATTCATAAGAATAAGGCCAATAATGAGGAAACCACTGGGGTCCCTAAACGACCCCCATCGGCAGAGAAGTATTTTTCTAGTCTCCGAGCCGCGAGAGTTAAATAATTACTTTAATACATTTCAAGTTATATTAAGATTTTTTTAAAACCTTTTTGTGTTTTGTTTTAGTTGTTTACATTATTTATGTACATGCTGCTGTTTTTTTATTGTCAAAGCGGTCGTTCCCAAAGAGTAAAAATCTAGCAAATGTTAGGTTACGTGAAAGTCTCTGTTATCTCACGTGCATCGTTGTGGAACAGCACGCAACGCTGCAATGCCTCGTAGATGTTGCGGGTCATGTTGATGAACAATGTGTTTCCTAATGAATCTGCCGCTTAATATATTCGTTGCTTTATTAAACCTTTATACGGTTTGCATTACAATTATCTAGCATCTCGAATAGAAATGTAAATGCTCACTTGGCAATGTGTTTAATCACCGCCGAACAAAGGCAAGCGGTATGTTTGAAATTCACACAACAAACACAAGCGATGAGCCGCTATTAAATCGGGCTTACTGTTTAGAATATTATCATAGTTACATCTTAAATAATGCCTTAACTATTTACAATCGTGGGAATATACAATCGTAATAATAATTGAGTACGATATCATCGGGTCCGTGGTACAGTGGTTAACGTCGCTGGATTATGTTACGGTGCTCATGGGCTCAAATCCCAGTACGGGTAGTTTCATTTATCAATCGAAAGATAGATTTCTTTTCCGAGGCATGGATGTTTGGGATCTCTAAAATTTATTCCTAGCCTCAATACCTCTGATCTCTTAAAACAACGAGGCGTAGCGAGAACAATTAACTAATCACTTATCTTGTCCTAGCTCTATTATCATATTCTTACTCTCTTCGAAAAAGTAAAATTAATTATCTGAGCAACAAGCAGTTCTCGTATAAAAAATATGTTAAGATAAACTCCTATGTTAAAATAACTATGTTAAAAAAAACTCTTATGTTTAAACTTTTATGTATGTTATAAAAACATGTTAAGATAAATATGAGGAGCGAACGACAAGCGAATCATGGTTATTTTGAACGGCCTTAAATACTTAACACAATCAAGCTTTGAGTAAAGAGAGCAGTGCAGCACAACCAAGAGTCGGGAATAGCACTACTAGTGTACTACTGCCAAGTCCGTGGTCGAGTGCCGATTGGTCAACGTCGTTGGCTTTAGTTGCGAATCTCGCGAGCTCGACTTCGTCGATTTATAGACTTCAGTTAGCTAGCGTAATAGATCTAAAATATGTTTTTCATTTTCCAGCCTACGGTTCATATTTTATGATAACATATCAATCGCTAAGAGTTATAATATTGTATCTCCATAAATCATTATGTAGATAAAACTTAATTTGAAAGTTTGCAAATAAGATTTTATTATATCGTTTCATATTTTTTTTCAAATAATCAAATACACTCATTCGGATAATTGCAAGCTACTACCATGGGGCTCCAAAAATTTTAGTTGAGGAGAGAAGTAACGACACCCCCCACTGTGATTATGTCATATTATATTCAACATGGTTTCTTAACATTTTGGGACTCGACACCTTTACTGTCTATATGGTTTATGTTACTTTCGTGACATGGTTTTTAAACATTTTGGGACCTGACACCCCTACTATCTCGATGGTTTATCGTCAGATTATTGATACATGGTTTCTCAACATTGCGGGAGTCGACATTTTCTGCTGACTTATGATTGGCATTATCATTTCTTGTAATTTCTCTGAAAAATACAAAGTTTGAACGATTGAGTAATAAACAGTTTTTGTAGAATTACTTATGTTTAGAAAGCAAATTTTACACATTGCACACGAGAGAAAAACGATAGTTAGCTCTTCACCGTCATGTGTGTTCAGTAACTCAAAAGATTTTTTTCTACGAGAACTGTTTGTTAGTCAGTTGCTCAATCTATCTATTTCAAAGAAAGTAATGATAAAAGGGTAGTACTAGGACAGGATTAGTGATAAGCTAATCGCTTCCACTACGTTTGTTTTAAGAAAGCATGAGTAGGAGGGAATTCAAGACATCATATATATTCATCCCTTCGGACAGAAATCCATAAATCGATTGAAAAATTAATTCATAAAAACTTTCCGTATTTGGATTTATACCCGTGACTTCCGTGTTTCAAGTCAATGACATTGACACTCGACCACGCAGCCCACCAATAGCCGGCCATAGTTACGATTCCAAAAAGAATTCTGAGAATGTATTCAATACTGACAACGGAAACCAATATTGTGTTTTAATTTACTCTGTGCGATTTGTAATCAGTACATTTTCCATCAAATATGCTAAGCAAATGTTCAAATTATTCAAAATTTACAGAGCGTAAAATTTACACCGGTTTTTATGTTCTATTTGTTTTCCTAGGATAAGCATTAAAGCTTTTTTCGTTTTGTATAGCCACGAATGCAAAATCAACTGTTCTTGCAAACGGCCATATCGATTCACCGATGAAAAAGCTGATAGCTGTTTTATCAGGAAACGTTAGCATACAAACGAGCCGATTAAATCCAGTGCAACCATTAACACTTATAACCTTAATTAGATATGTGAAATGGTTTAAATTAAGAATAATAAATTGTATTTTATTATTTTTTACCCATTTCTGCTACCAACGTAAGATGCTGTATTGTCAGAAAACGTTATGTTAAAGATTATGTGTTTTTAGTTTTTAATGCAGATCGATTAATTTAAACACGGTATATACTAGATTATAGAAAAAAATATATTCATCATCTAGCTGAGTTTATCAGTTATTATGTCATATTATAGAACACCCGATCCTCTTTTTGCAGGGGGATATGATCCAACGACTACTGTGCATAAAAGATAAGGTGTCAATACAAAAATAGTAGATAGTTTCCGTTATTTTAAAGCAATTAAAAATACGAAATTCTTGAACTAGTAAATGAATAAAATGTATTTGTTATTTATACACAAAAATATTTTCATATGTTACCCAACCCAAGATACATACATATGTACATGATATATTAATAAATTTACATTTTTTTATTTCAATTTCATTTAATTTAGAAAAAATTATTCATTCAGTATCAGCTATGTTTATGTTATGGATATATTATTACTAAAACACTAATTTAAAATCAATGTTGTTTCAACTTTATTCCATATATATAATTTACACACTCCAAAATAAATCACTCAATCTTATTAACCAAAATGATAACGATGTGAGTATCGAAGAGTTTCTACTTGGCTGTCGACCTTTTGATTTGAACTCTCAATTTGAACTAAAGATAAGGAATTGTATTTTGATTTAGCCTGTTGAAAAGTTTATTGTTACAAGTATGTCATAGATAATTAATATAGCATAGAGGTAGACGTTGTGTATACATAACATTTACGTTAATATTAATATGTAGGTGACAGTACAACTAAATACGCAAATAAAATAAATACGCAAATAAAAATGAATCAGTCAAGTTTATTTAATTTATACGCACGCCAATCGCTAACGGTATAAAACCAAAAGCTCTGCTTCGGATAAGCTTAATTTGATCGAGTGCATATCCTGTTAACGACAAAGGAATGCCTTCAGCGCCACGCGAATGCAACACATTGCATTCCACGCCTAACTACGTCCCTTAAAGCCTACAAAGTTTCACGACAATGAGGGTTGACGAATATTGTTTACAATTAAGTTAATTGTGCAAGAACGGCCAGAATTAAATAATCCTACTTTGACATTGCGTTTTTCTTGCATTCGTTGTTGCAAAAAACATTTTAAAACATTGATTATAATTTTTCTTTTTTTAAATATATTTTATTTTCATATACATTGGTACTACAGTAATTGATGCCGGTTGAAATAAAAGTGAAAAGACAAGATAATTATTAAAACAAAACACAAAAGTTGAGGTTGGTTTTCGAACGCTGCTTTTCAAAAGCAACGTTGTGTTAAAAAATATTAGGAATTCCCAATATTGAATATTCATTGTGTCATTTTTTATCGGTATGAATGTATTTTTTCTGTATTGAAATTGCATAATGTATATTTGATTAAGAAATGATTAGAAATTCTAAACATAATATTTATTTGCTGAATATTAAAATGTTATTGTAGTTAAAAAAATTTGAATATCATTTTTCAGGAACCTATATTTGTATTTAGTTGATAGCTATTCCGTCGTGTGTTTTTATCAGAATTTTAGCTCTTCATCTATGCTAGTAGCTTTCAACTATATAAAAAATATATTTGTAGAACAAAAATACTTTTTTTTTTTTTTAATCATCTTATTACAATGAAGTTCTACAAGTCAATTCCAATTCAACGAATCAAAATATAATAATATCAACTGTTAACGCTTGTGATGAGAAAAACGGATCCTGACAGTCATTAAATATAAAGAATTATTACTGGAAAGTGATGTATTTTTTAATTTTATATTGCATATTGATATAAACCGGTTTTTTTTGAGTCCTACATTCCAATATCTTTTGTCTTAAATCGACTTGCATGCGAAGTAAAGAGGGGTGCCACGCGAGCACAAAGAACATTCCACAGATTCATTTGGCGTGACAGCCAAACTAGCTAAAAAAATGCCCAAATTGCTTAGGGTGGAAGTCAGTAAACGTGACGATATAACCAACCAGATTTTGTTTTAAAAAGAAATAGGTCCGCGGAAGGATTTCAGAAATAAGTTAGCGTCAATATAAAAAGGCAAACAAAGACGTCCCAGGACGCAATTACTCAACTCACTCACTCACTCTCAGTCTCTTGATTTTAATCCTTCAGCTTGCGAACATGTAACTTTGTATAAAATAATTTGTATGGGGTGCGTCGGGCAACCCCCCCCCTTGATTGCATTTAATTTTAAACATAAAAATTCAATCCGTAAAGAAACTAACTGGCATTTCTAAAAAGTGGCCGCTCTGGTGTCCCAGCTGTTTATTGTGATCGCGTTGTGTTCTTTCTAAATTCTCCGGTTGTAATTAAATAAATAGATTCCCGACAAGTACATTATAATTCGAATTAATATAAAGAAACCAGAGGCCCAGAGCGAGCATCACTACAAAGGAAACCGTGAGTAAATATCAGCTGTTAAAAATAGTATTTTTTTTTGTAAATTCTATGTTCGCAAGCTGGCGTCTGACCCAGGTAACGGTACTGTGCATAACACGGGTGAGGGAAGTCGCTCGACCAACAACCGAAGGGATGGTTTTTGTTATGGCTCGGTTTCTTGGAAATTCTCTTAACAAAATAGCTAAGGAATTCCAGCTGGAGGTGGCGCCTGTTCTAGGTCTAGGAACGTTGCAGATGGACGACTTTTGTTTATTTTCTGTAGTTTATTTTTGTAATAACTTAAACTATTAATAATAATTCTATTTGGGAACTAAATGTAAGATTTATATAGTTATAGTTAGTTTGGAGCTATATGTAGGAAGCCCCGATATTTATAATTTTTCGAGAACTGGTTGATATACATTTTTCTTTGTTTGAGAACCATGGTTAGTTAAAACCAAAAGGGTTTCTCCAGTTGTTGAATTTCAAGTAAGGCGCCGTGAAAAATAGATACGAGTAATTAACGTAATATTTGTTAGTGTCAAAAATTTCATGTACCGAATACCCGACGGGGTTTTGCCACGCCCGGGTCTGGGACCTGGACGGGGGCGATTTTGTTTTAGCCGAAGCTGGCTAGTGACTTTAGGAAAGTCACCGAAAAGCTGGAGGAGCGTATTTGCTATACGTAAGTCAAAGGACTTTTATCCGAACGTAGATTAAGAGGTTTTGAAATGAATTGGCCAGGAATAGTGGGTGGTTCCTTAGCAAGGTTCCCCACCCTTCCCGAAGCACCGCGCCTTGCTTGAAACAACTAACGACTATTAGAATTAATAAATATAAATCATTATCTTTGTATTCATTCTTATATAAACAACTTGCATTTAATTATTTACTATTAATAATAGAAGTAAGAACCATTATGTATAAGAAACTTTGTTTGATTACCTACTGTTAATGCTGAATCAGAAATTCTTATAAATATAGATTCTCGTTTAATTGACTACTGTTAAATTACTGAATCAGTAATCATTATATAAATATAAATTCTCGTTTGAATTCTTTTACTATTACAATATTGATTTTGTTTTTAACTGTCTATTATTAGTATTGCAAAAATTGTGTTCCTAAAGATTTCCTATTATCGATTACACTTCGATGAATGAAGTATAATATAACGCTTGGAGCGAAATAATAGGTAACCTCATTATCGCAGATGGACTTTATAATTTTTCAATTCCTTTGTGTTTGGAACTTGAATTGTTTTAAATATTTTTGTATACCTACCATACTTGTATTAAGTTGTAATGGCATGTAGGTAGACCAGAATAAATGTTTACATTTAAAAACTTGACCTTGATTGAGAAGTTTTATTTCATTGGTATTTTTTTTGTAGTTTAGGTTTCCCAAAAATCCCATAGAAATTTGCATACCTTTTTGAGACCACCTGTTCATACCAAATCCGACAAGTCGGAGGCGAGAGAGTTTAATTATTTTTTTTCTCTCTCTCAAATTCTACTTTAGGAGAACGGGGTGTGTCAATATGTCATCCTTTCAATAATTGTCAATGAAAACCTTTTCACTGAAGTATTATGGTGTTATTATAATTCATTAGATTAAATTAGAGATACATTACGACTCCAAATGACATTCGTTGTTAACGAAGTATTGCATTAAATATATGAACGAATAATATCACATATCAAAAATTCGAATATCCGAATATTTAATATTCGAATATCCGAATGTCTAATATTCGAATATCCTAATATCTAATGTTCATATATTCAATTGAAATCTCTTGTTATGATTAGGGTATCCAATCCCGGAGCCTTTTTCCAATCCCGGGATTTCGGGATTGATAAATTTTCAATCCCGGGATCCCGGGATCCCGGGATTGAGATAAATTTACCGAGGAATTTGAAATCTCCGATTTGGTATACTTTTTCCCCGTATTCTCACGAAACCTCGTTTTTTTTTTTTAGCTCACCGAGGAATTTGAAATCCTCAATTTGGTATACTTTTTCCCCGAATTCTCACAAAACCTCGTTTTTTTTTTTTTTTAGCTCACCGAGGAATTTGAAATCCTCAATTTGGTATACTTTTTCCCCGAATTCTCACACTCCTCGTTTTTTTTTTTTTTTAGCTCACCGAGGAATTTGAAATCCTCAATTTGTTATGCTTTTTCCCCGAATTCCCACAAAACCTCGTTTTTTTTTTTTTTTAGCTCACCGAGAAATTTCAATCGACAATTTGCCAATTTCATCTCTCTTTTCGAGATTTACTACAAATTTCTCAATCCCGAAATCCCGGGATCGCGACCATGTCAATCCCGGGATTTCGGGATCAGAAAATTGAACGGGATCCCGGGATTGGATGCCCTAGTTATGATTATGCTACGGTTCTCAGACATTTCACTAACCTTTTTGCAAAAATAATCAATCAATCCAATAATGCATTTGTATCTATTTTTTAATGGCTTACTTAAGCACACCAAAATAAAAGGTTGTAAATGACAAAAGTAATCGAAATGTGCAAAACACAAATGATTCACATACATTTCTAACAAAACTGTTGTGGTAAAATAAGTATCTCGTTAATGCGCCCGAAGCGATAATGGTGCATAAATGCATTAGCGCATAACTTTATAGTTGCATAGCATACTCATCCTGACAATGAATAGATGCATTCAGTTTCAGTTGAGCATGCTGTCTAATATTAACTCCACGAGACTTGAGCTATTAATTTTAATTAAGAATTGCATCGAGACCTTTTTTAACTGAAAATAAGAGGACTTTTTGCATTTCTATTCAAATATTTTGAGCACTACTGACAGTGTAATAAAATTATATTTCACATGCCTAATAACATATGAACGTATCCAGTTTTTTGTAGTTATGAGATTTCGCAGTTTTACTGATATACACATTCTTTGGAGACAGGGGTTATGTACATTTTAACAACCCTTGTCTCCAAAGGCTTATATTTATTAATAAAAACACAATATTATTTTTTACTTTATTCCACTTTATTTAATAGGTCAGGACCAGTTTAGCTTATTGCAAGCATTGTCAACTGATAAACTATATAAACAGTGCTATTTATACAAAACTATTTATATTTAGATTAAACTTCGACATCTTATAACTGCAAAAAATTAGATACGCCTTTAAGTTACTTATCATGTTATTTAAAAGAATAAATACGATTCGACGACCATTTACAAAGAAATGATTCAATTAATTTGGCGATCATTTTGTACTCGATGATCATCTTAATGAAAGGGTAGTACTTTAAATCAAAGGGTTTTATCGTAGTGGGTAAAATCGATACATTTTAAAACGGCACCGATTGGTTGGTGTATCGAAATATTTTTGATCCTGCATGTTCCTAATTAAATCCTTTAACCAGGAAATCGTAGAGAGAACCATAAGGTTACAGGTTTACCCCGCCTTGCGTCACACACATATAGTCCAAACCTAAGGTATTCTGATGATACGGTTGATTAATCGAGTGACTCTTAAGTAGTCCTCAACACACAGCTCATTCAAAAGACAAAGTCGTGCTAAAAAATGATAATTCAATATCATAAATCAAAAGCACTTTGACTTATTAACCATGTTCAATCTCGATGTACAGCATAATAAGTCCTAATGGAGTTTATTTTAACAACAAAAACATTTACTATAACTGCTTGTTACTAATTTACTCGACCTTTTTTTATTTTAAAAGAGAGTAGTAATAGAAGAACACGTTGGTTAATAATTAATAATACAAGTGGTTAGCTAATCGTTATCACTACGTCCTGTTTTTATGTATAGGATGAGTGACAGGTGGGAATTCAAGATATCACATACAACCATGACTTCGAACTAGAATGAATACAATTTTAAAAACTCTCCGTATCGGGATTCGAACTCGTGACTTTCGTGATCTAAGCCAACGACTTTAACCATTTGACCACGCAGTCGGTGGATTGTGACTAAATATTTAATATAATATTAAAATATTAACACGCAACATAAAATACTTGTTTCCCAAATAAAGTCTTAATGATATTTATATTCTTAAGCTGTACGAAATTTTCATAATAAAACCTAAAATCATTTTTTAATTTTCTTGATATAATTTTCAAAAATTAAGATAATATAAGTTTTCTCACATCACACATCTTATTATCTTATGTTCGCTTATGCCTTTAATGCATTTCACTTGCATGCGCAAAGATACTGCCTCTTGCACTGTAAGGCTATTATTGCTATCTTATAAATAATTACTTTTGCATCAAAGCATTCTCCGTCTGAAACAAACTTTATGCAACATTCTCTACAAAACGTTTATAAGTAAAACATTAAACTTTCTTATAGTTGGCTTAAGATACATTTAAAACCTTTGCAATTGAAAGAAAAAGTTTAAAAGACATACTTTTATTTATTTAAAAATGCTTTCAACATAAAATATACATAAGACCTCTTAATAAAAGAGTTTTTCTAGGACAGCATTCGTTCAACCTCTTTTTTTTCAAAGAGAGTAGTGGGGATAGGAAGGATAGAGCAGAACTAGGCTTCCCAATCGCGGGATCCCGTCCAGTTTTGTGATCCTGTAATCCTAATAAAAAATTGCGACATCAAAACTTTTCTCAAATTATACACGATTGAAAACGGGATTGAAAACTAATCAATCCCGAAATACCGGAATTACAAAAAGGCACCGGGATTGGATACTCTAGGCAGGACATGACTAGTGGTTGGCTAATCACTCCGTTATTTTAGGATTGGAATGTGAGAAATTTTTAGACATAACAAACATACATGCCTTCGAACAGAAATGTTCGTACTGGAATTCGAACCTGCAAGGTACGGCGGAGAACCCAACAACGTGAACCACTGTGCCAAAAACCAGTGCTTCCCAACCTGTGGGCCGTGAAATTCAGTAGAAAGTACAAATATCTATATATTTCAGTCTGTTAAGTCGGTGTTTCCTTTCCTGAAGGGGGGCGCCGTGGGAATGCGGGATCGAGAAATTAGATTCCGGGGAAAAATTACAGCAAATTGAAGATTTCGAATTCGTCGGAGAGCCATAATAAAAAGAGTTACGAAGACAATTGAGGAAGGCCGCGGATTATTTTTTTAGATTTAGGGAGCCGTGGAACGAAAAAGGTTGGAAAGCACTGCCATAGACCATGTTTATAGGCATAACATTTTTTGTTTAAAAAAAACATTAAATATTTACGAAATATTATAGAAGATTTTTTAAATTCTCTATTATTATGGATTTATCGTAATGGAAACTTTTGTATGAGAGCTGGTGATTCCTTTCAGTCGATTTACCTTAATGTTTCTAATATCGATTTGTAAGTAAAATAGTAGTTTAAATAAAAAATATCAACGTATTTAGTTCTATATTTTTTATAAAAAAAAATAGAACTAAATGAAGTTCAACCAAGTGAATGCCAAATCATTTTTAAAAATGCTGTATTGTATTTTTATAGTGCATATCTACCAATTATATCTAGACATTCTTTAGTATGTATTATTAATGCGCTTTTCAAGTAATAACATTACCTTTATCGAATAACGAATCTTTAATTTAGCTATGTTCACACATTTATCGTCTCCGTGGTACAGTGGTTTGCGACGGTTCTCACATGATCAAGTAACGGCACAAACACTTTTTTTTCGTCTGATATTTCTCATTAAAACAGGCGAAAAATGTATCTCAATTTTTAATACAACAAGTTGTGTAACAAAGTTAGAAATCAATTCTTCCAAAGTACCTTATGATTACCCTTTCAAAAACGCATTTAAAATAATTAAAAGCATACATATCGACTGTGGAAAGGAAAAATGACGTAACGCACAGTTTTATCAAAACAGTTTTTTTCGATAATCACAATGTATCAAACTTGATACACGTTCTATCAAAAAAAAACAAGCAGCAAATGTATCAAAATTTAGCTTTTAAGTTTGAAAAAGATGACCTTGTAAAAAATTAAAAGCAAGAAAAAAGACTGTTTAATTTTAAAATGTCTGTAATTAATATTAGATTATGTCAATTAAACAACATTTTAGAAGTCTCCGTGCACTTCAAGATTGTGTACAATTCATAATTTGCACATGGACCAAAATCATCAAAACACGTTTTTTACGCCTCCTGTAAAATTTTATATGTGTGGGTTACGTCCTGTTTCCTTTCCACAGTCGATATGTATATTAGTCGGTATGACATAAATACTCTTTGATCCACTCACTGTGAGTGCCAGTATTTGCGAATATTCTCACAAAAACTCTCAAATTGCTCGCTTTAATGAAACGCGCCAAACAAACTTCTCCCTTCAAATATCTTTCGCCAACTGCAGTAAGTCTTCTTATCTATGTTTTACTTCTACTAACCACCCTGTACTTGATTGCGTCTCCGAGATTTCGCCACCCATCTTTCTTATTTATCGACAGCTGGCTTGGCGTCACAGTACGACCGTCAGCAATTTCATAATAATTTTAGTAAGCTCCAATTCTTAAGTGTATGAAACGAAAATGGAATCATACAATAAATTTATATGTTTCCAGATAATTAACTTTTCTCTTCTTAAAACATGTTGTTCTTGTAAACTTTATTATGTTACGTATATATTTATTTTTTTAGATAAAAAAAAAAAAATTGACATTACAGCTTACGCCAGTGCGTCAAATATTTTTAAAGTTTTAAAGTTGAAAGATCATACGAGATATACTAGATGAGAATTTTTGTAAGTCACATAAGATTAACTCAAGGAGAATTGACGTCACAAACACCCATGTCTTAGATCTCAATTGAAAAATTGAAAAAATCCAATTTGACAATGTGACCTTACCGGGAATCGAACCCGAACCCCCCTGATCGGTAGAGCAAGCTCTAACCAACTAGACCACAGTGGTCAACGTCATTGGTTACGTGACGAATCTCACAGGTTTTAATCCCAGAATTAACAGTATTTTTACAATCAATTTCTGTTTGAATCTCTCCCGCTCTTCCAATCTTTAAAAAGTGGGGCGTAGTTAGAGCAATCAGTATACCACTAGATTAGTCTTTATCCTAACCCTATACTTTCTATCGTAACTCTCTTAAAAAAGTGATGTTCAGCAATTAGAGTATAGAGTAGTTCTCGTAGAAAAGCTTGTCTTAAAATACCAACATTAAGAGACCATATACTCCACTTTGAATTAAAAATATAAATTTGCATTGCAGTTAATGTGTGCCATTTTAAATGAAGTTGTCAGTGTATAGATTGGATATTTTAACTAGACAATATCGCGGACCTGGCAATCTTTTTCAATCAACCCTTGATATATTAAGTAATTTATATAACACTGAATTTGGTACGATTTGGTATTTACGAAGTTATCTTTTGACAAAACGTTTGATTAAATAACACCAATTGTAATATTCGAAAAAACACTCTCCAAATATCAAGATTTCTCCAAATAACCCATATTCAGTTTAAGCCCTTTTGTCATTGGGATCATTCCGACTTGTTCGTGTATATTTCATAAGTACGTATCCATATCTCAAGGAAGGTTTTCTCTTCCCTTCTTAGCAAACACAGCCTTCTCCCTCTTCAAAACTGCTAATATTAATATCCAAACTCGGAGAAATCTTTGAGATGCTTTCAATAGCCCGCCATTAAATGGAAAACTTTGTTCGAATGGACCAACGTCTCTCTATAGGCGATTATGCTGAAAAGGATTATTTGAGGACGATCAAACGCATTGAGAAGGGCAGGAATTATTGGAAAGCAGAACCAAGGGTTTGAGTATAAAATACATGAAGAGCCTGCATTGTTAAGCCTCGGGTAAAATATATTAATTGTATATTATTATTTGATTGAGATGAAAACTTGTTAACATTCTTTTTCAACAACTACCTTTCGTATTAATTGAATTTACATTTTCTTCGTAGAATTACATTATAATAAGGTGATAAAGTATTTTAGTAGTATAAGTTGTTTTTTTAACATATTTGGCATTACATCTAATGCCAATGCGCCAAATATTTTAAAACTTAAAGATCTGTTATGTATACACAACGATTTTCAACGAACTAAACCGATATCCAATTCATTCTCTTCAAATCTATCTTAGTTCAAATTGAGAGTTCAAATAGAAAGGCCGACAGCCTAGTAGAAACTTCTCGCATATATTATTTTGATTTAGTAAGATTAAGTGATTTATTATAAAGTGTTTAAAGTGTTTTAGTAAAAATAGTCCATAACAGATAATACGAGAATACCTCGATCATTATTTATTGTAAGTCACTTGAGATCAACTCGAGGTAAATTGACATTGCAAACACCCATGTTTTAAAACTTAAATTTATTTTTTTTTAAATCTGAATTTGACATTGACTTTATAGGGAATCGAACCCAGACCCACCTGGTCGATAGAGCAAGCTCTAACCTACTAGACCACAGCGGGTTGGTTTTATATATACTTGAGAGTTGTTTTGGCGTACGTTCTCGTGAGAACTATGTTTAAACTATTTGAAAAAATCAATTTGTAGTTAGAGTTTGAGATATCTTTTTTTTTATCCCCAGCTTTGATATATAATATTTATACTGGCTTAAAAAAGATTCACAATTCGCATTACTATCTTTTCGAACATTCTTACTTATATGTAAAAATACAGTATCAAATTTATTTCATTAACTCTATTGTTTCTCGGAAGGTTAACAATTAAAAGATTATTAAGTTGTTTTCAAAGAAAATTGGTTTAAAATTTATTGATGATATATATAATAGTCATACTAGTTTCTCGTAACGGTTCAAGTAATGTTGATGGCTCATCAATATTTTCTTGTCTTAACGTTCTTCTAATTTGATATACCTAAGACAAGCAGGAAGAAGTATATCGACTCGATCCAAATAACTTAATATAAAGTCATTCAATAATACAAACATAGACTCTCAGTTTTCAAACAATCTCTTTAAATAATCACATAGCATACATTTAATCCGAGACTCATAAATTTACATCTTTGGCCAATAACTAAATGCACTAAAACAACTTTAAATTAATAGACATAAGTTCACAAAAAAAAGATGATGAGCTTATCGCTCTTTTTCCTCCTAGTTTAAGAAATCGGTTTAGTAGGAGGGCATTTTAATATTCCAGTAGTGCTTGCTATTCCCGAGTGAATGCCACTTATTTTAAACGGTCTAAAATCCTCTACACAATCATGTGTTGAGTATTTCAGACCGCCCAAAATAAGTAATGAGTAATAAACACTTCATAAATCTATGATTTGTAACAACAATCCATAAATAAACTAAAAGAGCATTTCTCTCCAAATAAATAAATGCCTTCATCAATTTGAGTTTTGTTTATCTTTTTTTTAAGTGATTACCATGTATTATGAACGAACTTAGTATCACGAAAATGACTCTATTTGTTTGACTTTTTTGTGTACTGTATGCATGTATGTACGTATGCGCATGTGTGTGTGCATGTACGGATATAGTACGGGAGAAGCATATAGAATGTGATTTGCAAGGTAATGCATGTGGAGTTCCCGAGAACTTCTTATCTCTGTAGTTGTCACGCCCTTCCGTCTGCAAACGGTTGTAGGGGGATACAATTTACAATTTTTCATAAACTTTATCGATGAAGGAGGCTAGAAAAACCTTAACGCTGGCGCATACTTGAAGCTTCATAAATTTAATATCCAAAAAACCATGTACTATGAACTCCATTGATGACCAGAAAGTAATCTTAGACCGTCACTGCACTCAAACGCACTGTTTTTTTTTGCTTTAACTATGTATAATCCGACACGTAAAACACGATTTATTTTTTTAAACCGAGATTGCGCTATATTCGTGTTAATATGAAATATTAAATATAAAAAACACAAAAATTGAGACTTAATGTTATTGTATAAAATAATTATGAGTAATTTTTTGATAAACTATGCTTATCTTAAAATGTTAACCATTTTATTGCGCATCTGTGTTATTCGTTGCGCTTGTCAGAGAATTTACCACCCTGGTTTATCTTTTATCTACAATACAAACAGCCTTATTTCTTGTGATCTAACGCTCTTGCTTCGAACAAACAGCCAAAACGTAGCTCTCGCTCCGATTTTGGGATTTGTAGGCTTTGGGGGATCTTAAACCACGACTGGCAGTTTCCGCGTTGAGACCACTACTAACCGAGTCCTTCAGTGCTTAATCCAATAATGCAAATAAGAAAATGTTTTTTATTATACACGCCTTTGTTCAATTATTATGCTTTTGTTCATCCCTCGGACCCCAGATCTTGATCGTTATACGATGTAAGTTATATTGTAAATAATTGAAGACATTTACGTGTTCAACTGCTCTGTTTTATAATAATTCTTTTTTTAAGATGTTATACGAAATATAAAGATTCAATATAACATATTTTAAAATTAGTTTACTAGTTGACTGTCACACCGCCAACCGTTTTGTGTACGCAGCCGCGATTTGACGGCATACTTCCGTAATTTGAGAACGATCAAGAGATTTGACCTGATACATGGCTGCACGGAATCGATATTTTAAATATTTTTCTTTTTTAAAAAATGTAACTTGCTCAACCATTTAGCTTAAGTAATATTAAGTTTCCTGTGTATTCTGAGACTATTTTGTATTCCATATACAGTGACCCCCAATTACGCGAAATATTACGCGTGTTATTGGGATTCGCGTTATTGGGATACTGAAGCTTATACAAAAATTAAAGTTACGTTTTTTCCCGCGAAAAACTCAAAACTAAGAATAAATAATAAAAAAAACAGGCGAAATATTTAGTTACTAGGGTATGTATGATAACGATAGCCGCACGGCAGTGTGTGTACAGCCACGCATGTGCCTTTGTCAGCTTTGTAATCAGTTTTCTGTGGTCGGTCGTCTGTCAAAAACATAAATTGAGTTGAGCTCCCTTGTTGCAGCCACCAGCACAGCAACAACATTGTAAGGCGTCCGCGAAATTTAAAAAACAGCCTATTTCTGGAATTCGCGTTATTTGAGTTCGCGTAATTGGGAGGATCACTGTACTGATTATTTTTATGACCGATCAAGAGTATCCCGCTCTTTTTATGACGCTGCAAATTTATCGAATGCCTCAAAGTCAGCCTTGGTTATTTAACGTATCTTTTTTTAGAAAAAAAGATAGATCTGAAGACTTGTGGACATAATTGTATCTTCTTTGAAAGCGTAAAACCAGTCAATTTTTAACAGTGATGACATATGTTAGAATTTTAGCATTGCTCAGCGGTGTTGTTTAGGATTTTGTCATGTTCCGCGTGGACGTGCGTGAATTTTACACGAATACAATTTGTTATATTTTAAATTAGGTGTTTTGACACTTGTTTACTCAATACGCTTTCTTATTGTGTAAATATTGACCATTCCTACTAAAGTTAAAATACTTAACATTTTACAGGAGAGAGGCTTAATAAAGAGAAAAACCTTGATATAAGTTAGGCTTTTGTAAATGTATTGTAAAACGATTAAAATCTAGACGTTATCCAATATAATTTATATTGAAATAACTCTTCTATTAAGCTCCAATTTTTAAGATATAATACCTTACGTAGAAGGTGTCAATATATTAATATATGTTTATATATATATTTAAAGGGAGAAGCCTTAAACAAAACAGTATCTTTTTAATTGTCTCCTTTTCAGAATGGTTGAATGGTAAAATTGTTGCAAATATGAACATTTTTTTTTTGTTAAAAAAATCGATAACATTTGAAAAAGAATAGTTTAAGCGAGTAAGAAGTCACACAATACAACAATCGTCTACGAATTTACGCACCGGTTTCTTTAAAAAATAGCTGTCTCAATCTGAACGAAACCGTACTCTGTTAAGAGAATGTGACAAGTTTATCACGGAGTTGTATAGTTGTGTCCCTTTTTCCGTTGTTGAAGACGCCCTGTTTGTTCTAGCCTATTTGATTATACGTGCCTAGGGTAAATCTGAAACCGGCGCGACGACAAACTGTAATTAGCGCAGGAAATGAAATGAAACTCTCTTGGTCGGATTCGTCGGATTCAATTTGCTAATTAAACTCCACGCATGGCAGTTTACTTTTACTGGGTGCCGATGCTTTCTCCCTAGGAACAAAACACGAACATGGAACGTTTTCAAAGTAAACATTATGATAATTGCACGAGTGCTGCGCGTTATGAGAATTACTTCGAACTCTGATTAATTAACTTAATTAATCATTTTAGTATGTTTTATGTTGGTAAACTAACACATCAATCGTATAAAAATCAATTCGTTTTCTATTGAAACTTTTACATCATTACATATTATTCGCAAATAGTACATTGAAGGTAACCATATATCATTTATTAATAAAACTTTTCTTGCAGGATGCTATCATTGATGAAATTGAAAAGATGTCTTATTTATTTTAACCTTTTCTGTGCCACAGATATTCTATACTTCTAATTATACACGTCAAACCACAAACATTTTTTTCAAAAATTAAATTTATACTTGAATCGTTCAAATTATGTACATTCACACAGATTTTATCACTAACGACCCGGGTTTCGCTTTTCGGCATTTTCAAGCGATCAAGTGCATGGATGAACTTGAACTGACAAGTTCAAGTTCAGTTCAAGTACATAATTTGAACGATTCAAATTTTATATTGAAATTCCACCAAGCACGTTCATTCGAAATCTTAAATAAAATGTACACATTCATTCAGACTTTCATTTGAAGTATTTCATTACTAATTTTGGTTCGGATTGTCGCAAATAAACATATAAACATAATATATGTATGTATGTGTTTATTTGTGTCGGGTCTTACGGCACAGCGGTTAGCGTTGTTGACTTCTGTCCCCGGGTTCGAGTCCCAGTACGAACAGTATTTTTTCAATCATTCCTTGTGATGTCTAAAAATTCCCTCCCACTTTTCCGCTCCTTTAATAACTTGGTGTAGTGAGAGCGATTAGTTAACCACTATTTTTGTCCTAGCCTTTTCTTTCTATTCCTACTACTCTCTTTGAAATAGTAAGGTTGAGAAACTGAGTAACAAACAGTTCTCTTAGAAAAATCTGTTAAGATACTTCCATTAGAAGGCCATATGCTCCACATTGGGAGCGATCATATAAAAAAACATAATAAACCAAGTAATGTGTGATGTCTATTGCATCGGGGCATCCCATCGCTAGCGATAACTGTCTAAAATGGTTTAAATCAATCAAATGATGTATGTATTTTGTTTTAGATAATATGTAGGTGTCAATATTTTTACTTTATTATTTATGTAGACCTACGAGACTTTTAATAATATGACTTACAAGTCGAGACAGGATATTGCTTTACGCTCAAGACTAAGTAGAACAAGCCATCTGACAATTTTCAAAGAGCGTCAAATTGATAAAATAATTAAAAAATCAGAATATTTGAAACATTTAAAATATTCAGTAAAAAGGTGCCGGAACGCCGTTCCACCGCGTTACATGATAAAAAAATGCAATGGATAAATGACATATTATTTTTTTAAAAAGCTGTGTATACTTGTTGTCTAAGAGTGTAATGCTTCTCTTAAAGCAATCCATCAAGAATTGACAGTGAATAACAATTAAATTTACATCTAAATCATTCACAGGCACTTCCCTAGCCACCGGTTAAAACGACAAGTGTTATAATGTTACCGGCAATCGCTGAATCCCTCCAGTGAGTAATGTGCAAGGCGGGCGACAGGTGCCGGAGTGTAATTATGAAGGTTCCGCAGTGTTAATTAAACGCCGCGGGCCCTGGAAACAATTTAGCGAAAGACGCCTCTGGGAAAATAGACAAAATCCCATTTCCAACTCACTAACCCTTTGAGACCGGAACGACTGAACTTTTGCGTCCGGCTCTGGAGACCGGGTTGCGATAAATTAGCCGGACGCTGTCACGCGGCAATTGACCAACCGATATAATATATTGCTTCTGTATTATTTTTACATTTTTTTTTATACTGGCACTACCCAGAAATTCCACAAATTTTCAGATTTTTTCATGTCACCTTTGAACTTCTCTATGAATCGCTCCTCCGAAAAAATACATTATTATTTATGGTTGTCACCTTTGGCAACGCGTTGATTAGCAAGTCGGTTGTTATATTTTATTTTTAAGCGATTCCTGTCAGATTTTTTATACACAGTCTAATGCAGTGGTCGGCAACCTACTACCTGCGGGTAATTGAATTACCCACTTCGACATTTTGAGTTACCCGCCAAGAAATTATGATAATATTTTATTATCAAATTACTTATTTAATAAGACCAAGGAAGCCACCAACAACAATATTATATGTGTGTTTTTGTATTTACACATATGTATAATGCAAAAATGTTATTTATTGTATATAAATATACATATTACTTTCTAAAAATAGTTTTTTAAAAGAATAAATGGTAAAAAAATATATTTAAATTTTACCCACTAACCAAATTGTTGCAGTGAAACTGTTGCATCGTACATTAAGCATCAATTAGTCGATTTTTTATCGTTTTTTGCAAATCGAAATCGCATTCCAGGTTGTTACGCTCCTTAAAAATTTAAAAGTATTTAATTTTACTTGAATACACGTTAAAAATATAAAAAAATGATTTTTTTTTCGGCATGGAACGCATTATTGTATTATATGGGAAAAAATGTTTAGCATAACGAGTGTTTCACATAACGAGTAAGATTCTGGAACGAATTAAACTCGTTATGAGAGGTTCCACTGTATATGTTTATAGAGTATTTTTGTATTTTAAAAACGATATTTTAACAATAATATTTCATTATTTTTACTAAAACGAAATTATCAGTTTAAAATTTATGATAATAACTTACCTTATGTAAAGTTACCTGATTTACAGAAAAAAATATTGAAAAATCATGACTAATTTTTCACTACCACTATTTGTGTAAGAGCTAGCTTCCGCAGAAAAAAGTCTGTATGGTTCACATTCGTGTTTTAAATCAGAATTGCAAGGGGAACATTTTGAACCATACACAAACGTGAATGATTACAACGAGGAACCGTTATGATGATAAATCTCCTACAGTTTTATCAAAATGGCCATAGAACTTAGAATATTCTGTCTAATTTAATCTAATTTAAACTTCACACAATAAGTTTAAATGTCAAATAAGTATTTAAGAATGATAAACGCCAAAATAAATAAATAAAACCTTCATATACGTCAAGGTGTCTCAACTTTTTTTGACTCGAGTACCCCTACGTACCATTACGCTAAATTTTACCACCATATAAATGATTGTATTTCATGAAATTTGAAATTAAGAGTGTATCTAATTATATAGTATTTGTGTGGTAAGAAATGTTAAGACATGGTAAATGCAATGGATCTGTGTTGTGGAAAAAAGCTATTTACCAGAGTCACAATTGTAGTATGCTAAACGTTGAATAAATTTATCTACTATTTCGTTGTACTTATAAATATTACTGATAAATGGTTTTAATAAAAACACAGAGTTACAATTAACATATAATATATTTTCATTTTTAATTAAATCTTCTTACAAAATAAATTTGATGAGATCCTTATACTACTTGTTTTGAGGAACATATTTTTTTTAATTTGGTTGAAATGGTGCGAAATATATGCCAGATTAAAAGAAACCGGTATCAATTACCGGATTTTCGATGATCAACGTCACATTGACGTTGACTATGATTAATTAAGGTAATTTTTTAAATTATATATTCGTAAATCATTCATTTATGCATATCAGCCATTACTTTTTTTTGCCTACTACCAACCATCAACCGTGTAAGACAGCTAATAATTGCAGATCTTTAAGAAAATGAGAACGTATTTAATTTGCTGTTGAAAGTTTATCATTTGCATATTGTTATTCTGCATTCAGTCAAATGGTCTTTTTTCAAAATTAGTTATTAGACATTATGATATGTGTTCAGTTTTTGACTTTACAACTATATGTGGTAACAGATTATTCAACATCATAATACCTACTATGAAATAACTATACTGCAGTATAAAACCGTGATAACTAAAAAAGTTTTCAATCTTCGTGCTTTAAAGTATTTTCAACAATTTAGTGCAGCAATTGGGGCCTGTTCAGTTTTTATCTGTGGCCCAAAACAATCATTGTCAGTAGATAATTATTCAAACATAAAATTTTGTGTTTATTTTTTAACCGAGAAGAAAGCTAAACTAACATTTTTTCAAAAAACTGTACTTAAAGATAAATATATGTTTAATAGTTTTCTCAATCTCATATCCCAGCGTTACTGTTATATTATCAAGATATCTTTATGTTGGATATTCTTAGTCTTCTCTCAACCATTTAAAAAAGGCACGCCATTTTATATACATCGTCTTTTACATCTTCGCTAGTGTTTCGAATTGGATACTGTTTTTGCAGTGGTTCAATGTTTCTTTTGTCAGTGATAACCACATTACTTCATTGACCTTCATATCATCAACTTTTATTTTTGGGTTTTTCTTTAATAAATTAACTACCATTTTTAATCACATTAATTGTCAAAGATTGTTAAGCACGTCTGGCCGGTGGCATTACACTAAACTAAGTATTGCTTAGATGAAATATTTCATGAAATAAATACAATACCATTTTCCTATATAAATTTCAATTAAGTACGTACTTTTAAATAATAAAAATGACGCATTATTATTTTCCCAACATCTCTCTTAAAGTAATCAGCACTTTCCACTTCTTCGTTGGCAATATGTATTCCTTTCCTACAATATAGGCATCAAAATAATAACATAAAACGAAGCACTTTACGATATAAACCTTCATCAAAGTAAAGCAATAGTTTTCTAGGTACTGCGAAAAGCTTAGTATTAATACAAGACTCACATAGAACCAAATCTAGCCTGTCTATTTTCTTCAATGTGATGTCACAAGCTTTAAGTCTCAGAGGCGTGGAGGTATTTAAATAATTCAGGAGGCTTCGAGGGTTAATAATGGTTCGGATGCGATACTTTGCGGCGATAAGTGAGCTTTCTCCGCACAGCGGCACTAGTTAATAGTACAACCTAACACACCATAAGGGATTGAAGGGGACCTTTCTTTGATAAGTATTCCACGAAAACAAGTAAACATCGATATCAACATTGGAAACAAATAAGGCCCTAACTCTCTGTTTGCTTTGAAGGGGTAAAACTGAATTTTCGCGCATAAATTAAGTGGGAAAAAAACAGTGTAATAATTTTATAATTTATAAAACAACGATTATTTAAGCATTTTTGCTCACTGGCTCGAATTTAAATAAATTTAAACGTCTTCTTTTGTATATAATACACAGTTGGCATGCTTTATTGTTATTTTATCGTTTATCTTCGTAAAAAGGGTATGAGATAATATACAATTAATTTTGATAACTTAATAATTCTACAGGCTGTGTCACAAATTAAGACACGTGTTTTTCCTCCTTGAAAAGCATTTGCAGAAAAGCTATCATATCAAAACGGAACAAAAGTTTGTTTGTAAATGAACATACGATGTTTTGTCAGAATATGGTTATCAGATAGGCGAAACACGACTCACTATTGTTTGCACAGTCTGTGTTATAACCTTTATCAAATTAAGTTTTATATAAATATTTTTACCATTTTATTAAATTAAAAAAGATAGTTATTCTATATCAGGCAATTTTTAAAAAATGTAAGTTTCGTTCCCGAATAAAGATAATTTAATGTAGACTACAATGAAAAAGTTAAAACAGTTTTATTTTGTCATTTGATTTCGATTAGTTTTCGTATTTTCCAAGGTGACAGGGCTTGAATTTGGATATTTCTCATAATTTAAAATGTCCATATAAATAAGTCTGAAAAATGGCAAGCTTTTATAATTTAACATAAAAAAAATTAACTTTTGTCGTAATGATTAATTACCAATATTTGTATTTGTTATATTACTGTTCAGAAAGTAGGAAAGTGAGATAGTAAAGTAAATGACCTGGAATATTTTTTCGGCTTAGAAAAATACTGATGACTTCGATTTCGGTTATATATTTAATTTTTCGAATCGACCTAAAAACACAGTTTTGTATTATGATTATTCTCATTTTTCCTAGTCATTTGTTCAAAAATCTAAATCATAACTAAATATTAACATATTTAATTTATTAGAAATCATAGTAATTATAAAAAAACTTTGCATATGGAATATCAAAAGCATTCCACGTTTTAATAACAAAATTAAACCTCATCATATTTTCTGCCAAGAGCAAATTGCTTCAGCGATCAGATATTTTGGAGACAGTTAAATATCAGATTCTTCCATTTACCATTTGAGATATTAATCATGTGCGTTTATATTTGTTTTCTTCTTGAGTTGATGGATTTGCTTGTTCAACTATAAATAATATTTTAGTTAATTTATCAACTTACATGTAAAGTCGATATATTTGAGTTACTGTCTTATTTGCTGTGTGCCAATATTATACTAAAACACGTTTAAGACCTTTCGCCTTTTCGATGTGACCGTGTTTAGTGTATTTTACATTTGAAGGGTTCAACATTGTTTTTCCTTCATATCATTAAGTGTGCGGCCCTGCTTCTTAATAAATAATTTCATACGCTTACGCTACATTATTAATATTGAGTTAAACTTTTTTTAATTCAAAACCTGTGTCAATATTAAGTTATTTCATTAACCTTTATGTATTTTTCACGTAACTTTAACCTTTGAGGTAAAAAATAAAAGTTTTCCAAGGTTTTTAGATTTCTGTACACTGTTGCTGGGTACATATTGATACTCTATTTCCAGAGTCTTTTATTTCCAAATTAGAGAGTATCGAGTTTAGTATGAAAAAAATCAGAATACAAACATCTATCGCTTATATTATTATGCCGCATTAGAATATAATTCCAAAATTAACTCCCATCTTTCTTTTATTAAAATAGCATGGCTTGGTGAGAGCAATTAACTAACTAATAGTCCCGCCATAGTCTTATTTCTTTATTTTTATCCTTTCTCTCTTCAAAAGAAAGAGAAATTGAGCAACCGAGTTCTGATGAAAGAGCAGTTCTGATAGCAAAACTTGTGTTGAAATGTTTCCATTTGCATAAACAATATTAGACAACAAGTGGAACTAAAAAATGCTATTTTTACTTTATTATTAAATAATGGAGTTCTTCTAAATATTTGAATCCAATTTATTTGTTTTATGAACAAAGAACGTAGACTTCAGTGGGACGTATTTAAGACACAATAAGTAAAATCATTACTTATGAAAATAGTTTATAAAGTCGATATTTCACTAACAGTAAAATGGAAAGGGCTTCCAACTGGTCAACGAACATAGGCAGCGTTCAAAACGGTGATTTTAAGAAACGGCAATAATTTTACAGTAAAATTCAGTGTAAATGCGTTTGATATAAACCAATTAAATTTTGTATGCACCAACCATTTAAAGTAAATTATAGTCAACACGCGTCCTCTTAAACATAAACTATCACATGCTAATAGCCGCACTGTCTCTTTGTCACATATACTTTCTGGTTTTACATATTTAAATCATGATAATTTCGCGTTCTACAAAATTGGTTTATTTATAAAATTGTCGAATTAGTACAAAAAAGTGTAAATATGACCTCTTTCCAACAATAATTTACGGTTAACACATAAAAAGTGATTTTATCACGTTGTATCAAAGCAATACCACTAATTTTTCCAATATTTTTATTTCATAAATATAATAATTACAACAAAAAAGAATTATTTACAATTACTTATAAAGTGCTTACTTTGTTAAATTTTCTTTTTTTGGGAAATTCGAGAAAAGTTTGCGTTGAAAATTTTCGAAGTCATAATATAATAATATTATTTTATTTCAGCATTTCTATTGTATTTTAATACGAGTCAGTAAGAAGGTATAATCGGTGTTAATTGAACAGTTAGGAAAGTATTTAATATTTGAGCTTCAAAACTTTTGGGAAAACTTTCTAAATAAGTTAGAGACTTTGTGATTCACTTATTGTTTAAACAAAATTACTTCGAAACCCACTTCTATGTCAGGTAAATTTTATGAAATAAATATTTATTCTTTTGTGAGGTGGTTTCTGATTAGATATATTTATTTTGTAAGCAATTTATAAATAATGGTTACTCTATAGAAAAAAACTATAATAACTAATTTAAAGATGTCACGAGCTATATGTGGGTATTTTTTTCTACATCAGTTGTTGACTTTGTTAATGAATTAAAACTGGTTATACATTACTTTCATAACTCTTAATACTAACGTGTTTTCACTGGTAAAATGCCTATGATTTTAGAATAAAATTTAAAAAAACGTTTTGAAATGTGAATATAAATTTGCTTTAATTCAGATAGTAAAGCCTTAAATTGTAGAAACGAAGGCTATGTGTGCTAAAACCAAACAATCCAGAATACATGATTGTGTTTCAGAGAACATCAGGCTATTCAAATGAGGTCGTAAAGAGTGGTTGATAGTTAATCGTTTATTTACCGTTTTAGAAGTTTGCGGTGTATAAAATAGTATATTAAAATCAAATAACATGTCAATTTCCTGCTTTAGATTCGTGCACATGATCAAAAGGGTAAACCATCCGATCACAATCATAAAATGATTTTGTTTTAAATCATCGTTTTTTAATTAATATCTATCTTAACTATACTAAATATCTTATATATTATAAGAATATCTTATAAAATAGTAGGGATATAAGGATAAGGCTAGAACAGGACCAGTGGTTAACTTATGGCTCTCGCTACGCCCAGTTAATAAAGGATCGGAAAGGGGGAGGGAATTTTTAGACATCACAAATACCCATGCCTTTGAACAGAAATCGATAAATCGATCGCAAAAAATGCTGTTCGTACTGGGACTAGAACTCGTGAGATTTGGCACGGAAGCCCACACCGCTAACCGCTGGGTCATAGGACACATAAGACCTATATGACAAAATATATAGCTAAGTTTTGTCGATTTAATTATTATCAGAAACTTTTAGGGGAATCTGAAATACCATAAAAGTATTTATTATGTTTGATTTTTTGAGAAGTCTTGTGACAACAGAGCGTTAAATAATATTTTTCAAATCTATCATAAATAGTGTAGAAACTTTTTCTCATCCCCTATTTATCAGACGCTCGGTCGGGAAGCGCAGTGTTTTATCGAAATGAGCTCTCTACATTCGCCTAGCCAGGCAAGGAGGAGCTTTTAAGAAAAAGCTCCGTAGAAGTGTTGAGAAAGCTTTATGGAGAGCTTACAGCAATATGCTCATCGCGCCGCATTACCACGGAGTGCCGTAAATAGGTAGTAAACGGGTAGGTAGGGAGGCTGTTATTTTTTTCAAGTAACATTAAAATAAGTAAAATATTGTTACAGGCAGATGAGTTTGAATTTTTCTTGCGTGTTTTGTTTTACCAAAAAGGTTAACTATGTCTTGTTTAATTAAAATTTGATCAAATAATTTTCTATGATCATATGTTAATTTGGTTATAAATTCTCACCTTAAATCGATCATAAATGTTAAACATATTCTCTCACTGATTTAATTGTAAATTTCCAAATATAAAGAGAATAATTAATAACACTTTCCATTCCAAAGGTTTTAAAAAAAATCCTTCACCTTAAGCCATTTTTAGTGAATTTACGCATACAGCGATATTTTTGTTAAAAGTACAAAAACATTTTTTTTTAATGTGGGCTTGTTGCACAATATGTTGCGTCAGTATTTTTTGTTGGCTTAACCCTTTTCACTCCACTTCTTTGTTTCTACCAGAGTAACTGTAAATGTAAGCGAAACTGTAATTTATTTATTTTTTATATACCATATCCGCTCCCAATATGTAGCATATGCACTCCTAATGGAGTTTATCTCAAGAGAAGTGTTTCTAAGAGAACTGCTTTTTACTCAGTTTCTCAACCTCTCTGTTTCTGAAGAGGGTAGGAATAGAAGGATAGGGCTAGGACAGGACTTGTGGTTAGCTAGTTGCTCTCCATACGACCCGTTCGAAGGATAGGATGGGTGGAATTATTACGTAAATTTATATTTTTTAAATAAAATGATAAGATTTTTTTACTGTTGCTTCTTATCGTATTGTACACAAGTATATTCTAATCCTTAGATACTATTTTTAATAATTAATTTTCGTATGGTACCTTTCAAAACAGACACTAGGATGGAGCGATGGTTTTTTTGTTTTTTGTAATTGTCAAATATATTTAATAAAAACACAATATTCCTTTTTACTTTATTCCTCTTTATTTAATAGTTCAGGACCGGTTTTGCTCATTGCGAGCATTGTCAACTGAAACCTGTCTTGACCTATTAAATAGTGGAATAAAGTACAAAGAAATATTGTGTTTTTATTAATATTATATAATGCCTTTCCACCAAGTATTGACAGTAAACACCCTTAAAGTGCTCAAATATACAGTCCAATTCTTACATATACATAGTCACTATCTTCACCACAAATCATATATTTCAAATGTGTTTTCAACCACATCCATAACATAAAAATCCATAACATAAAAATAATCAAAACAAATTATGTATCAGATCATGTCGAGTGATATTTGACATTAGAGTTGTTAAAACGGTTATCATTGGTTTTTTGAATATTTGTATAATTAAAAGAAGAAACTTATTATTTCACAGTTTTAATGTATACATCTTAAAGATTAAGGTACAAGTTATTATATTCACACACGTATGTGTGGTTTAAATAGTTTCCTATGGGTATTATTATTTTTTTGTTGGGAACTAAGTATGTAATAATATTCTCGTAATGTTAATCCTTAGTTTTGTGAGGAATTCAGAGATAAGGGAGCGTACAAGACAGCGTCCCGTCACGTCAGTGGTTATGGAGAGACGTTGGAACTGGCTGGGTCACGATGCCTCCGGAAAGCCTCAATCCTGCCTGCTTTTCTTTCGACCGGTGGGATTCCGGCGTCCCGGACGTCCGTCGGGTACTATCCATAGGATGTACTCGGCGGAACTGAGAGATGCTGGCATGTGATGGGAGGAGACAAAGCAATTGGCAGGAGACAGGGAAACATGGAGGTGCCGCGTGGCGGCCATATGCTTCACATAGGGAGCGAACATGGCCAAAGAAGAAGAAGAATGTTAATCCACCTGTGTGGTCGAGTGGTCAACGTCGTTGGCTTCGGCTACGAAGGTCACGGGTTCGAATCCCAGTACGGACAGTTTTATAAATTGTTTTTTCAATCGATTTATGAATTTCTGTCCGAAGGCATGGATGTATGTGATGTGTTCAATTTCCCCCTCCCACCCATCCTATCCAAACAGTACTTTTTTGAAAGATATGTCTGTTAGAAGGCATTGTTTTTAGTGATGTCTTAAAATTCCTTCCCACCTTTCCGATCCTTTAATAACTGAGCGAAACGAGAGCGATTTGTTAACCACTAGTACTGTCCTAGCCTTATCCTTCTATCCCTACTCTTTTTGGAAATAAGAGAGGCTGAGCAACTGAGTAACAAGCAATTCTCGTAGAAACACTTCTGTTGAGATAAACTCCGTTAGGAGTCCATATATGCTCCACATTGAGAGCGGACATGGTAAAAAAAATAATGTTGTGATAATAAACATATTCACGCTATCTGCTAATGTTTTCCAAGAAAAACTATCGTTATACTTTTCAGGTGAGCATACACGCGTAAAAAGTCTACCTGAATGAATTCAAAAGAATTTCAAGCAAACACTGACGTCTTCCTCCTCATACAGATTACCACACAGCTTAGAGGGGGGTGAATCTAGCAGGGGGTAGGCTAATGAAAGGGTTGCTAGTCAGACGTTGAAAACTTTTGCGGCTATGATAGCCGCTGAAGTTTCTCTGAGGACATCGGTCAACTGAATACGTAAGTATTTTGGTTGGTGATTTATTAAAGTGCAGTATTATTCTACTGCTTTTGTAATTATTGAGTTTTTAATGGAGAGTGCTATAGTAATTAAATAAACTGATTGTCGGCTGTGTGGCTAAATCGTCAACGTCGTTGGCTTAGAACATGGAGGTCACATTTTCGATACCCAGTTCGGGTTGTTTTTATATCACTTTTAATGCATTCACTGGTGGAAAGGCATTGTTTAAAAAAAACAATATTACACTGCAATATAATATTCTGCTATCAGTTTATTATGCTCGTCGTGGGCGAAACTGGTTCTGATCAAGTATAATAAATGTGGAATTGGTAAAAAATAGTTTTTGCTTTTATATATTGATTTTTCAGTCGATTTCTATTCGAAGGCATGGATGTTAGTAATGTGTTTAATTCCCTCTACTCACCCAACCTATCCTAAAAAACGGAGCGTAGTAAGAGCGATTACCACAAGTCATGCCCTAGTATTGTATTTCTAACACTAGTCTCTTTGATAAAAATAAAGGTTGAGCAACTGAGCTACAAATCTTCGTAGAAATTCTTCTGTTGAGACAAACTACATAAAGATTCCACATGTTCTATAATGGGAGCGGACACGGTTAAAAAAACCAAGGTTAAAAAAATACATGGAATAAAATATGATACCTCTTCGACATATCTTCCCCTTTCACTTTGGTGGTCTTGTACACGTCGTAGTGACATTAACGTTAAATGACACAATGTTTATGCGTGCCGTATATGCTTTCCTATATTTTGTCACAGCGCCTATAAGAAGTCTTGATTCCCATTAGCTTAATGTACTCTTTGTGCTCTTGTGTCAAAACACATGAACGTCTCAACTTTGATGGCGTTAAAGTAAATTTCCAATAACCTATAAATAAAAATACAGATTCTATTGATCGCGGGTGGTTTTTACTTTTTAAGTATGCTTGCAATATGCGAAATTTCGTGATCAATGGAGCTTAAATAAAACAATTTTAATTATGAGACAACGCTATATTAATAAACTTAACAATATTAATACCAAAATGAATGTCACATACATTGGCAGATTAAGCACATGGGAGGCCCTTGGTGCAATAGTAATTGAAGGCCTATTTTACGGATAACATAAAAACGTCAGGAAATTCTTAGTACAAAAGTGAAAATATAGAGCAATCTAAACGAAACGTATATGGGCAATATTTGTGGGGCCCCAAGCGCCCGTCTCATTTGCTGATAGGGTGGATTACCCTGCCACTGGTCGTAGATAAAACAAAAGTTACATAATTTCAAAAATGTTTATCATGTTTCACGTTGCAAAAATTTTGTTTGTTTAGATTACCCTGTTTGACCTGCCTACGTTGAATATAAATATTTGACGATATTTGTCGAATAATCCAAATTATTCATCTACGATCATTTCTCAGTTAGAGATTGTGTGGTTAAAATTGTTCATATAACCCCATAGATCAGTGAGGTTTGCCATGCCCTTTTCACAGTTGTAGGTGAGTGAATGAAATGTTTGCCAGAGCGCAAGCACTTGCCGGGTTGTTATTTCGCGTTTACGCTATCATCTCTATCTTTCTCCGCCATCTTAGTTTTGAATGTGAACGTTTTCTTCTGCTCGCAACATTAACAGTAATGTTCCTTATAAGTAGTACTTAAAAAGATAGATCGTCTCGACGATTGTAATGGGAAAACGATAAGTAGGTTTTTCTCTATATCTTAGATTGAATCATGCTAATTACCGTCACCAGCTCGGCTGGTTCTTAAATTTATTAGGATTTAGATACTAATTAAGGATAGTTTCTAATACTCTAAAAAATTTTTGTACATAGATTTTACGGTTTGTATGTATATCTTAAATGTAAAAACCAGGGCTTCAAACCGGGACGGAACCGAAAATCGTTAAAACCATTATTTTTGCCGGAACAAAAACCGGAACCGAACCGAAATTATAATTCACGATTTTTTGGCATTCGTCGAGTCACGAGATATTTGGGCAAATCGGTAAATTCTTGGGTTTTTGGATTCGACTGAACTGAAATCGAAAACCGTTTAAACCGTTATTTTTGCCGGAACGAAAACCGGAACCGGAACGATATACATTTTTTTACTTGAACCGGAATGAAAAAAATAACAGATCGAAGCCCTGGTAAAAACCGAATATATCGACACCCTAATTCTAGAATGCACTTTGTCTGAATTAGGCAGTATCTAGTATAAAAAGTATATCATAATATGTTACATACATGTACTTTTTGCTGCATTTTGGAAGTGATAGATTGATAGATATATATATTCTGAAATAATTTTCACACTAAACTCGATACTACCAAATTCAGACAGCGCACTCCATTTTTTTTTTTTTTTTAAATAACTTGAAACAAAAATAAGACCTGGTTGTGTACATCGTCAAAGCGAGTAAAATAGCTTTTAGTTCTTTTAATTTACATTAAATGTACACAATCTAAACAGAATTTTAAAATTTATCAGATGCAAAATATAGAACACTTAAACATTAAAGCGGGTATTGAATTTATTTAAATGAAATTTAACTACTAATATAGTACTCAAATTAGGGAATAACCTAAATGTTATAACCATTGTATTAATCAAGCTTTACTGTATGTTTACAAACGGGAATCTTTCGACATAACCTTTACCTGCCACGGCCAGATCGATATGATATTTAATAACAAAGCATTCGTAGAGAAAATACAAAATTATTTTTAAATAATAAACGAACCCTAAGTCGACAAAATCTTTCTTGATAAGTTTCCGATTTGGGTATTTATTCTTCCTTCTCGAGCCAAAGTATCAATTAATTTTAGTCGGTCTGCAAAACGACGGCTCTAAATGATTTCGGAACCGCTTACTGGCATTTCCATTGTTCGATTTAAAATTGGCAAACACGATGAAAGTTGCTTGGGACACTTACTTTGATTAGCTTGAAACAAGTTTTTACAGTATAATAAATGAGTTTTAAAGAAGTGAAGCGAGCCAAGCGGAATTTTTGTAAAAATTGACTCTATTGCGTTATAATATTCTACTTATCTTATTAAAGTATTGTAAAAGTGACGTGAGCTTAGTTTTTTCTGCCTAAATAAAAATATGCAATCCACAAAAAAAAACTATAGTTGAGATGTAATCGTACTTTAACACTTTCTCTACGGTGCTGAAAATAGTTTCGATATGTTGCTGGCCATTTTAGAACCAAGTGAAAAAACATGTTTTAAAACTTACTGCCCTTTGGTGGACTGTAAAATCCCGGGACGCACATTTAAAAAAAACATGTTTTTCACTTGGTCTTTTAAGGGCCAGCAACATATCTGAAGTATTAGCACCGTAGGGTTAGTTTTAAAAGTTAAATTTTTAAGTTTTACATTTTTTCCACTTAGCTCACTTCACTTCTCAATAGTTCATAATATCTTCAGTGTTTTTTTTTATATACGAAGTAACAAGAATTTTTATTTTGCATGAATAGCATTAAAATAATTATTGTGTATTTATTGATTATCTTGTCAAAAATGTTGGCATTTAATATATTAGGTAAAATTTTCCATCATTCACCATTATTATTATTACAAAGCCGACAGTAGAATGACTACTGTTCCGCAAAGTGTTGCCGAAAGTAAAAATAGATTAGAAATGTTGCTGGATACTTTGGTGGTTATTCATTTGCAGTATTAACTTATTGAAAGCTTCTTTATAAGTCATTCTCAATTCCACACTCATCTTAGATTTTTAAAAAATCCTTTTTCATTATGTAAGGCAACTTCTTGAATCAAAATGTATCGATTAATTTTCATCTATCACAAAATTTCATGATTCCGTGAATTTGAAATTTCCTTTCCATTAATATTTAAGTAATTTTCTAATGGCTGTAAAAGAATTTCTACTCTTGCTAATGGAAGCTTAAGCAGAGCTTCTCATATTCGTAAAAGCTTTTCACATCACGTATCAAGCTTTTGATGCCTTCGTTATAACCTCGATATAAGTTTTGAACGTGGATCAGTATAAAATTTGTAAATAAAATATTAACCCTTATAACTTTTAGCATATACAATTTCTCTTCCCCATTAAAATAGTTCCGTATGTTTGAAATTGTTATTTTTTTATTTATTACATAGGTTGAATTTTTTGTCTCGTTTAGTATTGAACTTAAGTATTATTAAAAAAAGCAGTAAGTTTTTTTAATCGTTTAAATTTTCAAAACATTTAGTAATCGCTTTTTAAAATATCTTCGTTTTTATTTATTTAACAAAAACCACAAAACCTACAAGTCGTAAAAAGATCATGTTTTCCCATAAAAGCGAAATATTTTTTTCCATTACACAGTTTTTGTAACATACATTTATCCTTTGGAATCATATGATAAAAAAATTAACGAAGTAAAACTCTTTTAGTTTTATACTAGTAATAATTTTAAGTAATTATTCAACGTGTCTACAGTAAGCGATTTATTTCAAATATCCGAATTAAAACACTTTATCTCAACTGTCCGCTTATAACTGAATTGTTTACAGATAGTATTAATTAGTAGGCATAAACTGGTAAGCTTTGTTGAAATCATGTTAACCAAAATACAATAAAAATATCACAATCAAACCAATATAGTTATAATACTACAAAAGTTGCATCGAATTGAAAATATAACAACTTTAAAAAACAAGTGGAAAATCATATATCAATTAAATTAAGGGAACATCAAAATTGTCATCACTTTAAATTCTCCATCCAAAGAGATGATCAGGGGACATAACTTCACACAGCTGTGTATATGCTATTGCTTATCACATCTCAAATGAAAGATGAATCCGATGACTGGAGGTAGATTCGTCGAAAGAAAACTATGATGCGTATAATTTGTATAACTTGTGCCCGTATAACATTGCATGTGCTCTAAAATTACTTCAAAATTGCAGCAAAATGTCGCATCGCCTATCATTCTATTATCTTTTGCAATTTTGGTTTGGTTTTAATTAATTATCATAGTGCTATCATATATAATATAATAAATACTAAAGCTGTATCAATTCCTTTTTTCATCATCACAGTATTCGTTTCAAATTGACCGTTTTTTTATTAAAGGTGAATAGTGAATGAATTCAGCAAATAGCATTAACTAATAGCGTTAAGCATCATAAACTAAAAAGTCATAAAACAGCTGAAAAGGTTAAATATCCTATATTAAAACAGCATAAAATGTTCAGTTGCATAAAAATGACCCAAATAAATTAATAGCATAAAAAAGCATATAATAATAATAGTATAAATCGTTAAATAGCACAAAAATAGTATAAACTGAAATAACATTCGCTCCTAATGTGGAACATATGGCCTCTTAATGGAAGTATCTCAATAATGGTTTTTTCATAAGAGAACTATAATACTTATTACTCAGTTAGTCTCAGTCTCTCTTTTTCCAAATATAGTAGAGACAGAGAGGAACTGGCTAAGACAGGTATATTGGTTTGCTAATAACCCTCTCTACATCCCCTAATTTTACGATTGGAATGGCGACACATTACAAACATCTATGCTTTCGAACAAAAAATCAATTTTAAAAATTCTGTTATTACGGAGTTTTAAACCCGTGATGTCCGGTATAGAAGCCAACGACGTTGACCATTGTGCCATGTACTCGAAGCGTTGAGTTACACGAACTAAAATAGCATAAAATGAAATCACTTAAAATACTGTTTTTTTTCCTTAAATAATCAAATTTTCATTTTAAAGCTTTCACACACCTGTAAGAGAAGTCGCACAAAATTAAATCAACGGTGAATTATAATTTCCTTTACAATATTACATTATTCGGCCTGAATTATTTTAAGCAGGCGAAATAAATTGGATCCAATAATGAATAAAATTATTTCATTCAAAAGGTATCGTTCCTATCAAAATACATAAGTATCTGAATTTATATTAAAATTTGGTTTGATTTATGTTATAGGCGTTTGCGCGTTGACATTGCAAAACAATATTGTTATGGAAATAAATTATTTTAGTCGTATTGAATTATTATTATTACACGGAATGTGTTTATTATTTTTCTTTGAGACTGCTGTAATTTTATTACCATAGTCAATAACTTGAGCGGCCAGAATCAAACATGGTTAAGTCAGTTTAACTTTATACTAAACTTTAATACAAGCTAACTTTATTTAATAAGAAACTTGAATCGTTCAAATTATGTACGTTTACACAAATTATGTATACACAAGTACCCACTTATCACAAACGACCCAGGTTTTGCTTTTCGGCATCTTCTTATACGGAAAAATCCGTTTACCAGACTTCTTCTTCTATGGCCATGATCGCTCCCTATGTGGAGCATATGGCCGCCACGCGGCACTTCCATGTTTCTCTGTCTCCCGCCAATTGCTTTCCTTCCTCCCATGACATGCCAGCATCCTTCAGTTCTGCCGAGTACATACTATGGATAGTACCCGACGGACGTCTGGGACGCTGGAGTCTCACCGGTCGAAAGAAAAGGCAGGCAGGATTGAGGCTTTCCGGAGCCATCCGCAGCACGTGACCTATCCAGTTCCAACGTCTCTCCATAACCACGTGACGTGACGGGACACTGTCTTGCACGCTCCCTTATCTCTGAATTCCTCACAAAATCAAACCACCTCACCCCCATTATCCGACGCAAGCATCTGTTCTCGAAGCTCAGTATACGGTTTTTCTGAGTCTGCGTCAGGTGCCATGATTCGCAACCGTAAAGCAGTACTGGCAGAATGCAAGCGTTGAATAAGTGGCATTTGGTTTTAATCGAGTACAGCTGTGTGTCCAGACTAAATAGTGTAAACAGTGGCGGCTCGTGGATAAAATATCTGAAGGTGCTGCGGTAGATTAAAAATAAAAAATGTACATTTGGATTATATTTCAAACACAATGTGTATTTTTATTTCATTGTAAAATTCATTCTTCTGTGTTTCTTACATATGTTTTTATTCTTTTTATTGACGAAAATACTGTTCTAGCTCAGCGATAGATATTGAAGCTGTAATCAGAATTGTAATAAAGTGTGTTGTTTTCTTAAGAAATTTTCATAAATTGCTTGCAAAAATAATTTTTACATGCGACATTAACTTATTAACTTGTGAAAAAGTTCTAACCAAAATAAAAAAAATACATCATTTAACGTATTCTTTGCCTCAGAATCTCTGCGCTTGCGCCGGTCTTGTACTGCCGGAGTGGCAGTACGAACCAATCGTTTAAGCCCCAGGCATCCTCCCCGCTTCCCTTCTTTGCGCAAGCGAGAATATTCCATCAAAAACGGTACTGCACAAAATGTACGTGTACGTCGCTTTCTGATATTAGTACCGCGGTTTATGATAACAATTGGATATATCGGTGCGCGGGCGAGCGTAATACACGCTTGAATAATATTGATATTTTCATGTAACATACATAAATTTATGTACATACATAATATTACATTTTTTTTCAATTTACTTGGGGTTGCTGCAGTTTTGCAGTTCGTATTATTCGATATTAAAACTATGGTGTGGCTACAATATATCAGAATAAGCAAGATATATTGGAATATAAAAATCGTACCTTTATTTACCCACAATTATATCCGTACCATTTTGGTACAAACAATTTTGTTTACACCGTCTTCTTAAGTCGCCATTTTTTGCAGTACAATTAATCAAATGCGGCTTTTCAATATCAAATTCAGATTTTTTTACAACAGTTCTCGTATAATGATGTAAAGCATGCATAAGTTCAATAAGAGTCGAGAGTATTTTCAACATTGAGAACGGCCATGATTACAAAAAAAATACACGAATCCTCAAATATTCATTACTTACCTTACACCTTTTTATGATTAGTAATTAGACCCTACATTAATGTTGACTTTACACATACAAAAACCATAAAAGCTCACACTGGCCTATATGAATTTTAAATATTGAAAGCTCTCCGTTCTCAAGACCCTGTGGTAAGTGGCCAAGCGAACCAACTCTGGTCTTTATTGATGACAAACAATTCGACTTCAGGTAAAATAAAAGTAAAATTTTAAATGCTTAAAAATTATAAACATTTGTTAAAATAGCAAATTGTCAGCGTGTCATTTCTCAGTATTTTTTATTTTTTAAATTCATATTTGTCATTCTTAATTCATTAATAACCGTATGTAAATATCTCAATATAATAAATACGTAAATACTAATATTTAAACACAAAAAAAGTGATAAAATTAACAATAAAATGAAATTTAAAAAGACTGCTGATGTGCGCTTTTTTTTACAGAATTTCTTTTTGTTTTTAAATTGTTATTGTTAATTCGTTATCTAATAGTAACCGTTTATAAATTTATTAATGCAATTTATCCATAACTTAACACTTCTTTTTCTATATATGATTTTTTCCTGTCCAGCCAAATAACTGATGTTAAACCATCGATATTTCAAATTTATTGAATTGGATAAATTACACAGGATTGAAAATGGTTTATTTGTTTTCCCAAATATTTTTTTATCACTTTTAAGGTGTTCACTGTCAATACTTGGTGGAATTACATTATAATAGAAATAATAAAAGATTTTTAGTACTTTTCCACATAAAATTTATTTGTTTAGGACCGGTTTCTTGGTGATTTTTTTTTGTTATTGACCGGTTATTGATGATTTTTTAATTGTATGTTATAGGTGTTAAGCATTTTAATTTTGTGTAATTATAATTTAATTTGTAAATCCTTGTAAATTTGTAAACTGTTAGTAGTTGCTTACACCTTTTCTTTCAATTTAATTTTTATAAATAGCACTGTTTATATATTTTTCTTATCAGTTGATAATGCTCGCGATGAGCGAAACCGGTCATGATAAAATAAATTTTATGCGGAAAAAGTACTAAAAATGTTTTATTATATTTTTTTATATAAATTTAGCTGTCAAAAAAAACGATGTTGTAAAGTGATTTTTTTTGTTACACCTTTTGTTTTAAGAAATATTGCTTTGTATATTATTTGTTGTAGCAATAAACCATTAAGATCTTACATTTTTTTTTTAAATCCAAATTCAAATCTCAATACCACGAACCATTCGTACACGTAGTGAAAAGTGGCCAAAAGATCCTCCCGCCTTCTCCCTCTAACCCACCTTTTGCCTCATTCCCTCCTCTACTGAATGCTAAAGTGCTGGGGTATATTTTATTCATAGCTTTTAGCAGAAGTGTTCTCGTAGACTTTATCAATATATCACACGGAGGCTGTGGAGGAGGACAGAGGGTCTGGGAGGCTTCGCGAATGATATCTCTGTTAAAACTGGGTGAGCTTTTTCATCCTTTCCAGTCGCATCTGTGTGAGGAACTTTTGAAGGATGTCGAAAGGCTTCCGCGGCAATACCTTTTCGTTTGGGATTAATGATTCGCTATTAAACAAAAGCCTTTTTTTTACAGGAAACAGCTTTTGTTTTTATATGAAACTTTCATTTGAGATTTCAATTGAAATATATAGCATTCAGTAAAATCTGATCTCTTAGCACTTGAACAAATTTCTTTGACATAATTTATATTGGGGATTTTCACAGCAATATATTTTTTCTATATCTGTACATAATATAAGTAATATTTATACTTTATAATATTTAATAAACAAGCCATATATTATTCAAGTGTAATATATTTATATATTTACGATCGAAGAATAATTATCACAGTTACTTAAGCTAAGAAGTTCACGCAATTTAACATAATCAATTGGGCCCTCGAGAGGTGAAGTGAGCCAACTAGTAAAATGATAAATCTTTTTTCTTGGGCTTTAAGTACAATCACGTCTTTATTTGGTGTTTTAGTTGATTGCTTATTTTACGAAGATTACACTATTGCAATGTATTTTAACAGAGGTTACTTCATTTTTAAGATACTTTAAGACGTGTAGAATATTACAACGCGTCTAACTTTTTTTCTAAAATACCACTTGGCTCACTTCACCTTTAATGGACCCAATTAAAAATACAACAAATCTGCTTGAAACATAATATTATAATAGTCACACAGAACAAAACGTTAATAATGTTCTGTGTGAATGTCCTGAGAAGGAATCCGAACGAGCAGAACTGTTTCTGTGGTCCGTCCTCAAACGTGGTATGGGAACCCAATACCAGTGTTGGGTGTCCCCGGTCTTAATCTCACCTGAAAAACTTGCTATCTTACAAACCAAAATTGTTATTTAATATTCTGACCGTTTAATATTTTTATTCTGACTGTTCATATTTTTATTCTGACCAAAAATTTATTTAAATTCTGACCATTTAATTTGTTTCCTTTAAGAAAACACAAAGCGTCCACTGATTGTTTTGTAACAAAATTTCCTGATATTGAAAATACTCTTTCTCTGGGTAATGTTGTGGGGCATATGGTCTTTAAACCATCAAATAAAAGATCCAAATTTTCTGTCATTTTGTTTATAGACTCGTTTATGGAAATCGGTCACGAAGTTGAAAAGCCGGTTTTAGAATGTCACAAATTTTGCCAAAAAACCGGCTTTTGAAACCGGTTTTTGAAAATCGACAAGCCTTAGTTACTAGTGGTTGATTGAGGCTGATATGCGGGTAGTGGGTGATATTTTATTTTCATATCGAATTTGTCTGTTTATTATGACCAAGCAGGGTCTTTTTTCAGCTTGTCTCTGCGTTGTTTTTTCGTATTTAATACACATTTGTTTTTGTCTTCAAGCATTAAATTTTGATAAAAAATACTAAACCGTGAATGGAATTGCTTAATCGTCTTGTTTCATAATAACAGTCCGGAAGATGTTTAATTATTCACTCTCCCAGCGGAATAAATGGAGGTAGAAAATAATTAACTAGAATGGAAATAATGCGCACAATGAAAGAAGAGACCTAGCTCGTAATAAGCGAGTATTAAGATTAATGTCTTTGTTAACAGACGTCATACAATACTAGGAAAATGCAATTCTTTCAGCTGGCAGCTGGCAACAAGAGAAACAAAACAATATTTTATCTAAATTACGCTACAATGCATTCATTATCTTAAGTGATAATTGATATCGCTAATTGCCCCAATTTATTTTTATACAATTATTTTAATGTTTATATAATATGAAGTGAGTCAAGTGTTATCATAGAAAAAAAATAAGTTTGATGCGTTGTAATATTCTACACGTCTTAAAGTATCGTAAAAGTGAAGTATCCTCATTTAATACACATTAAAATAGTACTATCTACGTAAAATAAAAATATGCAATTCACCAAAATACCAAATAACAACGTGATTGTTATTTGTAAAAATTTCAAGAAAAAAGTTGTACCATTTTACTAGTAATTTAAGCTTTATTATTTTTGACAGATGATTTTTGGTTGCTAAGCAACACTAAAGTTGTTTGAGTTGCTAAAAACGACATCACAGATGTCACATCGAATTTATTAAGAGAATTAGTTTATGCACAACTGAAAAACAGTTACAAGAAAGAAAATTATGCTCCTTGCGGTTTCCTTTAGTCCAGTTTGATAGTTAGTAAAGCGAAAAGTGATGACATTTTTTTGTTGCGGCGGTTTGACATTGGTTCGTTTGGAACCAATCTCAAAACATTGGTTTGCCACCGACTGTCGTCAAGTAAACACATCTTGAAGTTTTATTTGTAATTCGACTGTTTTTAAATAAAATAAAACAATGACCCTAAATAAATTGCAATGGCCAGAGGTTAAAGAAACGCAATATGAAAAAGGATTGAAAGCAAAAGAATTTATCTAGAATTTATGTAAACATATTTCAAAGTGGTGATAGGGAGTTGCTGGAAAAACCTATATGTCACTTTAAATTAATTGTTGTAGTCACAAGGAATTATCACAAGACCTTGGCTGGTCTTGATCAACAGTAGAAGACTATTTGAAAAGAATCGGTTAAAAAAGTCAAGGAATTTGGTTCAACACGAAATGCAACACGACAACGCAAGAATCACACAGAAAAAATCAGGGGACTGTCAACATCTTCCTTATTCGATGGATATAGCTCCTTTAGATTATCACACCTTCAAGACCTTAGAGCATGGGTGTCCAACCGGTAAATCGCGATCGACCGTTCGATCCCAAAGTAAAATTTGGTCGATCCCAAAATCTTCCGTGAATTTAGAAAAAATATATAATTTAAATATAAAATATACTAAAATTAAATTTTGTTGTAAGCACATACCTATCTAATGATAAGTATTTCGCATTTAAAATAAAAAAATCTAAGTTGAATAAGGGAAAAAACCCTAAATAAAAAATATTATAAGAATCATGTTAGAAGCCGATCGCGAGAAAACTTAATATTGAAAAGTTGATCCCAGGTCAAAAAAGGTTGTACACCCTTGCCTTAGAGCATTTACTTACTAATAAAAAATCACCTGGACTCATTTTTTTAATTGAAAACTACACAAATTCCAGAAAATATTAATCGAAAAATTGCCCAATCTGTGGACGAATATAGAAAACAATAGAATCTATCTTACATGCTAAAAAAATGTTTATCATTTTAAAAATATAAATTCATTACTTTTTGTTTCACCTAATATTAATTCGCAGTTTTACTGTGATCAGCAAAAACATACGAACAGCTGTACAAGGTGATGTCTCGTATTCCCATAAGTAGCAGTACCGGCCAGTTTGTATTATGTTATATTATTTCTCTTGGGAAGATAGATCTATAGCAAAGAGTTTTTTTTTTTTAATTTTGTTGAATCCGCTTAATTGCTTTCTTTGTCAAACATTGTTAATTAACACCTAATGTTTCCACGGTTGTCTTTTCCTATATCAAAAAAGGTTTCGACAGGGGTCTGCTTGCAAGAACCCTCATAGTGGCTACAACTCTATAATATAAAACTTCTTTTGTATACATATATTTTTTGATTGGTAGTTTATTTTTAGGTCGTCGAAAAATACATTTAAAAAATGATCCCTGTATACAAAATCTCTAAATGAAAAAGTTACATGAGCCTGACTCAACATCGAAGACTCGTGATTATTAACAGCAATATTCTAAATTTACAAAATCTACTGAAATAAAACAGAGGGCAAAAGGCACTTTCAAGGTTTTGGGGCTTTGAATGAATTCTATGATTTTTTTTTACCATGTCCGCTCTCAATGTGGAGCATATGGACTCCTTGTGAAGTTTATCTCAACAGAAGTGTTTTACTCATTTGCTCAATCTCTCTTTTTCCAAAGAGAGTAGGAATAAAAGGATAGTGGTTAGCTAGTCGCTCTTCATACGCCCCGTTTATAAGATAAGATGGGAGGGGGTAATTCAAAACATCATATACATCCATGCAGAAACAGAAATTCATAAATCTATTGAAAATTCAATTTATAAGACTGTCCGTACTGGGATTCGAACCCGTGACCTACGTAACCGAAGCCAACGACGTTGACCACTCGACCACATAGGCGGCTCTCTATGATATTGAATGTGAAAATAAAGTCAATATTTTTTAAATTATATTACGAGTTTATTGAAAAAACGAATGACCTGTTTTTTTTTTCTTTAAATGGCGTATCAAAATTAGTCTCAAAATAAAACAATTAAAAAAAACATGAATCCTTCCGTGTTTTTACTTTAAAAAGAATACACAAAAACACAAGTTTGTGTAATTATTATTGACCTCGGAAAAATATTTTTTTCACTTCATATATTATTAAACTGTTCTACATTTAACACTTCGTTTAAATTAAACTAAGACTTCTTTCAAAATAAACTTGTAAAAGGCTTATTGTCGTTTCAATAAAATTATACTATTTTACTAATGATTTGACAAGGTTGGGACTAGGACGTCAAATCCTGAGATCCCGTTCAATTCTACGATCTCGAAATCTCAAGATTGCAACAGTACTAATGTCAGGATTTCGGGATTGAAGATTAAAAGTTCAAAATTCTCGAAAAGTTTGAGAATACAGGCAATCAGACAAAATTTAAAAAAAGCATTTTTTCATTTTGATAATTCGGTAAATTCCTGGGTTTTTGAAATCAGTTAGTGACAAAATAAATAAAAAAAAAACAGGAAAATCGTAAATTCCCAGGATTTAAAAACTACCAATTTTTTTTTTAATTTGTCCACGATTTATCGGTGAATGTTTAATCCTGGGATTAAAAAAAGGTTCCGAGATTGGATGTCTTAGTTGGGACAGGAAAAGAAGCCACAATGAACTCACACCTTTTCATGATTATAACACGTCATAATATAGATTTGTCAGGGTTTTAACCTGCCACACTAGTTAGTATTTAAACTCGTTTTTTAAATTTTCAATTGGAGCACTCAAACGAAAACAATTATGAATAAATTTGCATACGGCCGCAAAAAATATTCAGAAATAATCAAATCGGCTTTGTTCGTTCCCAATTAATATCATTCCGTTTCCAATTAACTGATCCCTAATTAAAACAAAACGGTTCAATACTATTCACGCAATGTTCAATTCGACTCTCCATTAATCTGCTCGAATAAATTTGTATTTGAAACAAATGTATCTAATATAACTTATGCATACTTTTCTTTATATGTAGTTACACTCTTGAATATGGATATAACAATGAATTTAATATCGTTTATTGTTCATATACTAATACATATACTTAATATATAAAAATGAATGTTTGTTTGTTCGTACTTTACGCGTTGCCACACCGCTCATCCAAATGCAATAAAACTTTGACAAACATTTTGCTTGCACTATCGGGAAGGTAGTGTAGTAAAATTAACTTACAGTAGGTCTTATATAAAAAAATCAATGTTTGCATGTCGGTTCATTTTGACAACGAATGCTTGCACTTACGCGAAGGTTATTGTACAATTAATTTACAGTAGGAAGCGCGTGTATCGCACCATAGACAATCGGCAGCAAACGTCAAACAGACAGAAAAAGAAAACATGCACTTCAGTAAACACAATTAAATCACAAACATTTTCTTTCTTTGGATGGCATTGCAACACTTGCCGGGAACCGGCTAGTATATTGTAACAAATGCTCTACAATAAACAAGAAAATCACGTTTGCTCACCTTTTTATCGTTTTTAATAATTTTCAATCATTTTCTGTTAACAGTGTTAGAGTTACTTTATGTCAGTTTGTGTTTTAGTAGCAGATGGCATTGGGTTCAAATCCTGACAAGGTAAATACTAAATTTAGATTCTTTCATATAAAATTAATTCTAACAACTTTACTATTCCACTTGTTGTGTTACAAAATGTGACGCATGTTTCGTCTTTTTGAGAAACATAATTTAACAAAACATCGCAAGATTTACGAATAAACAAAAAACAATTGTCTTCTGAACGCAGGAAGGGGTGCAAACTTTGATAGTACTGATAATAAATTAATTACTTAAATTAGCTACGTTAAATCCCAAAACAAATATATTTAACAATAGTTATCCGCATATCTTACTTTCACTTATTGATTTTTTTGATTCAATAACATTTCCATTCAAAAGCTAGGACGTGTGAATTTTTTGTATCTCTCTCTTGTCATTTAAATGGATCATAGAAAGATTAACAATTTAATGTTAATTTTAAGATAGAAATGTACAAAAATTGATATTTTAATTCTATTGAAACTAGGGCATCCAATCCCGGGATTCGGGATCCCGTAATCCCGGGATCCCGTTCAATTTTCTGATCCCGGAATCCCGGGATTGACATGGTCGAGATCCCGGGATTTTGGGATTGAAAAAATTATAGCAAATCCCGAAAATAGACACGAAATTGGCAAACTGTGGATTTGAAATTCCTCAGCGAGCTAAAAAAAAAACGAGTTTTCGTGACAAATAAAAAAAACGAGCTTCTGTGACAATCTGGGGAAAAAGTATACCAAATCGGAGATTTCAAATTCTTTGGTGAGCTAAAAAAAAAACAAGGTTTGGAGATAATCTGAGGAAAAGTATAGGGAATTGAGGATTTCAAATTCCTCGGTGAGCTAATCCCAATCCCGAAATCGATCAATCCGGATATCCCTGGATTGAAACCCTTTAGTCAATATTTTTAATTATATTGTAATATAAAAGAAGACAAAACATGGTATTAATAAACTAATTCACATTATTTAGAAACTGTAAAAGCTGCATTAGATATGCAGAGTGGTGCTATAACAAAGCGTTTTTTTATCTTAATCTGAAACTTAAACAATCTATTTACGAAGAAATTGAGATCTTCGTTTATTTACTGTCATTTTATCTATTCAGTTAAAGTTTTCGACATGCCATAATCTCAGGCAGGATATATTATTACGACCTAGCGAAGTACCTTTTTGCCTTCGCATACCATCACTTACTTCGACAGTGGGAGCGCACTTTAAGACAGTAATCAAATTGATTATTCGCCGTTACCGAACTTTATGGCCCAAGATCTTGAATGCATTTGGAATGATACCAACTCTGGGTTGGGGGAATCGGGAGACATTAGAGCCAACAGTGCTTTACCCTCATCTGTTTTCATCCCCTGATAACTGAAAAAAAAGCGTGTCTCTTACTCACAGTGTATAAAAGAAACGGCCCAGAAAAGTTTTCTTAGTTTGAAAACTCGAGGTGTTGATTTTCAATCGAGGTGAGAAAAATATAAAAGCTTTTTTGTCCCGACGATATTGTATTTGACTAACTTTTTATTATTTATTGATTTGGCATTTTCTTGGTAGAACTCCATTTTAATAGGGTAAAAATATCAACCTATTTCAGTTCTACAGTTTTTTTTATATTTTATGCGTTAATAGCTATTTCGGCTTTCGCCATTAATCCATCACCGTTGTTAAAACTAATGTATTTAATAATAAATATCAATATAATTTTTCTTAATTTACCTTGAAAAATCCCATATTGCTTATTGTTTTTCGAAACCCTAAAGCCATAGTTAATAAATTTAATGTACCGTAATGCCGCCTGTGTGGTCGATTGGTCAACATCGTTGGCTATCGCTACGGAGGGTACAGGTTCGAATCCCAGTACGGGCAGTTTTATAAATTGATTTTTCAATCGATTTATGAATTTCTGTTCAAAGGCATGGATGTATGTGATGTCTTGAATTCCCCCCTCCCACCCATCCTATTTTATGAACGGGGCGTATCGAGAGCGATTAGCTGGTTAGTGGTTACTAGTCCTGTCCTAGCCCATTCCTTCTATTCCTACTCTCTTTGGAAAAAAAGAGGTTGGGCAACTGAGTAACAAGCAGTTCTCGTAGGAACATTCCTGTTGAGATAAACTCCATTAGTAGTCCATATGCTCCAGATTAGGAGCGGACATGGTAAAAAAGAAATATCAGTTTAAATTATCCTAATTAATGTTTTGAAAATCCCAGACTGCTCATCGTTCATTGAAACACTAAAATCACATTTAATAAGTGCAATATTGTAATTATAATTTGAATTAGTATGTTAGAGTGAATAATATGATGCATTGTGTATCTCTTCGTAGCCAGTATATATAGCTGAGCAAAATTTACGTTTAAAGCATAGTTCTGACGATGGCGAAAGTCGAAATAGATATCAACGCATAAAATATAAAAAACTTTAGAACTGAAATACGTTGATAATTGTATCTATTTATTACTTACATTAAATAAAATTATAAATTAAATAAAATTACATTAAAATATTTAGCATTGCATCTTTAAATACCCAGAGCGTCATTTATTATTAATTTTTAAATAGCACCTGATTACCTTTATGAGAGCTTTCAACTTCCCTCAAGATTAATTCGAGAATTAAAGATATTGCATATACAAACTTGCTGACCTGCGTGGTCGAGTGGTCAACATCGCTGACTTTAGAACACGGAGGTTACGAGTTGGAATGCTAGTGCGGACAGTTTTTATAGATTGATTTTTCAATCGAATTATGGATTTCTGTTCGAAGCTATAGATGTATGCAATGACTAAAATTCCTTCCCATCCATCCAGTCTTTAAAAAATGGGCGTAGCGTGATCGATTAGCTAACCACTAGTCATATTCTATTTCTATCCATCTTTACCTACGCTCTTTGAAAAACAAGAGAGATTGAGCAGTAATTAACAGTTTTCATTAAAACCCTTCTTTTGAGATAAAATCCATTAGAAGTACATATTTTCCACATTGGGAGTGGTTATGAATTAAAAAAATAATAATAACCATGTGGGGGGTGAAATCCATACCCTTATTATCATAAGGGTATAGATCTTACCCGTAAACCGCAGGGCAGACAACGATAAACATTAAAAATTAATCAATTTATTACTTTTTCAAGAATTATCATATAAAGCTTTATTTAATTAATCTTTACTTATCTAATTTGCTAAAAAAATACACGAATAACATTGTTACGCTGTGGATAACAATTTGTAAGAAGAGTGGGTACAGGCTAAGGCATCCAATCCCGGATTCGGATCCGATTCGGGATTCCGTTCAATTTTCTGATCCCGAAATTCCGGGATTGACATGGTCGCGATCCCGGGTTTTTGGGATTGAAAATTTTTTAGCAAATCCCGAAATTCGATACGAAATTGGCAAATCAAGGATTAAAAATCTCTCGGTGAGCTAAAAAATAAAAAAAAAACGAGTTTCTGTGACAATCTGGGGGAAAAAGTATAACAAATCGGGGAATTCAAATTCTTTGGTGAGCTAAAAAAATAAGGTTTGGAGATAATCTAAGGAAAAAGTATAGGGAATTAAGAATTTCAAATTCCTCGGTGAGCTAATCCCAATCCCGGAATTCTAGGATCCCAGAATTGAAAGTTTATCAATCCCGAAATCCCGGTATTGGATACCCTAGTACAGACTCAATACTGTACCTTAGAGAGTTTAAAAATAACTAATATTCTAATTATTTCGAAGTAAGAAAATAATATTACATTTTTAAATATAATATAAATATACTATTAATATGTTGCGACCCACGTAACGTAATAAAAATATGTATTTTGCTAAAACAAAGCCAAAAATGGTTGAACATGGCTACCATAGGCATACGGTCAACGTTTTTGTTTTACGAAAAAAATTCATGAATAGATTTTCCAATCAATGATTGGTTATTTATTCAAAGGCACGGAGGATTGTGATGTTTACATTAAATAAAAAATCCACCCACTCAATAATTTATGATTTACATTGTCTTTCTTCTTTAGATCTCTCCAAAAAAAATACTAGATGCTCTATTAATATTAAGGGCTCATTTTCCGTACTGAAATTTCTTTTTTATGTATTATGTAAATTTATTATGTAAATACATTTTATTTAAACCAAACAAACACACCTTAAATTGCACTTCTAAAGCTGTTTATCTATTATAATTTCAAGACAGTTTTTATAATTTAAATAAAACCACATAATACACTCAGTAGAGGATTTCCACATAAGCGAATGAGGATTTAAATACATAATCATTTTTTGCACGGTTTGTTTTTTACACTATTTTGAAAAATCTCGGTCAAATGTAAAAAAACTTATGATTCCTATATCTTTGTTTGTTTTACATGGAACGTATCCTCTGTATAAAAGAGAATTTAGTGTACTTTATTTTTATTTTTTCCTTGCGGCCTTAACACATGTTTTTCATATCTGCTCTATAATGTAGAGTCTACATTAAAAGTGGACATGGTTCTTTATGTTCTCTTAATCTAAATGTTCCTGATTATTTTTTGAGAAATCGTGGACATGAATTGTTTGTTCTCCCAAGGTGTAAAACCAGCCTGCCAATGGAGATGCCACTGGGAAGAGCTTTAACGGTGTTCAACAATATTGCTTCGGATGTCGACATATTCCACGTAGACGTGGGTGAGTTCCGACGGATACTATTTTTTATGTATTAAAGTAGAGTTCGTCGGAGCTTACTCAGTTGATTTCCTTGCCATTTTTTTTTCTACTGCTTTTAATATTAAATTGTACTATTAATTTTCTCCATTGTAAAAGTTTTAAATTTATAATTTGTCAACCTTGTGCAATGTTAATTAAATAAATAAATTCTTAAAAAAAAAACAAATTTAATTTCAAATTAATCGTCTCTTTATTGTAAATTTGTTAAATTAATTAACGATCAAAACTTTATTTTGACGAAAAAATGATACTGCAAAAGCTTTCGATAATATGTGGCAACTCTTATATGACATTGCTTAATTCCAGTTTGGAGACTTCAATAGGTTTTTTTTATGAAATAGACAAATACTTAAATAATCATACGGTTTATTAAGGCCGTATAAACTCAGCCTAGTCCGTCTGGTTCATCGACAAATATAGACTTCTCCCATTGCATAATTTATCAAATCCATTTTCAAGCCGACGGAAAATGTAAAACTTTCGGGCGATGTCTAGAAAAATACATCCAGCTGGCAAAGGTCAAACGTTCCAGTTAAGGTAAAGCTTGTTTTCTTTGTTGATATTAAGTTGGCAAATATAGTTGAACAAATTGTAACATCAATCACTTTAGAACAAAACTTTTGTAAATTCGTATCTTTGCGTAATAAAGGATTTCAGCGCCGGGTAAATATATCAATCGGTTATATCAATAATCAAAAATCAGTTTTACAAAATTTAAAAAAAAGTAAAATTACGACTTATTCGGACCGCAATAATTGGCGAGTTAATCAAAATCGATATTTCATAAAAGCTGTCGTCATTAAAAAATACATCATAATCACACACACTGTGTATTTCCATAATATCTCAAGTTTTCTTAAAAAGGTTCATCAATTCTGGAACTCTTAGCGGATTTGAAATATTTCAATTCATCGATAATAAATTTTATTAAAATTTACGATAGTATATAACTATATACATTTCAAGTTTCATTTTGGATATATTTTAATATCGTAATATCAGTATTTTTGCATTTTTAAAACCGGTACTTTAGTCTAAATAAAACAACTTGAATACCGGTTTCAATAATACCGATATTTTAATCCCTACGCGTAACGGTACTAAAATATGGGAAAGCACACAAAATTCTATTGAAATACGTTAGTATGCATCAAGTTGTGAGCAGACAGAAAATAAATAATAACAATATCTTCAGATGGAATTGGTTTTACATTTTAAAATTGATAGAAAAGAAAGTTTGAATAAAATCACAAACAACAACTTATAGCTTTTAAAACAGTTTCATTTATATTATTTTTAAATCATTACATATAAATATCAATCTGGAAGATTTTTCTTAGTACTAATCCGTTACGTGAAATATTTTCGTTGCATATAAAAAGCAGTAAAAATATCTAATTTCTGAAGCAAAACTGTTGATATTTTTTTGCTACAATCTTACTGGGAACTGTTGACTTTGAAACATGACTTGGAGATCACTGTCACAATAACTGGAGGTTGTTTCGTATAAGGAAAACCACTAGAAGCAACAGTTGTACCAATTGTAGTCGTATTTCAATGAAAATTCTTTAGAATACTTTACGTTTTCATATTTATGGTCGTTATAAAGAATGACGACGAAAAATAATATCTTGACGTCGCATAGCAACCCAAAATTTAATACAAATACAACAGATTTTAAAATGTCAAACTAGAATTGTATTTTTTTGCAAAGTTAGAATGTTTCTCAACTTAAAAGATGATGAGGAACTTAATTTATTATGGAGAATTGATAAATCAAAAAAAGATAATAAAAGAAAATGAAATCACAGACATGACTTTGATTTTATAGTGTATAATAAATGAGGAGCTTGGTATCAATCACGCTCAAAACTAGTTTTGATAAAAAAATAAAATATCACTATATTATAGCAGTACTGATTTAAAACAACAGATTTTGTAGTTTCCATGCAATTAAGGTTTGAAATATGACCTTATCATCAAACCTGTAAAACTAACTTTAGGGTGTTCATTGTAAATACTTGGTGGAATGGCATTATAATAAAAAATACCCATTTGTACTAGTTCCACTTTTATTGCAAATTATCAAATATTGATCATTTAAAATAAAGTGTATTTTGTCTCCGTCTAGGAAAAAGCCGTTCTGATAATTTTTTCCTAATTTACTCAAATAGTCTCCGCCTCAAATTATACGTGCAATCATTTTATACTACATTTTATTATTTCATTACATACAGGGGGGCTTAAATTTTCAGTGCTACGAATAATAAATATACAGTAAAATTCAATGCTACTGTGTTACTGGTTTTGAAGAGCATTCAATTTAAATGCACTCACCTGTTGCTAGTAAAATCCATATCAGTATTAGACTCGCCATATTTCCACAATTGATTTTGCTGAAAAAAAAAGAAATATCTTCAAATAATATAAATGTATTTGCAAAAAGTAAAAAAAAATGTAAAACAAATTTTCTTCTGACGTGTAATCCGAAATCACTTTACTTTTTTTTATGTTGTGAGTGTGCGTCGAATAAATCTTATACTCAGATCAATCATATTTTAAATTCATGTTTCACTGACAGCTTAATCAAGTGTTAAAAAAAGTACTACCAGTATATTATGTGTTATTGAGAAACGCCGGAAAAATATTTTCTCTTGAATGTTTATTTATTCTCAATCGTCTAGCGCATAGTTTCTCAACTATTTTATCCCGTGGCCCCTTTCGAGTGTCATATTTTTCAGTGATCCCACACTCGTACTAATTAGTTGTTGGAGACTCGGGAAGAATAAAATAAAAAAAATACTATGAAAACCACAACCTGCGACGGCTAAACCATCAAATCTCGGAAACTTTTTTTATTTATTTTTTCAATTATTTCGGAATTTATCACTGGGGAAAAAGTGGAAAATTGAGAAATTCAAAATTAGTTTTTAACTCAAATACCTTTTTTTAAGCTCATTTACTTATTTGTATGAATTTAATGTCTTGTTTCTGTTCGTTGTATTCAGGATGCCCATGGCCCTCCAAAACTGCTGTGGCTCCTCTAAAATAATATTTTCTCTATGGCTCTCTTGAAACACGCTTTGGACTGTACCCAGGTTGAGCAACACTGGTATATCATGTGACGTCTTACTATAATGAAACTGCCGTATCGATGTTATAGCACTTCAACTCATTTTATTCTAACCGTCAACAATATCAACTCGGTGGTAAAATATTCATAAAACCCTTTTTCGATCATCTGTGCCCAATATATTGCCTACGTTAGCATGTGAAAGAGAAAGCTTGCGATTAGATTCATTTAATTTGTTTACATTTTATAATTTGACAGGTAAGGTTTTCTCGTCATTTTATGCCACCAATACTAATGAAAGATATCGATATAAACCTTTGTCAGCAGTTGATTTGTCTGTAGTTATTAATTTGAAAACATATCGTTGGTTAGTTAGAAGAATGACATAACTCAGAAAATTACTTTTAATGCAATATTTGGTGGCATAGATTTATATTATCAAATGCTCGTGATGGGTGAAAGCAGTTTTGGTCATATTATTAAAAAAAAAAAATACTCATTTGTACTAATTCCACTTTTATTTAATATGATCAGTTTCGCTCATGACAAGGTTTATTATACTGAAAAAACGTATTTTAGACTTGTGACAGCTCAGTTGCGGGTGTGCGATGAACGGTTAATTTACAAGGCAATTTACTAGTGTGGTTAATAGAAACATAGTATAATACCAAATCCGTTGACTTTAAAATTAATGTGGAAAACCACAATCTTTCCTACACATATTGCCGGGCATAGACTATGTTTTATAACTTACATGACGTGGGGTCTCACTATTCTACACAATCTATTGCTAGATTAAGATCAGATTCAATGTTTAGACCACTCTCCCGAGTTTTATCTAATTAAAACTTCTCAATATCATTATTTGGATAAAATCGTTAAAGAAAGATGTGTTGCACGTTATATGGAATAACATTTTATTCAAAATTTTACTACAAATGTTACGAAAAATAGTAAACTGAAAGGGTTTGTATATGACATAGAAAGTCTGTTATTTTTTCTTTCCAGCCAAAAAATAATAAACTCATAAAGTTTTCTTTAAGATATGTTGTTATTACATAGCAAATATTGTTTATTGGAACGATTTTCCTATATATCAAATAAAACTAATTCCCGTATACATTTAAAAATTCTTATTCAGATAATTTTGTTGGAATAGTTAAAAATTTCCATGCTTTCTTTCCAACTAGTTTTCAGGAAAACTTTTCTCATTTTATTTCAAAACTTTTGAAAAATTGAAACACATCAACTTTTTTAATTTCATAACAATACAACTTTTATTATAACCCACGTCATTATAAAATATACATAAAATTAGTTTACCTTTTTGAAGCTTTTTACAATATTGTGTTACATTATTTCAATATTAGCACACTTTAAAGTTCTAATTTAGTTTATATTAAAAACAAAACGTATCGTTATTTAAATGATTTTGTTAATATAAAACTTCGCTTAAACATTCTCACTTTACATCTGCTATGATTTATTTATTAAAACTATAATAAAAAAATATATTATTAATTCAAACCAAAGTTTAGTTATTTAAATTTGCAACAAATTGTTTTTAATATCGCTTAAATGTATCAATAGTCTATCGTATTTTTATACTACGCAAAAAAAGTATTGTAACTATTTCAATAACTTCATATTTTGTCGATTTATCACAACAATTTTTTTATTGAAAAATGCCGCATTATTTATTGTTTATAATTGTAAATTATCATGTATTATTTTAATATGTTTATTAAGTATTTCCATAATTATTTTCATCCAGCTTTGCCAACTAAATTGCTGTTTTTACTCATAATATTGAAACAGTAAATGTTTATTTTCACTCAAATGTTATTTTACCGCCAAATATGATACGAGTTGGCGGGAAAGACGATCGAAAGAAAGGCTTCAGAGATTCGACGTTCCTTTCGGACGACTGCCGCTCCGCGCTACGCGAATTGTACTGAAGATACAGTTCCTGACAATTTCAGTACCATCTCGCTGTTGCCAGGAAGGATTTACCTGTTTTTAAGATACTTTCACAGGACATAATTGTTATTATTATTTTTACTGTCAAGCTTCACTTCCGTACAAATAAAATGACTGAAAAAAACAAAAAAAAATATTGATACTACTGATTTATTAATATGTTATTATAAATTAATGAATAATTTTTATTTAACCCGTAACATGCCATACTAAAAAATCACGTTCCCTGTCATGATGGCATTTTAGTTTCACTTTTTATTGGCAATATTTAAAACCTAAGTTAGAAGCTTAAAAATAATTTAAAAAATGTATATATGCTAGAATACCTAAAATGGTAAATACTTATTGACAATATTTAGAGAAATATTGAATGATTTAATGGCTCAACTATTTACGATTGCATCATGGGCATGGAGGTGTTAAGTAAATCTAAAAATTTGCCATCTCATATAACAGCTAATTGTTAAAAACTCGGACATTAAAAAAAAATTCATACTCACACAGTCGCAATATTTATGATTCAAAAGCTTTTAACAAAAAAGCTTTCATTAAATATTTATTTTTAAATCACCTATATTTTTTATGGTTATGATTTGTGATGGCAGAACTACTTAAACTAGTAACATACATTAATTAAAAAATAATTAATAAAAAACATAATAAATTAAAACTTTTTTTACATGTGAAAAGTTTCCTTAAAAATCGTAGCTTATTTTTTTATACACAAACATGATTGTTTGGTTTTTATATCAACTATATAATTCCTTCGAAAGAAACACAGTCAACTGTATCGAATACTCATTTTTTTATATTCTTAGCTAAATAATTAAATACAATACCATGACAAAATTTCGTGTCTCTCTTATTTTGTTATTGTATTTGCTTAGTTTCATTTGACATATACACTTATTAAAATATAATTTAAATATACTATTGTATATGAACCTGGCAACTTTGAAAGCTCCCAGCACACATGCGCGTTCCGCCTACTAGGGGTTTATTGAGGGTGGGAAAACCACGTGTAGCGGTGAGGTAAACCACGTGGCACGGCACTCACCTGACAGTTTCACAATTCGCTCCGTAGCACCTGCCTAATTTGCTTCAAATTACATAAGCATATTTTTCGTCTGAAAAGTTTCATTTAATTAATTATTACATCTGACATTTTCAGCTTTAAGCTCTAGGAAGTAATTAATTTTTCAAATTCCCGCAAAGAAAGTTGAGCCTTAAAAGTCGACAAATAATTCACTCTACAAGCTCAAAGGTACTTGACACTTAACCTAGCGCTCTATACCAATGCTTTATCCTGCTATTTAAAATTCTAAGTCTTATCAAATACCAACAATCAATCATACCTACTTTGGAAATTCAAAAGGACGGAACTCACACAAATTTTATGGTAGCCGGTAAATTGCTCGAATAGAAATTGCTCGAATTACAAATTATTCGAATTGCTTGTTATTTAAAAGATTTTTCACGACTTTTTCTACGAATTTCATTTTTATCTTGTGCGACACTTGTTTAGAGAGTGAAATATAAAAATAATTCTCGTCAGTATTTATTTTAACCGTGTTCTCTCCAAATGCGAAACATATGATCTTTTAATGGAGTTTATCTCAACAGAAGTGTTTCTACGAGAACTGCTTATTAATTAGTTACTCAAACTGTTTCTATATATTTCCAGAACACATATAAGACTAGGGCTAAGACAGAAGAAACGGACAGAACAAACGGAAACAAATTGATTATCTTGTTATTCGAGCAATTTCCATTCGAGCAATTTACCGGAAACCAAATTTTATAGGAGGCACAAAAAACCATTGTTGATGATTTTGCGCCCCAAAATCAAACTATATAAAATGTACGCAATCTTGAAGCGTGCGATGAAATATAGGACATTTTTCTTACTTAAATATGAACTAATTAGGTGTATAAACAAGTAGATAAACTTATTTTGTTTTTTTAACCAAGTCCGCTTCTTATATAATATGAAGCATATAAACTTCAAATGAAATTTAACCAAGCCAAGGTTTTTTTTCGAGAACTGCTCGTTACTCAGTTGAACCTGTTTTTTGTCGATGAGAATAGGAACAGGGCTAGGAAAGGACCAATAGCTAACAAATTGCTTTCTCTACGCCCTGTTATTTTAGGATTGGAATGGAAGGAGTGAATATTTAAATTACAAACATGCATGCCTTCGAATGAAAAAATGCCGTTCATACTGACACTTGAATCTGTGAGATCCGACACCTAAGTCAACGACGTTGACCACTGCTCTGCGGATCCGAAATATGAATATTCGTTAAGCCCTATCTCTCATTTTAGGTCTTGGATTTTTCCACGGGTCATTTTTTTAGTATGAGAGCATGCATTCATTGTCTTGGTGCATTATTACTCTTTTTCGATTGACTAAATTTCTATCAGCTTCAAGTCAAGTAAGTCTCTCCAATTACTGACCATAGAAGACGTTGTTGTTTCACCCGTTTTTAATAATTCGAAATGAATGATCATTCAAATATCAAACCATACGCTCAAACTAACCTGTGTTGGTGTTAAACCTAGTTTTACAGTCGGAATAAGTTTTGGTCCACTTATTATATCGTATTCTTTCTTTATAGTGAACACTGTTATTTCAAAACGTTTAAAAAAAGTATTAAATTTGTATTGAAATTCAACGAAGTTCTTTGTTTTAACATCAAAAAATATGACAATAGGGGGTGGGCACTGATTGAACAAGCAATCTGGAGTACATGCCTCATCTGACACCGCATCTTTTCAATACTACCCTTTTCAAAGAATGTGAGCATATCTATAATATAATAGCGGGGTGTCAAAATAATACGAGGAACACTTTGGAGATTGCTTGCACAGGGGCAGCTCATTTTATACTGGTTTGAACATATCATTTAATCTATTTTAATATTATAATTATTTTTAATTAAAATACGGGTACGATAAAATAGTGACACTGACGTTAATTAACATTCATATTTAAAGTGGAATTCATTTTTTTGTCGTAAAACTATATTTTGTTTTTTTTCTCATTTTTCTTATCAATATATCATGCTACAGTTAAACTATGCACTAAGGCAATGTATAAACAAACTAGTCCATATACACATTATCTTTTTTAAGTCTGTTACAGTACACACGAAATTACAAATGAATACTTTAAAAATAAAGTTGGTTTTTGATTGTCCCACCACCACCTATTATTTCTATGCAGACGCTAGTTCACAGCCACCTTCTATCACGCAATTTTTTTTTTTTTTAAATCTATGTCCGCTCCCAATGTGGAGCATATGGCCTCCTAATGGAGGTATCTTAACAGAAGTTTTTTCTACGAGAACTGTTTGTTACTCAGTCGCTCAACCTTACTTTTTTCAAAGTGAGTAGGGAAAGAAGGATAAGGGCTAGAACAGGACTAGTGGTTGGTTAATCGCTATTCTACGCCCAGTTATTAAAGGATCAGAAGGATGGGAGGAGAGTAAATGATGTGAATTGACATCACAAACACCCAGTCTTTGATCACAACTTTGAATTGAATAATTCTCAAATTCTCTGTGATCTGACCAGGAATCGAACCCAGACCTGCGTGATCGGTAGAGCAAGCTCTTACCAACTGGGCCACAGCAGGCGACATCACGCAATAGCCAATAAAAAATACAACATAGTTTTGGCCAGATACAAAGCTGTACAAATATAATTATTTATAATGATAAGTAATAGTGTATTAATGAAGATGATAACATTTCATGATTTTCTCAAAATAAGTTTTTTTCACTTATCGACTTCTGCCAGTATAACGACGATATTATATGTGTAATGAAGGAAGCTAAAAACAGCCGTTAAAACTTTAATTTTACTAATTAACTACTTTATTTTTCACAAAACTTATGCTATTTAATGTTTTATTGTTTAAATTATTCGATAAATAATATATCAATTTCAACACCATCGCAACAAATGAAAACACAATACACCATGACCAAAACGTGCCAAACAATTCTTCAAAAACTTTTAGTCCCAAATAATATAAGCTATCCATTGTTCACTACTTTTCACAGCGCACGAGTTGGTGTGTTTTATTCCCTTTTGTGAGACACTCAGGCGATTCTCTGAAGTAGCAAACAAACCCTTGTATCCGTCCCAACCCCTGAGGGTGGTGAGGGATGATTACGTCGCTGCAATTCCTGTTAAGGGTTCCTATTGTTTTAAACAGCTTTTCATCCCCTGGCGTGTCAGTGCAACACTCCCTCGTGAGATGGTGTTAACCCGAAAGTCGTATGTCATAGGTAGCTTTTAATGATAAACTTAATTCTGTCAACTGTTAATTCGCGATAGAAATAAGTTAAAAGATATTTTAACACACATAAGTCTGTTATGAATAGAATTTATTTTATTTTAAATATACGTTAATAATATGTTATTTATAATATATTTTATTTATTTATTTGTATATCTGTAAAGCAGGAAAAACAAACAAATTTTCTCTCTTCCTCTCTCTTTATCTTTAGGCGTGAGCGCATGTTTGTGAAAGAAGGATTCATCGTTTAAATCAAACATTTTTTTAAATGCTGACAGGTGGCACTTATAATAAGAAATATTATTTGATATACATCACAAAATTAAAATATCTTTTTTTATTATATTGTAAAATATTGACTCAAAATTTTCATCAAAAAAATTACGTCTGTGAAATAAAACATATGAAATGATTTTTTTTTAATTTTTCAGACAAATATAATACTTGTAACATATGACAAAAGAAAGACAGCAATCAATTATAAAGCTGTTGGAATAACCCAAGCAACTTAAAAATGAATCAATGAATTAACATTCCAATAAACATAATTTATCAAAGCTAGGGTGTTTTTAGCAATTACATTAATTCAAGAAAAATGTTTGAAATTACCCTGATTTTTTAGTCAGACCATCTATGTATGTTTGCCTTTCTTACTCACAAACAATCTTCAAATACATATTTACATTAGGTCATCAATGTCCCCATGATAATTATGCAATTTTAGAGTACAACAATTTATTTGACGTCACTTAATAAAAGTTACTCGAGTAAAATATGAGGCCTCGAGAGGTGAAGTGAGCCAACTAATAAAATGGTAAAACCTTTTTCTTGGAGTCTTAAGTACAATCACGTATTAACTTAATGTTTTGGTGGATTGCATATTTTTATTTTACAGAGATAACACTATTTCAATGTGTTTGACTAATTGAGGTTACTTCACTTTTACGATACTTTAAGACAGTGATGCACAACCTTAACCTTCTAGCGGGCCGCATAAAATAGATTATCGTTGGTTTGGGCCGCAAAGAAAACAATAATTTAAAGTTCGCTAAATTCTTTTTTAAAACGGAGCATATGTACGTTCCATGTAAAACAGCCTTATAAAAAAACCGTGTAAAAAAGATTAAGTGAATTTAAAAAGTTTGAGGCGTCTTCCTACGCGGCACACTTGAGACTTCTTGCGGCACACAGTTTGGCAGACACTGCCATAGATACATATTAAATTTAAATACATTCTTTATTTGAGTGACCCACCCTTCTTCCGTTTTCCTGGTAATATCTCTATATAAAAGTCCACAATAATAAGCACTGCGGGTACTCTCACAACCCTATGTGGGGTAGAAAACACCCCAACCGTGGTGTGTCGGTTTCCTTGACGCTGATAGCCCATGCATAATAATGAACTAATTAATATATTTCACACGTCACACGTCGGCGACTCTTTCGCCCATTCGAATAGAGGAGGTTTAAGCTTTTAGCTTACAGGTACCATGTGCTTATTTAAGACATTAAGTTTAATAAATACTACCCCTAGTCTAGTTTTTGATACTATTCTCAACGTATTATTATTAAGACACATTTTGAAAAGTATTTTAAACAAATACAAGTTGGTTGTTGAGTATCCCACCACCACCCGTTAAGACGCATTTATAACGCAATGCAATCAAGAAAAGAATTTAGTTGTTTGGTTTGGTTGAATTGTCGAAGTCAGACGGTGATCTACAAGTCCAGTTCCAAAGGCAGTAGCTCCCAGCTTGACTGCGATTAGCAATACACGTGATATCAACAGCTGTACGAGGTGTTTTCAAGTGATTCAGTAGTGAACAGTTCTGGACAGTTCGTCAATAACCAAAAAACTAGTTAATATTTTATAACTTCGCACAATTACAGAAATTATCACTTATTTGTATACCGTTTTTTTCTACGAAAGGATCTCTTAATTACCTCATGGCAAAAGTAAATTTATAGTTCTGAGTTAACAGTTAATGAAAATTTATGTTTCTAGAATAATGCCTCTAACCTTGATATGTTATGTTACATAGATGATTATAATATCAAAATGTATAAAGTGAATGCAATAGTACTGGGACATTTAAGAAAGTACTTTCCTTAAACAGAGTATACGTCAAAAAACATATGCATCCAGGTAACACCATTATTGAGCATAAAGTAAATTAAAATATAAAATAAAGAAACAAAAGGTTTTTTTTAGATATTCATATTTGACTGAAAAATATGGAATGTCATAGTAATTGGACACACGTGTCACAGTTATTGGACAAAACGTTTTTCTTGTTCTTGTTCACGAACTAAAAATTCAATCTTCAGACATAAAACTATAATACTATAAATATATTTATCAAGTTATTCCAGACAAAGAAATGATATTAAAAAACTGTATTTTGTTACTTACTTAACTCATTTTATTAGATATAAAAAATGATAAACCCCAATTAACTGTTACTGTGTATTATCAAATGTTACGAATGGTATAGGCAATTGTGCTATAAAGGTCGGTATTCCAATTCATCATATAAATGTCTCTGGAAGAATTTTCTTTTATATTTGCGTATGTAATTATCATTAAAATTTTATGGGCGCCCAAACAGGGAGATAAATAATATTTCACATTTCCCAAAAGTGTTAAAATTAATAATTATTATTATTCAACCCCATATATTAGCTTTAGCTACCCTCGTCACAATATAAAAGATTGAAAATGGGAAATAAAAACGTAATACCATTTTCGCATAATCGTTTACTCAAACATATTATTAAATACACAAACACAGAGTGTCTCATAACGAGTAGACACTTTTATTTTTCATTTAATATTCAACACTTCCAAAATTATCGCACCACTTAGCATAATTACAGCTTAACTATATTATATACATGGTAAAACATTTATCTTGGACTTTTAAGTAAAATCACGTTGTTGTTTGATATTTTGGTGGATTGCATATTTTTATTTTACGGAGATAACACTGTTGCAATGTGTATTAACTGAGGTTACTTCACTTTTACGATACTTTGAGACGTGTAGAAAATTACAGTACATCTATTTTTTTCTAAAATACCACGTTGATCATTTCAATAGGGTAAAAATATCAAGGTATTTCAGTTCTACAGTTTTTTATATGTTATATGTTGATAGCTATTTCGGCTTTCGCCATCGTCAGAACTATGCTTTAAACGTAAATTTGTTCAGCTATATATACTGGCTACGAAGAGATACACAATGCATCATATTATTTACTCTAACATACTAATTATAATTCTAATTACAATATTGCACTTATTAACTGTGATTTTAGTGTTACAAAGAATGATAAGCAGTCTAGGGTTTTTAAAAAGATTAATTAGGATAATTTAAACTGATATTTATTATTGATTATGCTACATTAAATTTATTAACTATGGCTTTAGTGTTTTGAAAAACAATAAGCAATGTGGGATTTTCAAGGTAAATTAGGAAAAATTATATTGATATTTATTATTAATTACATTAAGGGTTTTAACAACGGCGATGGATTAATAGTGGTTTGCTCATTTAAGATGTTTTGTTTATGCCTGGTAATTTCAAGTTGTTCTAATAAATTTAGTGTTTGACCCTTATGACAAAGATGCAACACGGTTGGCACTAAACTTAAACTAATGTCATGAGACTTGGTCAAAAAATTTCACCTCAAATAGACCCAATTATATAAGTATATGAATATATTGATCATCGAATTCAATAGTTCAAAATTGGAGTTAAATATGCAGTTATGTGTAAAATCATCAGTTTATGAACGCCTGTGATGTCTAAAATGGGGCGTCGTGAAAGTGATTAGCTTACCACTAGGCCTGCCCCAGCCTTATCCTTATATCCCTACTATAATTCTTTATCTGAGTACCAATAAGTTCTTGTAGATAAAAACTGTTAATTTTGCTCATAATTTAGAACAGACATGAGTAAAAAATCTACTAACATTGGTTTCCGTTATCTCAAATGCTGCCGTTATTTTGGCGAATTAGTTGTATTTTTTGCTAATTTGGTAAGATTTTTTTTATTTATACTGCATCCATATTTCATTTTCTATGATTATTTAAAAAATAATTCACATCTAGTTAAATGGCAGACATGCACTTTTTTACAACAGTATCACATTGTCACATTTGACATTAATAAAAAATATACATTATGTCACCGTTTGTAAGAATATTTTGGACCATTTCAATGAAACATCGTTGACCGTCTTCGCAGTACTTGAATTGAGTGAACATAATTTTGTGTTTCTTTGTAATATTGTCAAGATTTTTCTCAAATCATGTACGGTCTGGGAAACTTACAATAAACTGTATTTTTTATTGTATATTTTGTAGGAGTGGCACTTAAATAAGAATACAAAAACAGACAGAATAACGTTAAATGCCTCCACAAGTTGACCTACATCGCTATGA